>OZ005750.1:10220941-10545941 GCA_963930835.1 Spongia lamella | reverse complement strand
ATATACAATCCTAATTTCACTGTACATGCATGTAGCTAGTGTAGCAATGTACGTACTATATGGACTGTGAATTTATATCTATATTTTTTAGCTATGCATTTGCAAAGAGAAGACGGCGTAAAAATTTGGGTAAGTATATAATTATATGCATGCATATAACTACATAATTATTATGCATGTACAATGTATAGCTATATTATATATATATATGGAAAATAAACACATGCAAGCAGGTGAGGTCCACCTGTTCAGAGTCCATTCAGGTATTGTAATATTGTAATAATTCCTTGGGAAAGGCTATCTGGCAGAAGCTATAATCCACCACTTTTGTGGCTCCCCACCTGTAGCTATATATATATGCACTTGTGATATTGCAATCTGAACTGGTGGAAAATTCACTAGCTAGTTGAAATTTGGTTCACTTACATATATAGATTAATAAGAATAGCATGGCTTCTTGCCTTCTCAAGAAATAATTGATTGAATGTTTATAAATAGTAATTTGGAATGGTTTTCCAAAATCCATGCAGTCACATATAGCTAATCTGCATGGCATTTCAAGCTATAATTTGTATTGTATTTAGACCGGAGGCCTATACTACAACAACATGAACATGAGATACCAAGTAAGGCATAACTATACATAAAGTAGTATAGCATATAGCTACATGTCAAGTTAACTGTAAGTCACCATGCACAGAATTGCATGGATGCAGAAATTAAGTTATGTATATAATTATAGGCTATAATCATTTTAAGTAGCTATAGCTAATAGAGTGCATATATACGCTATACCTTAGAGCCTTCACGTTGTTTTGAATATTGCCAGCCATTCCTGTATGTGTAGCTATATATATATTATATATATAGCTACTGTGAAACTATATTAAATTTTATTATAGTATACACCCCCACTGGATCATCACAAGATTCTGTTCACCTATCATCATCATCATCAGAAGATGCATATAAAGTTTAATGTGCATGAAGATGTAGCTATAATAACAATTAACGTTAAGTTATGGCTACAATGTGGCTATGTTCTTTGTGCACACAGCTATATGCATGCATGCGTGTGTATGTATGAATGTTTATATGTTTTGTAATAATTTTATAGGCTAGCTACAAGCTAGCTATGGCAACTGCATCTGTATATACTGAAATATTTATCCTGATGTTTGCATACATATATATATAGCTATATCTGCACGTGGTACAGCTAACTATGTAGCTGTTAAATGGAAGGTGTCAGTATAAACTTTATACTGGCCTCAAGTTGGTCACGTGATGACATTTTTACCATATTAATATAAAGCCCCACCTACTTAATGAATGTATAGCGGACAAGATGATGTATAAATCCTTAATAGTGATTTTACTAGAAGCTGTTACGTTGTGTAGTTGTCAAGTGTTCTTTAATATCACCCGTTACGAATCTGGTGATGAAGTGTCGGCGTCGATTAACAGCGGAGCGGCGTATTGTACTTCCATACAGGCCTACCTCAGCGGATCAAAGTGCAAATGCGACTTTCGTCGAACATTCTCCTTAGATCTTCAAACATGCACAGATTACTACAACGGTAAACATACTAACTATCTAGCTAATATATGAATCCATTTCATGTCGTAGTTTAATACTGTACACTGTTAAAACTACAATATAGTGCGCGGAAACTGACATGACGTAGCTAGGCTGTGCAACCGCGCAGTATCTTGTTAGCTGCACATCATAATTACAACGGTGTTTTTCTTATTCACAGTTCCAAGATTTCGGTTCTCAAGGCTTGGTTTGGGATCAGATGTTAGTGTTAGTGTTGTGAACGTTGCCGCTGTGAGGACAGCCGATAGTGATAGTGTCGAAGACGAGACTGAGAGTGCACTGGCCTTCCCAGCATCTCCTAATACAACATTGCCGATAGTGGAGGGACCAGCAGACACTCCATTACCAACTGGATGCAGTATATCATCCTTAGAGTTTAACACTTACAATGGATGGGCAATAAATAGCTTCAGTGGATTTTCTTTAGCAGAAAATGACTCACGTGTGTACCTAGAGGTATATAGCTGCATATAATTATGTTAATTACATTTGGCTATGTCAAATAACTAATTGTTCCTGAATTGTTCATGCATGAGCTGTATAATTTCTACTGTAATGTTGTATAGATTACTGCAGTACCAACTGAAGGAGTTGAACTGTTTCAGGCTCAATTTGTGAGATTAAACATCACGTGCCCTGACAGTGTTTCCGGCTCACTACTGTTTAAATTTGGTGGATCTCAAAGTTTTAGTGCTACCTCTACAGGTGACTATATAGATTACATTAGGCTCTATGATCTGCTTCTCAATTTAGCTAATTTTATTTTAATTTAATATGTTTTTGTAGGTGTATGTGAGCCCAACCCATGTCAGAACTCTGGATCTTGTATTCCCAGTGACAACAGTTTTGTATGTAACTGTACTGATGGGTTTACTGGTACACTGTGTCAGTCCATAAACTATTGTGCTAGCAACCCTTGCCAGAATGGTGGATCTTGTGTAAATGGCCTGGGGACTCATTTGTGTTTCTGCAGAGAAAATTTTGCTGGACGGTTTTGTGAAATACCTGTTGATGACATTGAAGATCATTGTAACAACAGTAATACTAGCAATAGAATTTGTTCATCATTTTCAGTCATACGGAGGGATGATGGTGATAGGGTCAACACTCCATTGAGTAGTGTAGAATATTGTAGCAGTATCAGAGCTTACTGTCCTGATGGCAGTTGCTCTTATTGCCAATGTGAATTCAGATTAACCTACAGGCATGATCTACAACGATGTGATGACTACTATAATGGTTAGCTAGTTCATATCGTTTATCTGCATGTGCACATGCACTTCTGCGATAGTTAGCTACAGTAATAATATGCTGGCATGAAATCTGTTATGTCAGCCATATGCATATAAGTTATTATGCACAAAAATGGAAAGCAAGCTTAAGTACAGGAGATCAGTATTGGCTTATTGTAAGGCGTATACATAAAATTTGGACACTGTGTCAATCCTTATTATAATGATTGAGATTGTTGAATTCCATTTTGGTTTTGTGGTATAATCTGTGGGCAGTGTTATTGCCAACCTTGCATGCATGTGTACCATGCATGTTATACATTTGCCACAGAATGTTCCTTGCGGTTTTCAAGACTAACATTAAATGTGGATACTGGAGTTTCTACAGTCAGCTTTGCTGAAAATGCTGAAGGATTTGAAATTACCTTTGAAGCTACCTCATTTCCACTACCCATTGTTCAAGGACCTGCTGACTTTCACTTACCTACAGGATGTATAGTAAGTTCACTGGCTGTTAATCGAGCAGCCGGCTGGAGAACAGTAAATCATGGTGGATTTAACCTACGCCAACATGGAGAAGACACATTTTTGGAGGTACACAATCAACTTGCTTAGCGAAGCTGTAAAATTTACATTTAATATACAGATTGACAGAGAACCATACCTTGGAGTTAACTTTTTTAACAGTGAAATGGTACGATTAAACATTACATGTGCAGACAGAGAGTATGGCTGTCTTCCAATGAAATTTGCATCAGAAGAAAACTCTCATAACTTCACATATTGTTAGTTAAAAATTGTGTAGTAAAATTACCAAATACAAACTTAACAACTAAATTTAATGATTTACTTAATTAGGTACTAATTTAAAGACTTATCAATTAGATTTAATCATATCATGATAATGTCTTCTATTTGTAGCCATTGACCTGTGCAGTCCTAATCCTTGTAACAATGGTGGAAGTTGTGTTATTGCTGGAAACTCGTTCAATTGTAGATGTCCTCCTAATTATAGTGGGCCTCTCTGTGATGATTTTGATTACTGCTCTACACAACCTTGTCAGAATGGGGCAACCTGTCAGTTGACTGGAAACACATACAACTGCAGTTGTCCTGATGGTTTTGGAGGAGTTAACTGCGATCATGTGATCTCTGTGTGTCAATCTGATAGTTGCGCAAATGGTGGAACATGCAGTACAAATGGAGAAAATATTGTGTGTGCATGTACTGAAGGATACACAGGAATTGTTTGTGATATGGATATTGATGATTGTATCAACAACATGTGTACAAATGGTGCAACATGCATTGACTCTGGGGTTGGCACTTATACATGTATGTGTGCAAATGGTTACAGTGGTGAGTACTGCAATATAAACATCGATGACTGTGATCCTAATCATTGTCGTAATGGTGCAACCTGTATTGATCATGTTGGCAATTTTTCATGTGAATGCTTAGAAGGTTACACAGGCCATTTGTGCCATGTTAACATTAATGATTGTAGCACTGTTTCATGTGAGAATAATGGTACCTGTATTGATGGAGTAAACTTGTTTGTATGTCAGTGTCAACGTGGTTATACTGGAGATCACTGTGAAGTAAATATTAATGAATGTGATTCTAATCCTTGTATGAATGATGGTAGTTGTACTGATGGTATCGATGGCTACTCTTGCACATGTGTGGCAGGATATACTGGTAACGACTGCACTGTAAACATTGATGATTGTGATCCTAATCCTTGTGAGAATGGTGGTAATTGCACAGATGGAATTGATGGCTACTCTTGCACATGTGTGGCAGGATATACTGGTAACGACTGCACTGTAAATATTGATGATTGTGATCTTAATCCTTGTGAGAATGGAGGCAGTTGCACAGATGGAATCAATGGCTACTCTTGCACATGTGTTGCAGGGTATACTGGTGAAGATTGTGCCATTAACATTGATGATTGTGATCTTAATCCTTGTGAGAATGGTGGTAGTTGCACAGATGGAATCAATGGCTACTCTTGCACATGTGTGGCAGGATACACTGGTGAAGATTGTGCCATTAACATCAATGATTGTGATCCTAATCCTTGTGAGAATGGTGGTAGTTGTACAGATGGAATCAATGGCTACTTTTGCACATGTGTGGCAGGATATACTGGAGAACATTGTGCCATAAATATAGACAATTGCAATCCTAATCCTTGTGAGAATGGTGGTAGTTGCACAGATGGAATTGATGGCTACTCTTGTACATGTGTAGCAGGATATACTGGTGACGACTGCACTGTAAATATTGATGATTGTGATCCTAATCCTTGTGAGAATGATGGTAGTTGCACAGATGGAATTGATGGCTACTCTTGCACATGTGTAGCAGGATATACTGGTGACGACTGCACTGTAAATATTGATGATTGTGATCCTAATCCTTGTGAGAATGATGGTAGTTGCACAGATGGAATTGATGGCTACTCTTGCACATGTGCAGAAGGATATACTGGTGACGACTGCACTGTAAATATTGATGATTGTGATCCTAATCCTTGTGAGAATGGTGGTAGTTGCACAGATGGAATTGATGGCTACACTTGCACGTGTACAGCAGGATATACTGGTGACGACTGCACTGTAAATATTGATGATTGTGATCTTAATCCTTGTGAGAATGGTGGTAGTTGTACAGATGGAATCAATGGCTACTCTTGCACATGTGTAGCAGGATATACTGGTGACGACTGCACTGTAAATATTGATGACTGTGATCCTAATCCTTGTGAGAATGGTAGTAATTGCACAGATGGAATTGATGGCTACTCTTGCACATGTGTGGCAGGATACACTGGTGAAGATTGTGCCATTAACATCGATGATTGTAATCCTAATCCTTGTGAGAATGGTGGTAGTTGTACAGATGGAATCAATGGCTACTTTTGCACATGTGTGGCAGGGTATACTGGAGAACATTGTGCCATAAATATAGACAATTGCAATCCTAATCCTTGTGAGAATGGTGGTAGTTGCACAGATGGAATCAATGGCTACTCTTGCACATGTGTGGCAGGATACACTGGTGAAGATTGTGCCATTAACATCAATGATTGTGATCCTAATCCTTGTGAGAATGGTGGTAGTTGTACAGATGGGATCAATGGCTACTTTTGCACATGTGTGGCAGGATATACTGGAGAACATTGTGCCATAAATATAGACAATTGCAATCCTAATCCTTGTGAGAATGGTGGTAGTTGCACAGATGGAATTGATGGCTACTCTTGTACATGTGTAGCAGGATATACTGGTGACGACTGCACTGTAAATATTGATGATTGTGAGCCTAATCCTTGTGAGAATGATGGTAGTTGCACAGATGGAATTGATGGCTACTCTTGCACATGTGTAGCAGGATATACTGGTGACGACTGCACTGTAAATATTGATGATTGTGATCCTAATCCTTGTGAGAATGGTGGTAGTTGCACAGATGGAATTGATGGCTACTCTTGCACATGTGCAGAAGGATATACTGGTGACGACTGCACTGTAAATATTGATGATTGTGATCCTAATCCTTGTGAGAATGGTGGTAGTTGCACAGATGGAATTGATGGCTACACTTGCACGTGTACAGCAGGATATACTGGTGACGACTGCACTGTAAATATTGATGATTGTGATCTTAATCCTTGTGAGAATAATGGTAGTTGTACAGATGGAATCAATGGCTACTCTTGCACATGTGTAGCAGGATATACTGGTGACGACTGCACTGTAAATATTGATGACTGTGATCCTAATCCTTGTGAGAATGGTAGTAATTGCACAGATGGAATTGATGGCTACTCTTGCACATGTGTGGCAGGATACACTGGTGAAGATTGTGCCATTAACATCGATGATTGTAATCCTAATCCTTGTGAGAATGGTGGTAGTTGCACAGATGGAATCAATGGCTACTCTTGCACATGTGTGGCAGGATATACTGGTGACGACTGCACTGTAAATATTGATGATTGTGATCCTAATCCTTGTGAGAATAATGGTAGTTGCACAGATGGAATTGATGGCTACACTTGCATGTGTACAGCAGAATATACTGGTGACGACTGCACTGTAAATATTGATGATTGTGATCTTAATCCTTGTGAGAATGGTGGTAGTTGCACAGATAGAATCAATGGCTACTCTTGCACATGTGTGGCAGGATATACTGGTGACGACTGCACTGTAAATATTGATGATTGTGATCCTAATCCTTGTGAGAATAATGGTAGTTGCACAGATGGAATCAATGGCTACTCTTGCACATGTGTTGCAGGGTATACTGGTGAAGATTGTGCCATTAACATTGATGATTGTGATCTTAATCCTTGTGAGAATGGTGGTAGTTGCACAGATGGAATCAATGGCTACTCTTGCACATGTGTGGCAGGATACACTGGTGAAGATTGTGCCATTAACATCAATGATTGTGATCCTAATCCTTGTGAGAATGGTGGTAGTTGTACAGATGGAATTGATGGCTACTTTTGCACATGTGTGGCAGGATATACTGGAGAACATTGTGCCATAAATATAGACAATTGCAATCCTAATCCTTGTGAGAATGGTGGTAGTTGCACAGATGGAATTGATGGCTACTCTTGTACATGTGTAACAGGATATACTGGTGACGACTGCACTGTAAATATTGATGATTGTGATCCTAATCCTTGTGAGAATGATGGTAGTTGCACAGATGGAATTGATGGCTACTCTTGTACATGTGTAGCAGGATATACTGGTGACGACTGCACTGTAAATATTGATGATTGCAATCCTAATCCTTGTGAGAATGGTGGTAGTTGCACAGATGGAATTGATGGCTACTCTTGCACATGTGTGGCAGGATACACTGGTGAAGATTGTGCCATTAACATCGATGATTGTAATCCTAATCCTTGTGAGAATGGTGGTAGTTGCACAGATGGAATCAATGGCTACTCTTGCACATGTGTGGCAGGATACACTGGTGAAGATTGTGCCATTAACATCGATGATTGTAATCCTAATCCTTGTGAGAATGGTGGTAGTTGCACAGATGGAATCAATGGCTACTCTTGCACATGTGTGGCAGGATACACTGGTGAAGATTGTGCCATTAACATCGATGATTGTAATCCTAATCCTTGTGAGAATGGTGGTAGTTGCACAGATGGAATCAATGGCTACTCTTGCACATGTGTGGCAGGATACACTGGTGAAGATTGTGCCATTAACATCGATGATTGTGATCCTAATCCTTGTGAGAATGGTGGTAGTTGCACAGATGGAATCAATGGCTACTCTTGCACATGTGTGGCAGGATATACTGGTGACGACTGCACTGTAAATATTGATAATTGTGATCCTAATCCTTGTGAGAATGGTGGTAGTTGCACAGATAGAATCAATGGCTACTCTTGCACATGTGTGGCAGGATATACTGGTGACGACTGCACTGTAAATATTGATGATTGTGATCCTAATCCTTGTGAGAATAATGGTAGTTGCACAGATGGAATCAATGGCTACTCTTGCACATGTGTGGCAGGATACACTGGTGAAGATTGTGCCATTAACATCGATGATTGTAATCTTAATCCTTGTGAGAATGGTGGTAGTTGCACAGATGGAATCAATGGCTACTCTTGCACATGTGTGGCAGGATACACTGGTGAAGATTGTGCCATTAACATCAATGATTGTGATCCTAATCCTTGTGAGAATGGTGGTAGTTGTACAGATGGAATTGATGGCTACTTTTGCACATGTGTGGCAGGATATACTGGAGAACATTGTGCCATAAATATAGACAATTGCAATCCTAATCCTTGTGAGAATGGTGGTAGTTGCACAGATGGAATTGATGGCTACTCTTGTACATGTGTAGCAGGATATACTGGTGACGACTGCACTGTAAATATTGATGATTGTGATCCTAATCCTTGTGAGAATGATGGTAGTTGCACAGATGGAATTGATGGCTACACTTGTACATGTGTAGCAGGATATACTGGTGACGACTGCACTGTAAATATTGATGATTGTGAGCCTAATCCTTGTGAGAATGGTGGTAGTTGCACAGATGGAATCAATGGCTACACTTGCACATGTACAGCAGGATATACTGGTGACGATTGCACTGTAAATATTGATGATTGTGATCCTAATCCTTGTGAGAATGGTGGTAGTTGCACAGATGGAATTGATGGCTACACTTGCACATGTACAGCAGGATATACTGGTGACGATTGCACTGTAAATATTGATGATTGTGATCCTAATTCTTGTGAGAATGGTGGTAATTGCACAGATGGAATCAATGGCTACTCTTGCACATGTGTTGCAGGGTATACTGGTGAAGATTGTGCCATTAACATTGATGATTGTGATCCTAATCCTTGTGAGAATAATGGTAGTTGCACAGATGGAATCAATGGCTACTCTTGCACATGTGTTGCAGGGTATACTGGTGAAGATTGTGCCATTAACATCGATGATTGTGATCCTAATCCTTGTGAGAATGGTGGTAGTTGCACAGATGGAATCAATGGCTACTCTTGCACATGTGTGGCAGGATACACTGGTGAAGATTGTGCCATTAACATCAATGATTGTGATCCTAATCCTTGTGAGAATGGTGGTAATTGCACAGATGGAATTGATGGCTACTCTTGCACATGTACAGCAGGATATACTGATGACGACTGCACTGTAAATATTGATGATTGTGATCCTAATCCTTGTGAGAATGGTGGTAGTTGCACAGATGGAATTGATGGCTACTCTTGCACATGTGTGGCAGGATATACTGGTGACGACTGCACTGTAAATATTGATGATTGTGATCCTAATCCTTGTGAGAATGGTGGTAGTTGTACAGATGGAATTGATGACTACTCTTGCACATGTGCAACAGGATATACTGGTGACGACTGTAGCATTGATTGCTCTTGTATGAATGGTGGTAGTTGTAGTGGTGCTACTAATGGTACCTTCGGCTACTTTTGTACTTGTCTAATGGGCTTCACAGGTAATAACTGCGAAACAAATATTGATGAGTGTGCAGATGGTCCTTGTATTAATGGAAGTTGTATAGATGAGATCAATGGATACACTTGTGTTTGTAATGATGGATATACTGGAATAAACTGTGATCAAGACATTGACGAATGTAGCATTGAAGATCCTTGTGCTAATGGAGTTTGTATCAACACTAATGGTAGCTTTATGTGTGACTGTGAGGCTGGCTTTATGGGCACCTATTGCAATGAAGGTATAGTTTAGTCTGTACAAGCAGTAGTCTAACCTACCTATTGCCTTTTTAGAATGTGTCGGTAACACATATGGTCCGGATTGTGCTTTTACTTGTACTTGTTTAAATGGAGGTACTGAATGTAGTCCAGTAACTGGTGTTTGCAATTGTACTGAAGGCTACACTGGGCTGTCTTGTGAATCAGGTGAGGAATCTTATCATTGTGTGATTTTTAATAATGCACATCATTCTGATAGCTATTTGTACTGACCCTTGCATTAATGGAGGAACTTGTACTGAGCCAGACGTGTGTCGCTGTCCTGAGCCATACGGAGGAGTCACTTGTGCAGATAGTACGTCCATAACAGCATTGTTAATAGATACTGTCATTATTTTCCTTATAGTTATATGTAATAGTAATTTCTGTGCAAATGGTGGGACTTGTGAAGTTAGTCTTGTTGGACTGACTTGCAGGTGGGTTGAAAGTATATTAAATTTGTGTATACATGTTAGTGTATGTGTGCATTAGTAAATTAGTGTATTTGTGTTATTAATTTAGTGCATGCTTGTAATTTAGGTGTCTACCTGGGTTCATCGGTGAGCGTTGTCAAACACGAGACCGTGCACTCAGTGGTCGTGTGACACAGGGTGAAGAAGAGACTGAAGGTGGTAGCCATAAGTGTAGCTATATAGCTCAATAAGCTATGAATGTCAATTTAGATACAGAAACAGGAACAGCAGTTGGCATCTCACTTGGACTAATTGTGACCCTTGTAGTAGTCGCTGGACTAATTATCATTGCATTGGGAGTGTACATCAGGTATCTCTTTGTTATTTTGTATTTACTGAGATATGCACGGCATCACTATAGACATAAATCAAGAGTCAAACAGGCTATTGATATTGAACAGGTGAGTAAGAGCTTGTAAAATACTACAGTGTGTATATAGCTAGAAATTTTTGAGGAAGACATTTTCTCATAAAGATTATGGAAATTATATCTGCTAGACTGTCTATGTACTATTTTATGAAAAAAGTGTCCTCAAAAATTTAAATTTTTGTTATTGCATTACTGCATCAGTATAGTTAGCAACTGCATGTTATCTATAGCTTTTCAAATCCCAGCATCTCTAAATAGCTCCTGAATGTTAGGGTCCAGTATACTCCAAGTTATTGGCACTGGCAGAATCATTAAAATTAATTTGTGCAGTAGAAGAGAAACTTTTGTGATTTTGTCCATCTATCTCACTGCATTATTGATTTTTGGATAGACAAGTTTCCAAATTCACACCTATATAGCTATTAACATTATTTTGGTAGCTACGTACTTTATTAATTAACTTATGCATGTATTTCAAACAAGGACGCTAACTTTGATACTCTGAAAACTTCACGTCATGGTACTACTGGTCGATACAAGTCCACATCCACTGGGCATGGTACAACACTAGGAAGTATAGCCAATGGCAGTGCTGATACAGTACCAGGAAACAACCTAGATGAATTATTACACAATGTCAAAAAAAATTATGATGCTGAAGATGATGTTGAATTATAACAATTATAGCATATCCTGTACAGTATATACAACTCATGCTCTCTGCCGGCTCACATTTAATTATGCAATTTAATATATATAGCTAGCTATGTTTTGTATGTGGCTATTTTATAATAACTGCAGTCATGTTGTATTGATTGGCTTTATCAATGATCATATATATACACTGTGTATATTTAACTGGTCATCGGCTTTCAGTTATTATTCACCTGCATGCATGGTCTCCCTGATTTCTGAAACCAATACTTTAAGACTAGGAATTTTTCAGTAAAGACTTTACCCTTCACTATAGAAATTAAAGAAAAGGTTACCACAAGCAGGGATCTAACCACCATACCCAAACTCTCATGCTGGAGTCAAAGCCCACTGCACTATACCATCCAAACCACATGCAATGGAGCTTATACTACTGATACCTTGTAGCTCTCCTTGAAGTTGTAGTTGCTGCAAAGCCTATAGTTGAATGATTCACTTTGGCTAGGCACGTGTGATTGAGATAGCTAGCCATTATTTAAACTCGCCACAAAGCCTAGTTGAATAATGCACTTTGTCAGTCCTATATAGGTGCATGCATGAGTGAAACCTTCCGCTGTTATAAACATCAAATGTAGCCACAGTGACCAGTTAAAATATCCACTTAGCTAGTTGTTGCGGTGTGATTTTACATGCTGTTACAGCTGTAACGGCATGTAGCTAAATACTTAAATGCTCATCAGTTCAGCTAAATGGTAGCTCAGTAGCTAGAATGAGAAAACTACAAAAATAGCTGCACTCAGTCTCCAACTGTTAAGGAAATCAAAGTAATGGCTGATCATGCATGACTTTCATGAGTAGCATTCACAAAGACTCACCCAATATATTATTTTCATGATTATAACCTGCTTGATTGTCCATTAAAATCAGGCCAATCCTAACAGCGCGGCGCTTATAGTAGGCCCTGCGCGTCAGTTAGGGTCTGGCCAAGCGAGACTAGCCCCCCGCCGGGCCAACTGTAGTCTGTAGCTGTCTTATATCTCAACGTCACTCATGCAGTATAGTGCCCTCACCATTAACAGTGACCCATCCAAAATGATATTCGAGATGCGCGAAAAATAAAGACAATTATTAAAAATAAAGACCACAAAAATTAGTATTGCGCATAAAAATAAGCCCCGCCTACTATAAAACTAGTCACGTGTATGTACTTTGATTTATTACAGGGTTCTCGATAGGGTTCGTGCAGTGTTACAGGAACGCTAATGATGTTTAACTTATTTCTACTAGTTTTATTATTACAAGCCATCTCGTGTTACTGTCAGCCAATATCTTTCAATATCAGGCGATACGAAGATGGGGATGAAGTGGCGTCATCGCTGACCAGTGCAAACTACTGTAGTGCCATACATGGCTACCTTGATGGATCGCAGTGCAAATGCGACTATCGCTTAACATTTTCACTAGACCTTCTGAGATGTACAAATTATTACAATGGTAAGTATGACGGCTGACTAACGGGCCGGCCGGGGAAATGCATACTGAGTCATTTTATAACTATGCGGGCGGTATCCCCCACATACATGACTACCCAGCTGAAACGCCGCCATTAATTTTTTCTATCCGTAGGTCAGTGAACCATACAACCATACCCTAGATAGTATAGAACCCCTGAACAATTCGGCGTTGCAGAGGTCGTGTAACTATAGCTATAACCTAGCCACTTGAGGTCTTTCATATACGCGGTATTCTCCTTTTCTATTTGTAGTACCAAGGTTTCGATTCTCAAGGCTTGGCTTGGCAGATGTCAGTGTCAGTGTTGTGAACATAATCAATACAACTGATGATGGTGTCGAGCAATATGCACTGCAATTCACAGTGTCACCTGATACACCATTACCATTAGCAGAGGGACTGGGTAATAATCCATTACCAATTGGATGCAGTGTATCATCCTTAGAGTTGAATACTCCCAGTGGATGGGTAATGAATAACTTTAGTGGATTCTCTTTAGTAGAACGTAACTCAGCATCATATTTGCAGGTAGCATCAATCTATAACTAAGTGCATGCAGTACTTTTATACTTTATACATGCATTCATTGTGTGTAGGTCAATGAGTTACCAACTGAAGGATTTGAAGCTCAATTTGTGAGATTAAACATCACGTGCCCTAATAGTGTTGCTGGATCACTAATGTTTAAATTTGGTGGATCTCAAACTTTTCCCATAGGTATATAATATAACTAACTACAAAATTGTGTATTAGCCAATATGAATGTGTGTTTCATTCTGTAGATGTATGTGAGCCCAACCCATGTCAGAATGGTGGATCTTGCGTAAATAGCCTGGGGAGGACTCCTTTGTGTTTCTGTAGAGAAGATTTTGCTGGAGAGTTTTGTGACATGCCCACTGATGATATTAATGATCGCTGTATATGTGATAATGTCAATGATGATGGTGATGATGATGATCGACGTAGGCGTCAAAGTGATGCTAATAATGGCAATGGTGGTAATAGTAATACTGATAACAGAACATGTTCGTCATTTTCAATCATACGGAGGGATGATGGTGATAGGGTGAACACTCCATTGAGCAGTGTAGAATATTGCCGTAGTATCAGAGCCTACTGTCCTGATGGCAGTTGCTCTTATTGCCAATGTGAATTCAGATTAACTTACAGGCATGATCTACAACGATGTGATGACTACTATAATGGTTAGTTTATATATACGGAATTAAAAAATCATATCATCTTAGAACTTATTCATACAAAGGCTGTATTAGATCATCTATCTGACTATCTCCATATCAAGTAAAGTACATATTCCTTATTATACCATCAGTAGCTAATTATGGTTAAATACCAAGTCCTTTACAGAACTTTAAACTTTAACATTATGACCAACTTAGGCTATTTGGTTTGTGGTATTTCCATTTTACTATAGCCGCAACTATTATATGAATACAGTAAAGTCCCATTGCTGACTATCAAATTTTGTCATAGAATGTCCTTTGCGGTTTTCAAGACTAACATTAAATGTGGATACTGGAGTTTCTACAGTCGGTTTTGCTGAAAATGCTGAAGGATTTGAAATTACTTTTGAAGCAACCTCATTTCCACTACCCATTGTTCAAGGACCTGCTGACTTTCACTTACCTACAGAATGTATAGTAAGTTCACTGGCTGTTAATAGAGCAGCCGGCTGGAGAATAATAGATCATGTTGGATTCAACCTAAGCCAAATTAACACTAGTGATACATTTTTACAGGTAACTAACAATTATGATGCATTACATAGTGATCTATTCATATATATAGATTCATGGAACACCATCACTTGGAGTGCCTTTTTTTGACAGTGAGCTAGTACGACTAAACATTACCTGCCAGGGAACAAGTTATGGTTGCCTTCCAATGAAATTTAGATCAAGTGGAGACCCTAAGAATTCCAGTTACTGTACATGTTAGTTCAATTTTTGTCATTTGGTTAGAATAACTTTTGTGTTTGTAGCCACAGATCCATGCAGTCGCAATCCTTGTAACAATGGTGGAAGTTGTACTGCTACTGGAAATTCCTTTAATTGTAGTTGCCCACCTAATTATAGTGGGCCACTCTGTGAGGATTTTGATCACTGCTCTACACAACCTTGCATGAATGGTGGCAGTTGTACTGATGAAATTGATGGTTACTCTTGCACTTGTGTAGAAGGATTTACTGGTGACAACTGTAACGGTAGTGATTGCCCTTGTATGAATGGGGGTACTTGTAGTGAAGACAGTACTGTAGCTGATGGCGGTAACTTTGTCTTTTGTATTTGTCCAGAGGGGTTCACGGGTGATAATTGTGAGATAATTATTATTATTGGGTGTGCAGATGATCCTTGTATTAATGGAAGTTGTACTGATGAGGTCAATGGATATACTTGTGTTTGTGATTTTGGATATACTGGAACAAATTGTGATGAAGACATGGATGAATGTAGCATTGAAGATCCTTGTGCTAATGGAGTTTGTGTTAACACTATTGGTAGCTTTATGTGTGACTGTGAGGCTGGCTTTATGGGGACATATTGTGCTGAAGGTATAGTATGAGTCAGTCTATATACATGGTTATGTCAATTGAAGTAGCTATTGCAGTGCATCTGGTACTGCTTATAAAATGTTTTATTTTTCACTAGTGTAGTTTCTGTGTGCCCACCTGATCACCCTTCATATGCAATGTGACATATTTATTAGGATAAAGACATTTTGAAGTGACATTACTCTTTCATACTATATGTGTGAACGTTTTCCTATACAGCTAATTATTATTGCTAAAATTGCATTATTCCGAAGTTGCACTGGTATTTAGCTTGAAAATTACACAATGCTAAGCCAGATTTTCCTCACCTGATTCACGAGATAACCCAGTGTATAGCCTTGCAAACACCATGCAGTTACTGGACTTCATTCAGTAGCTCCATTTAAGCATAAAAGCACCATATGTATATCTGATACAGCTAAGAAAACAATAGTTTTGAAATAAGAGTAAGCTAGGGCTTGAAGTAGGGAAACAGTGCGGGTTCCTTGCACTCAGATTAGTCCCTACTTTAGCTGGAAATTTTGACATGGAGGTGGTTTGGTGGATTTTGCCATCATTCACAACTGTATATAAGCAATGGGTCATATTTTAAGGCCACTGCCATTCCATATTTTCCCACACTACAGTAGCTATGCAAGGTGGGTCCTTGTCCTTGCTACATATATATAGTAGAGATCCATAACTACTCCTTTTATATATATGTATTCTCAGTTTTTGTTTGTAATATTTGTTTTCATTCTGGTAGCTATTTGTACTGACCCTTGCATTAATGGAGGAACTTGTATCGACCCAGACGTGTGTCAGTGTCCTGAGCCATACGGAGGAGTCACTTGTGCAGATAGTACGTCCATAAAATCATAGTATTTATTTATTTATTTGTTTATTTATTTATTATTCTTTAGTTGTGTGTAATAGTGATTTCTGTGCCAATGGCGGGACTTGTGAAGTTAGTCTTGTTGGACTGACTTGCAGGTGAGTTGAAAATATTACATTTGCGTGTTCATGTTTATGTGTATTAGTATGTATAGCTATGTGTGTGTTTTTGCATGCGTGCATGTGTCGCCTCGCGTCGTTTACTTCAAGGAGCCAAAGCCAGCCTTTCTTAGCTACGCCTCCATTATCACTCGTAACTAAGCATTTTTTAGCTGCCCGCGTGCCCTGCACATACGCATGCAGCCTTACAACACGCATACAATATAATATTAAGTAAATATGTTCTGTTAATGTTACATATGTGTGTATAGACTATATATTATATATATATTATAGAGATGGTATGGGGAAGGATCACCAACTGTTGCCCCTAAATCAACTGGAATCATCTTGAATTGTATTATTTACCAAACTTTTGTAAAATTTCATACAACATGAGAATGGTGATGAACTATGAGCATAGATGCTGCTAGTCTCATGCGCCTGACTCTTAAAAAATAAAGAGTCTGGGGAAACTGTGTAGAAAAACTTTGGTGCCATCAGATTTTGATGGCACCAATCAAATCGCTGGGTTTAAATTCAAGCCAATCAAATCGCTTGATTTTAGGTGACATTATTAATTAGCGCATGCCCTGTACAAATAATTTTATACATGGTTTCCTCAGACTCTATATTTTTTAAGAGTTGGGCGCACAAGACTACGGTGCTGCATACTGAGTGGCATTGATGGTTGCTTATACTGTATATGGCAAAACATTTGAGTGAGAAAACTTTTGCAGTTTTCACAAAATTTTTTACTCAACCACAAATGCTTTTTTGTAGAATACTTTAACCTAGGCATTCATTATTAAAAGAAGCTGCTATACCACGAAAGCTTTCTGTGAATGTTCATTTCCTCTCTGCCGGTGAAACCATGCAAAGAAATCTTATTAAATCCAAAACCTATGACTTTTTGGGAGTTGATGATCACCCATGCATGTGTACATGGCTGTGCATGTGTTAATAAATTATTCACCTTAGTTGCTTAACTGGGTTTGGTGGTGAACGTTGTGAAACACGGAACAGTGCAGTCAGTGGTCGTGCTAATCAGGATGAAGAAGCCCAAACTGGTATATCAATGTTTTCAACACAATGGTTTTAACAGTGTGTAAATCTCTTAGCCACAGCCGTAGGAGTGTCAGTTGGACTAGTGGTTGTGTTAGTAGGAGCTACTGCACTGATAATCATTGCTATTATTGTGTACACAAAGTAAATGATCATACCAAATGATGCATGTGCTGTTTAATTTAATATTAATCACAGATATTATTCAAAGAAACTGCGTAAACCTGATATTGAACAAGTAAGTGTTCACTTAGTTACCATTCCTGTAGTATAAACTATCTCCTCCCAATTTTGTAGTTGGTTATTTGCATGTTGTGGGTGACTTTTTGTTATTCTAGTTTGATTGATTGTTTATGTTTAGTCCGACTGACTCTGATGTAAATTCATGTAATGTAACATTAAATTAATGTAGCTATGTGTGTCTCTGTATAGTGATCCTTGTAGCCTTAAATTTCTATTAGGTATAGCTGGTGGGTTCATAATGCATTTGTAAAGAACTGTGATTTTATTTTTCCTACAAAGCCATAAACAAGCAAAGATGTAATCTATATTAGTGGTCTATCTGTGTATCTATAGAAAGGATACCATAAATGATGAAAGTTTGGTTGGACTAAAATTTGGTGAATTTCCCCAGCTATATCCACCAACTATATTCACCAAAACTTTTAATTTCCTTATATCAGTAAGGCTTCTGAAGAAATTTGCCAAACTTTCATCTGATCATGGCACTGTAGCTAACAGTTATCTATACATGTTATTTTTGTGCAAGGACTCTGGCATGGAAAATCCTACATACGGTTCTAATAGAGTAGTAACTAATAATAGTGATGAAGGAGCTACCAATGAAGCTGTGTATGAAGCAGTGCCCGACAATGATGATGTAGTACACACTCAAGATCATAATGAAACTGCTTATGATTTTATATCATAATTAATTTATTACTGGGCTGCTGGGTCAGCATTAATTGTACTATATAATGTAACATATCACTAGCTTATTATATAGAAAAGACTCTCCTCTATATATATTATGTATTCTTGATGGTGTGTATTATCAAATTAAATGAATTTTATGGCCCAGCAAAACGGGGTGAGGCTCTGGCTCCACCAGCCCCACCTTCTGATCCTCCCTTGTATATACATATAGTATACCATACTGGTATTTATCTACATATAACATGCATGTTTGTTTACAATTAGCTATGACTCACTGTATAGCTACACTATAGGTACAGCCATCTGAAAAGAACTAAGCAAGCAACCCATGCAGTTGTTGCTACACAATACAAAGGGTATTTAGCTATACAAAGTGCATTTTCATCTTATGTGTGGGTAGCTACAACAAGTTGATGTCTTGTACATATAGATACTGTGCTCTGCGTGACATGAGATGTTGCTTGCACAATGCTTGGGTCAACTTCAGACCTCAATAGTCTAGCTGCAAAAAAGCACATGCAAAAGACACATTATAACATTAAACAACAGAAGTGTTGAAACTGCATGTGTATCACATCCACTTAATGCTCAATGAATTCGCCGCTTCAAATATAACCAAGTGGTGGATATACGTATAGTTATGCTTGAAGATCTCATGGTCAGAAAACTAAACACATGCAATGCAGCTGCATAATTTGGCATGCTTAAATGGTATAGCTATACATATAGCTCCTCAATTTCATATCACACAGGATGCATACATGCTCATTCCTTGTGAATGTGGTATATAGCTATATGTATGGCATTCTTATACCGTCCTGAACCTGCATGTGGAAAATATATAACTTCTGCCTTATCTATTAAGTTTGTCACTGCATGAGATTATATAGTAATATCTACAATACACGTAGCTATAGCTACCGCAGTAGTTATAGATACAGTGTGCATATAATTATGTCAAGCTATATATAGCTATAGCTTTTTCAAGTCTGCATTTCTAATATATACCTAACTCCTGAATGTTAGCTATAGGTACTCTAGAGTGCAAAATATTGGCAGCTATAGGTATAAAACATTAATTGGCATGCATGCATGCAATTGTGGGCTTAGACTGTAAAAAATCATTCAGTAATATTCCTATTTGCAGCAGTCTATTCATTCAGTGGTACCTGTTAACACCACATGCAGGTCATGCGATCATTCCCAGTGATTTGTCAATCATCTATACCAAAACATCATGTTTTAATCATACATTCATCTCATGCAGAGTTTATCAGTTAAAATTTGAAACTCCTTAGCTACCATGCATGCAGCACTGATCTACTGTTGTTGACTGTCTTAATCTAGATGAGTTTAAGCACATGTTAGCTATGCATATACACAAGTAGCTACACCATTAGAGTTACACAAGTGCTTTATACACTTACTTGAATCAAATAATTATCATCAGAGTCATGTGAGATGGTAGTCAGCTTCTTGTTGACCATGCATTTTTTTGAAAGGGAAACTGCAATCAGTACACTAAATATTGCTTTTCAGCAGTGCCCTTGTACACACATACATACATGCATGTACAATTATAATAATATGTTACGTACAACATACACTACATACAATTACATAGCTACGTACAGTAATGGGTTCAAAGAATTCCAAATTTGAGTTTCTCTGAAGTAAAAGCTATACCCTTTCCCAAGTTAGTTCTTAAAATAACCATTTCCTGCGCGAGTAGTAGAACAGTGATATTTAAAAAGCCCCACCCACTGCAATAGTCACGTGCTTGCGTGTATTTTATATGAACTAAGATGGTCAACTTATTTCTACTAGTTTTATTATTACAAACCATAACGTGTTACAGTCAGTCATCCTTCAATATCAGGCGTTACGAAGATGGGGATGAAGTGGCGTCATCGCTGACCAGTGCAAACTACTGTAGTGCCATACGAGGATACCTTGATGGATCGCAGTGCAAATGCAACTATCGCTTAACATTTTCATTAGACCTACAAAGATGTATAGATTATTACAACGGTAAGGATGATAATGGACCAGTTTATTATTAAGAAGTCAGTGTTTGCACTCTAAAAAATGGTGTGCTAAAATAACAAGCCAATATGTGCTATTGTAGCACAGAGTTGGTATGTCAAAATAGAACTCCATGTGTTAAATAGCACACCTATGTGTGCTGTTTTACCGCATAGCACAGTAGCTGTGCTATTTTAATACATTAGTGTGTAGCTTTGACACATAAAATGTCATAAATTATAACACACTTCAAAATTGACACACTACACACCCATGCAGGTGCATTTTAACACACAAAAATGTGTCAAACTTATACACATTTGTGCTATAATAACACACAAAACGGTGTGTCAAATTTGAGGACACTTAAAACAGCACACTTGTTTTTACTGTGTGATTATGCATAACTCAGTATGCTAGAGCCTACACCCTCCTATAATAGCCAGGAAGCACTTGGGGGCCAGGATACATAGGGCCCAGATTCTTCTTCAGTTGCCCCAGGCCTCCAATTGCACCTCTGCTCAAGTTGGGGAGGGGGTTGGAGCAAAAGAAGAATATGGGGCTTGTGGCACACAGTTATGTACCCTGGGGCTCAGAGCAAACTGCCCCCTCTCTTGGCTCCCCTGCATGGATATTGTAACCATATTGTGTTGCCATAGAGAAATATGTACGTAGGTATCTGTTAGTGACTTAGTGTGTAAGGTCAACAAATCTTCTATGTATGCGTTTGTAGTACCAAGGTTTCGATTCTCAAGGCTTGGCTTGGCAGATGTCAGTGTCAGTGTTGTGAACATCGCAGTCGACACAACTGATGATGGTGTCGAGCAATATGCACTGCAATTCACAGTGTCACCTGATACAGCATTACCATTAGCAGAGGGACTGGCTAATAATCCATTACCAACTGGATGTAGTATATCATCCTTAGAGTTGAATACTCCCAGTGGATGGATAATGAATAACTTTAGTGGATTCTTTTTAGTAGAACGTAACTCAGCATCATATTTGGAGGTAGCATCAATCTATAAATACATGCAGTACTTCAATATAGCTACAATCTTTTTTCATTGTAGGTCAGTGAGTTACCAACTGAAGGAGTTGAGATATTTCAGGCTCAGTTTGTGAGATTAAACATCACATGTCCTAATAGTGTTGCTGGATCGCTAATGTTTAAATTTGGTGGATCTCGAAATTTTGCTACAGGTAGCTATAACTACAAGATCAGTGGTATATTAGCTAATATGAATATGCATTTCTTATTCTGTATAGGTGTATGTGAGCCCAACCCATGTCTGAACTCTGGATCTTGTATTCCCAGTGACAGCAGTTTTGTATGTAACTGTACTGATGGGTTTACTGGTACACTGTGTCAGTCCATAAACTATTGTACTAGCAACCCTTGCCTGAATGGTGGATCTTGTGTAAATGGCCTGGGGACTCATTTGTGTTTCTGTAGAGAAGATTTTGCTGGAGAATTTTGTGACATGCCCACTGATGATATTAATGATCACTGTGACAATGTCAATGATGATGATGATGATGATGATGATGATGATGATGATGATGATGATGATGATCATCATCATGATGATGATGATGATGATGATGATGATAATCATGATAATGACAATGATGATGACGATGACAACGACGACGACGACGACGATGATGATGATGATGATGATGATGATGATGATGATGATGAAGATGATGATGAGGATGATGATGATGATGACGACAATGATGATGATGATGATGATGATGATGATGATGACAACAACAACAACAATGATGATGATGATGATGATGACGATGATGATAATGACAATGACGATGATGATGATGACAACGACAATGATGGTAATGACAATGATGATGATGATGATGATGATGATGATGATGATGATGATGATGATCGACGTAGACATCAAAGTGATGATAACAATGGCAATGGTGGCAATAGTAATACCGATAACAGAACATGTTCATCATTTTCAATCATACGGAGGGATGATGGTGATAGGGTGAACACTCCATTGAGCAGTGTAGAATATTGCCGTAGTATCAGAGCTTACTGTCCTGATGGCAGTTGCTCTTATTGCCAATGTGAATTCAGATTAACTTACAGGCATGATCTACAACGATGTGATGACTACTATAATGGTTAGTTATAAACATAACATACATACGTAGCTATATGGTTAGGCTACAATACACTGTGTAAAACCATATCATCTGTCAATTCTTTCATATACAAAGGGCCATATTAGGTAGATCCACTGTATAGCATTTCTTTGCGTATCCAAAGAACTATACAACCCTGCTAGCTACTCTGCCTGCCTGTGCTTCATAACGTTTGTAATATAGGCACCTAGCTCGTTGATAGTGTGTTTCACAAATTACCTAACACATTACAAATGGACAGTGGGTGTAACTAACTTATAAATTAGGCTGTTTGGTTTGTGGCATTTCCATTTAAATCATTGATTGCCACAAGCATTAGCTATATGGATATTGTGGGAGTAGCTACTATTAATATTGCTGACTATCAACTTTCTTTATAGAGTGTCCTTTGCGGTTTTCGAGACTAACATTAAATGTGGATACTGGAGTTTCTACAGTCAGTTTTGCTGGAAATACTGAAGGATTTGAAATTACTTTTGAAGCAATCTCATTTCCACTACCCATTGTTCAAGGACCTGCTGACTTTCACTTACCTACAGGATGTATAGTAAGTTCACTGGCTGTTAATAGAGCAGCCGGCTGGAGAACAGTAAATCATGGAGGTTTCAACCTAAGACAAAGCCACAATGACACATTTTTACAGGTATAACATTTTTAATGAGGTATTTGTACAAAGATCTACCGGTATTCTCATATAGATTCATGGAACACCATCACTTGGAGTTCCCTTTTTTGACAGTGAGCTAGTACGACTAAACATTACTTGTAGGGGAAGAAGTTATAGTTGTCTTCCAATGAAGTTTGGATCAAATGGAGATCCTAAGAATTCCACTTACTGTTAGTCTAAGTTTTGTCATTCAACTGGTTACTTTTTGTTTTTGTAGCCATTAACCTGTGCAGTCCTAATCCTTGTAACAATAGTGGAAGTTGTGTTACCGCTGGAAACTTGTTCAACTGTAGATGTCCTCCTAATTATAGTGGGCCTCTCTGTGATGATTTTGATCACTGCTCTACACAACCTTGTCAGAATGGGGCAACCTGTCGGTTGACTGGGAACACATACAACTGCAGTTGTCCTGATGGTTTTGGAGGAGTTCACTGTGATCATGTGATCTCTGTGTGTCAATCTGATAGTTGCGCAAATGGTGGAACATGCAGTACAAATGGAGAAAATATTGTGTGTGCATGTACTGAAGGGTACACAGGATTTGTTTGTGATATGGATATTGATGATTGTATCAACAACATGTGTACAAATGGTGCAACATGCATTGACTCTGGGGTTGGCACTTATACATGTTTGTGTGCAAATGGTTACAGTGGTGAGTATTGCAATGTAAACATTGATGACTGTGATCCTAATCATTGTCGTAATGGTGCAACCTGTATTGATCACATTGGCAATTTTACATGTGAATGCTTAGAAGGTTACACAGGCCATTTGTGCCATGTTAACATTAATGATTGTAGCACTGTTTCATGTGAGAATAATGGTACCTGTATTGATGGAGTAAACTTGTTTGTATGTCAGTGTCAAAGTGGTTACACTGGAGATCACTGTGAAGTAAATGTTAATGAATGTGATTCTAATCCTTGTATGAATGATGGTAGTTGCACAGATGGAATTGATGGCTACTCTTGCACTTGCGTAGCAGGATATACTGGTGACGACTGCACTGTAAATATTGATGACTGTGATCCTAATCCTTGTGAGAATGGTAGTAATTGCACAGATGGAATTGATGGCTACTCTTGCACATGTGTGGCAGGATACACTGGTGAAGATTGTGCCATTAACATCGATGATTGTGATCCTAATCCTTGTGAGAATGGTGGTAGTTGTACAGATGGAATTGATGGCTACTTTTGCACATGTGTGGCAGGATATACTGGAGAACATTGTGCCATAAATATAGACAATTGCAATCCTAATCCTTGTGAGAATGGTGGTAGTTGCACAGATGGAATTGATGGCTACTCTTGTACATGTGTAGCAGGATATACTGGTGACGACTGCACTGTAAATATTGATGATTGTGATCCTAATCCTTGTGAGAATGATGGTAGTTGCACAGATGGAATTGATGGCTACTCTTGTACATGTGTAGCAGGATATACTGGTGACGACTGCACTGTAAATATTGATGATTGTGATCCTAATCCTTGTGAGAATGGTGGTAGTTGCACAGATGGAATCAATGGCTACTCTTGCACATGTGTGGCAGGATACACTGGTGAAGATTGTGCCATTAACATCGATGATTGTGATCCTAATTCTTGTGAGAATAATGGTAGTTGCACAGATAGAATCAATGGCTACTCTTGCACATGTGTGGCAGGATATACTGGTGAAGATTGTGCCATTAACATCGATGATTGTGATCCTAATTCTTGTGAGAATGGTGGTAGTTGCACAGATGGAATCAATGGCTACTCTTGCACATGTATGGCAGGATATACTGGTGACGACTGCACTGTAAATATTGATGATTGTAATCCTAATCCTTGTGAGAATGGAGGCAGTTGCACAGATGGAAATAATGGCTATTCTTGCACATGTGTAGCAGGATATACTGGTGACGACTGCACTGTAAATATTGATGATTGTAATCCTAATCCTTGTGAGAATGGAGGCAGTTGCACAGATGGAAATAATGGCTATTCTTGCACATGTGTAGAAGGATATACTGGTGACGACTGCACTGTAAATATTGATGATTGTGATCCTAATCCTTGTGAGAATGGTGGTAGTTGCACAGATGGAAATAATGGCTATTCTTGCACATGTGTAGCAGGATATACTGGTGACGACTGCACTGTAAATATTGATGATTGTAATCCTAATCCTTGTGAGAATGGTGGTAGTTGCACAGATGGAATTGATGGCTACTCTTGCACATGTGTAACAGGATATACTGGTGACAACTGCACTGTAAATATTGATGATTGTGATCCTAATCCTTGTGAGAATGGTGGTAGTTGCACAGATGGAAATAATGGCTATTCTTGCACATGTGTAGAAGGATATACTGGTGACGACTGCACTGTAAATATTGATGATTGTGATCCTAATCCTTGTGAGAATGGAGGTAGTTGCACAGATGGAACTGATGGCTACTCTTGCACATGTGTAGAAGGATATAATGGAGATGATTGTGCCAATAGCTTTGACGATTGTGATCCCAACCCTTGTGAGAATGGTGGTAGTTGTACAGATGGTATTGACAGTTACTTTTGCACTTGTATGACAGGATTTACTGGTGATAACTGTAGAAATGGTTGCACTTGCATGAATGGGGGTAGTTGTAATGATGGAGATATTGCTACTAATGGTACCTTCAGCTATTGTGTTTGTCCAGAGGGGTTCACAGGTGATGACTGTGAAATAATTATTATCAATGAGTGTGCAGACAGTCCTTGTATTAATGGAACTTGTATAGATGAGATCAATGGATACACTTGTGTTTGTAATGATGGATATACTGGAACAAACTGTGATCAAGACATTGATGAATGTAGCATTGAAGATCCTTGTGCTAATGGAGTTTGTATTAACACTAACGGTAGCTTTATGTGTGACTGTGAGGCTGGCTTTATGGGGATATACTGCAGTGAAGGTATCATAGTATATAATAATGTGGTTATTGTGTATGGTGCAGTAGTTATGTATGTAACTGGTAGTACTGAGCCAAGGGATCAATAAAATGCCATGCATTCACATTTTGCCATGATTGCTGACTAACCAAATAGCTAGCTGGCTAACTATGTTATTACTCAACAAAATGAATATTTCATCCAATTTATAATTTACTGAATTTTTCATTATTATTAGTAGTAGTAGTAGTTTTTATCTGCCTACCTGCTGACTGCCCTTCACATGTAGTGATTTAAGCAAAGGTGATGCTATAGGCTCATATTTTAGCTGATTTTATTGTACTTAGCTTTATGCATGTATTGTTAACCCTTGGGGTGCCGAGGTACGGTAGTGGTCTTGTGCGGATCTGTGTGGATCTGTCTGTTACCACTTTAACTGCTGCGTACCTCGTTTATAGGTTGAAAGCAAGGTACCATTAAGCTTCTCTTGGCGAGTTTAACAAATGAAACTTGTGGATTTTGCCGCGAACGCTTTATTCAAAGTTATGGCGACATTTGCTGTTCGACCTCGCTGTGTTGTGCAACTGCACCGAGGGTTTCGCACAATAGTGCTTCATTTTATTATGTTAAGTTACCTAAGCAGAGGTGTAGGAAGAAATTTTGTTTAGGGTGCCCTGTTACTGAAAGTCAACATGATGGGAAGCAAGACTAGCTACAGTCACTGAGTTCAGTTACATAGCAGCCAATTCTAGAGAGCATACCACTGAAATTTTTCATTCTTTCATGAAATTTGTGGAACTTACCTATAACAATGCCACGTTTATATATACACATAAAATAATGCACAAATTTGATACCTCAAAAGCCAGATATAGCTCGATGTAGCTATATGCTATTCAGAGTCAGATATACCACCCTAAAACTGAGTTTCTGAACTAGCTAAGTAGTACAATAATTACAACAATGCAAAAGCATTAGCAGCAGTAGTAAAATAAACAACCGATTGCTTTATTAGAACGACTGTTTTATTAGAGTATATAATCAAGTTAGCTATAGTAGTGGTGTAGTACCAGCACCCATGCTTCTTATGCCCCTATGCCAAGTACTGATTACAAGGCTTATCAATAGTACTACCCCACAGATGTGTAGTAGTGACCAGATTTTGGAAACCTACCATCTACACACAAGAGACATATAGCTAAAATAATTATTGGTAGCTAATTCAATATAGTTACCACTTTGGTAGAAATACATTGAATTACCAGAATAATTGCAGAAATAATTTTGTTTGGCTTGTGGGTTAGAGTTACTGAGCTACAAAGTAATTGTTCCACTTGTGTGTAGATGGTAGGCTTTCCAACTGAATTCGGTCGCATATAGCTATAATGCTAGTGTTTTCTTAGAATGTGTCGGTAACACATATGGTCCGGATTGTGCTTTTACTTGTACTTGTTTAAATGGAGCTACTGAATGTAGTCCAGTAACTGGTGTTTGCAATTGTACTGAAGGCTACACTGGGCTGTCTTGTGAATCAGGTGAGGAATCTTATCATTGTGTGATTTTTAATAATGCACATCATTCTGATAGCTATTTGTACTGACCCTTGCATTAATGGAGGAACTTGTACTGAGCCAGATGTGTGTCAGTGTCCTGAGCCATACGGAGGAGTCACTTGTGCAGATAGTACGTCTATAACAGCATTGTTAATAGACGCTGTCATTATTTTCCTTTTAGTTATATGTAATAGTAATTTCTGTGCCAATGGCGGGACTTGTGAAGTTAGTCTTGTTGGACTGACTTGCAGGTGGGTTGAAAATACGTACTGAAAATTTATGTGTGTGTCTATATGCATATGCATGCATCTACATGTGTACACACACATAATACATACACTGTGTATGTATTATGTGTGTAGCTATATATAGCTATGAGGCTATGCACGTATGCTATGTATTTATGGGTCACCGGCTAATTGTTGTTCCTGATTTAAAATACAAAACTTGTGGCTATTTAGCTAGTAGCTAAATCTTGTAAAACTGATTATGATGAATTTATGAGCATAGCCAGTCAGTGACTGGGCCTTTTACTGAAATATATTCAATTCAATATCCTGTTCAGTGCTATAGCCCAGTGAAAAGTATACTGACTGGTATTGATGGGTGCTTATAATCCCCAACAACTAGCTACCTGATGTGTAAATGTGTAAATTAGTCAGGCTACAGTGTACATAAGCATGTCTTCTAAGCATGTCGGTGTGTGTGTGTGTGTGTGTGTGTGTGTGTGTGTGTGTGTGTGTGTGTGTGTGTGTGTGTGTGTGTGTGTGTGTGTGTGTGTGTGTGTGTGTGTGTGTGTGTGTGTGTGTGTGTGTGTGTGTGTGTGTGTGTGTGTGTGTGTGTGTGTGTGTGTGTGTGTGTGTGTGTGTGTGTGTGTGTGTGTGTGTGTGTGTGTGTGTGTGTGTGTGTGTGTGTGTGTGTGTGTGTGTGTGTGTGTGTGTGTGTGTGTGTGTGTGTGTGTGTGTGTGTGTGTGTGTGTGTGTGTGTGTGTGTGTGTGTGTGTTCATGCATGCATGCATCCAGATGAGATGAATGCCTATGTGGTATATGTGTTAATAAATTAGGTGCTTAGCTGGGTTTGTTGGTGAACGTTGTGAAACACGAGACCGTGCAGTCAGTGGTCGTGCTACTCAGGATGAAGAAACATCCAAAACTGGTATATCAGTGTTTTCACAATGATTCAAGCAGATTTAACAGTGTATAAATCAATTAGGCACAGCTGTAGGAGTGTCAGTTGGACTAGTGGTTGTGTTAGTAGGAGCTACTGCACTGATAATCATTGCTATTATTGTGTACACAAAGTAAATGATCATACCAAATGATGCATGTGCTGTTTAATTTAATATTAATCACAGATATTATTCAAAGAAACGTAAACCTGATATTGAACGAGTAAGTTTCGCTACTTAGTCACTGCTTCAATGTAGTGTAAACAAGGGCCTGGTTTAGCTATGGCTATATAGTGTAATATGTACTGTATTTGTGCATTACTGCATGTGTTTGAACCTAGCAGCTTATAGCTACGTATATATAGTGATATTGTTTAGTGGCCCATCTGTCTCCTTTATAGAAAGGTTTTGATTTACTGTAGATTGATGTTTGTAATCAGTATAATATTATTATGTAACTAAATCACAATTAGTGCAGTATATGTAACAATTACATGATCGTTGTTTTTGTGCCAAGGATGATGGCATCGGAAACCCTTCATATGGTACCCTGGGGCGGTTCAAGCCATGTGAGCCTGATAGGGTGGTAACTAACAATAGTGAAGTAATTGCCAATGAAGCTGTGTATGAAACAATGCCTGACAATGATGTAGTACAGGGTGCTCAAGATCATAATGAAACTGATTATGATGTTATATTATAATTATAGCTATGTAATTTTGTATTGAGCTGCTGGGTCGGCATTATATTATAATTATAGCTACGTAATTTTGTATTGAGCTGCTGGATCAGGATTGTACTGTTTTATATTTATATTCAATATGTGGTTTTTGTATTTGCTGCTGGACCAGCGTTGTACTATATTTGTATGGGTACTGTTTGTATACTGTAACACTGAATATGTAATAATACCATCACAGGATACATACACATAACTATACATGTTTATTTACTGCTATAACACATAATTCTATATATTTACAATTAGTATAATAAAATAGAATAATTCACTGTAATTATGAGTACAATAAAATATAATATAAGCCACATTGTGACAGTACACAGTTCAAGCACTAGCAGATATAGGCATCAGGTTTGGTATGGCAGGGGGGCAGTCATCCCAAAAGAATTTGGAGCAAGCCTCAACTGGCTTCATGAATGGCAGACCCAGTTGCTGCCACACAATACCCAAAGAATTTACAAAGTGCATTTTCATCTCATCCGTGTGGAGAGGCGTGGGAACAACTCGAAGACATTCCTCTCCATAATCCACAGTAGGATAGTTGATGTCCTGCACATATATGTTGTGCTCTGACATGAGGATGGAAGATGCCTTAGTACAAAGTGCTGGGTCCCCAACCTAGTAGTTTGGAGTGTTAAAAGCTGATCAAAAGAATGACAGCTCACTTTCACAGGAATGATGTGACTTGGAGTATCAACAGTGGGAACACCGCTAGAAACCAAGGCCTCTTTGACCTGCTTCACTGTGCTCTGATGTTGCTTCCTCAACACTTGGCCAACTTCAGACTTCAATAGCTGCAAACAAGCACAAAAGGAGCATCATCATTAACAACACAAGTGTTGCAAAAACAACCCACCAACCTGTACAGACTTCAAAGCAGCCGCCATCAGTATCGGTGACATAGCAGTGGTGAAAATGAACCCTGGAGCATAACTGCGTATCACATCCAAAAAGTGAGCATTTGATGCTATGTAGCCACCCTGGACACCAAAAGCCTTGCCAAGAGTTCCAGATATGATATCCAGTTTGTCTGACAATCCATCCCTCTCGGAAATTCCACCACCACGCTTGCCATACAAACCAACAGCATGGACCTCATCAATGAAAGTTAATGCGTTGTAGTGATGGGCAACATCACATAGTTCAGATATCGGGCTGATATCACCACTCATTGAATGTACTGACTCAAATATAACAACTTTCGGCACACTAGGATCATATTTCTGAAGCAGTTGTTCCAAGTGGTATGGATCGTTATGCTTGAAGACCTCCTTTTTACATTTGCTGTCCTTGACACCATAGATGATGGAGGCGTGATTCTTCTGGTCAGAAAAGTAAACACAGTTTGGCAGCAGATGGCCGAGTGTGGACAAAGCAGCATGATTGGCATTGTAACAAGATGACAACACCAAAGCACTGTCCTTATTATGTAGGTCACCCAGTTCCTTCTCTAACTTGCAATGATAGGAACTAGTTCCTGATATATTCCTTGTTCCACCAGCACCAACTCCATGAGAAGTGATAGCTTTTCTAAAAACAATCTCCATATAACAAAGTTACCACTTGCAATCCTATTGCTTACATGGTGGCTTCTTTCACATCAGGATGCCTGCTCATCCCAAGATAGTCATTGCTACACCAAACAGTGGCCTTTTGTGGTATAACCTGAATAGAGTTGCTGTTGGTATTTCCTTGGTAGGAACATTCTGGGAATTGGTTGGCATCCCTGTCCACTATCCTAAACCTTCGGTAAGTATTAGTGTCTAGCTTCTCTTTTATCTTTTTGTCAAAGAACCCTTCATAGTCAAAGGACTCGTGACCTAAAAACAGTAGTGAAAATAGCATCAAATTAGTTTATAAACCACTAAAGTGATAAGTGGGTGATAAAATTATATCCAAACCATAAAATCATATCCAAAGGATGTACATGACGTATTTCGTTAGGTTTCTCATCAATAAACAAAAGGATATTCACTATTATTACCTCTTACCATAAGAAACTTGCGGCTTGAACCAATTTGAGAGTACAACCTGTTGCTTCAGTGAATTCTTCACTGCAGCATGCCAACGAAAAGGGCACTCTCCCCCTGTAGTTGTTCGCATTACACATAACAAACAGCCCTAGAGTGGTTGTAATTGTAAATTCACCTTTAGCTTGTGGTTTGGGTTCAGCAGCTGTAGAACTCAATGGTCGAGTTGAAATGCGCAACTGCAGGGGTCCTTTACTAGCTGCATCTACAGTAATACATGGAGATACAGCGTGAATGATAAAAAGCACACGTCGGATAGTCACAAACCGATGGTGCGAATGGTTGCCGAAGCTTTGTTGCATATCAAACGAGACACCATTGGGCAACTCTGACCATACAAAGTGAGAGATTTTCCTGCGTGTCTAAGGAAATTAGCACTGACGCGGTTTAAGAAGGGACATCGCGAATGTGTCATCGTTTGATGTACTCCTCCACTAGTCAACTTCTGAGGCAAGGTGATATATATCATGATAGATTCTCAGTACGGTACCACGGTTTAAAAACAAATACTAATTTTGACTTGGTAACGTCTTCGAGGAAACGGAACTACTTAGTGGCACACAAAAGGAATCTCGTATCACGTGACATGAAATTTGTACTTATAAATATGGCCGACCTGGTGATCTGAGTGCGAAGTCGCTGTCTTGTGTTTAGGTAACAAATAAACCATACATACAGCATACAACTATTAATATAGTACACTGTAAATGTACATTAGCGAGTTTATGTATATCTCGTTACCGTAAACACTCACTAAAAATACCACCTATGTGATGTTTATTCACCCACAATTTTATAGTATACTGCATTGGTATTGTATAGAAAAACATGAACGACGACCGTCCTCCTAGCGCCGATAAAGTTAGAGAGTTATTGAAGGAGTTTAGAAGCAGTAGACCACCATTCAATTGCACTTATTGTGGTAAAGGCTACCTCAGTTATGCTGGGATACTTTATCATTATGGTTCAAACAAAGGCAACTTTGTGCCTAAGTGCTTTTTGGCAACAACATCGCGTGGAGTAGGTTCTCCATGTACAAAGAGGAAGAGATCTAAAAAGGAACCTTTGACATGGGCAGAGTCACAAAGACTTGTTGAGGTTGACTTTGAAGGAGATTATGTTCGTGTATCAATTGATTCGGATTTACCAATTGGCAATGATAAAGTTGAGGATTCAAATATTGCTTCCCAGGGGAATTCCCAAAATGTTGATGAAGCCACAGGAATACCAAACACTGATCAAATCAAGACACCAACTTCAAATAGAAAGGGACGATCAGAGACTCCTCGATCAAAGGGCTCCAAATCTAAGCAACGAGGCAAACGTAGCAAGGCCCATTCCAATGAAAGCAAGGAACCAGCTTCAGGTGGCCTTCTTAATGCTGAGTATAAAGTTTTGGATGATCTGGATTTTTCAGAAGCTCCTGAAAAGTCAAGTACGTACTATAGATATGTAGAACAGTCCTTTGAAGATTTGGATGATGTTGTTGAGTATGATATGGATGAAGAGGATAATCACTGGCTTGATCTGATCAATGAGGAACGACGAACTGAGGGTTTGACTGTTGTCCCTCATGAAGTATTTGAATTTCTAATGGACAGGTTAGAGAAGGAGTGCTTCTTTGAGAGTCGTCTGAGTGACCACGTGGACACTAACCCATATAATATTGATGAAAATGCTGAATGCTGCATATGCAATGATGGGGAGGCTCACAATACCAATGTTATATTGTTTTGTGATATGTGCAACCTGGCTGTACACCAAGAATGTTACGGAGTCCCTTATATCCCTGAAGGACAATGGCTTTGCCGACGCTGCTTGCACTCTCCTTCATGCAATGTAGACTGTGTTCTTTGTCCAAATAAGGGAGGTGCATTCAAGCAGACATCTGATGGTCGTTGGTCGCATGTAATTTGTGCCCTGTGGATACCTGAGGTACATTTTGCAAACACAGTGTTTCTGGAGCCAATTGACAGTATAGGAAATGTGCCATCAGCACGTTGGAAATTAATGTGCTACATTTGTCGACATAAAGGTGGAGCTTGTATCCAGTGTGCCAAAACTAACTGCTATGTGGCATTCCATGTTACCTGTGCTCAGCAGGCTGGTCTGGAAATGAAAATTGAGCCACCAAAAACTGGTGAAACGGAAGTTAGAAAGCTTGCTTACTGTGACCAGCACATGTCGGCTGCTGCTCAGCAAAAACTAGGTGATAGTGTTGTAGAGGTTGAGTGGAAAGAGGATGAAGAGGAGCCTTGTTTGGACAATTCTCGAAAGAAGGGGAAAGCAGAAGAGAGTGGGTTGATTCAGAAGGCACGCAGAGTATTGGAGCAAAAGAGATCTATATCAATGCTCCCAATAGTCAATATTCCATTTATTCCAGATCACAGGTAACCAATTATATTATCTTACCATAATTTTTATATTTTTCCTTTCAGGTTGGAGAGGATTGCAGCAAGAGTCAGTTTGCATAGAAAGATGCAATTCATTCCAAAGCTGGTTGGCTACTGGAAGCTCAAGAGACAGAGTCGAAATGGAGTCCCATTGCTTAGGAGACTACAAGCAACTAGCCAAGGAGCCCACATGAACACCTACAAAGTAATTGGCAATAGTGTTGGGCATAATTTTAACTTTGTTTTTATTGCAGCTAAGTGAAGAAGAAATGGAGTCCTTAAAGGAACAGCTCTCTTTGTGGAAAGCTTTGAGACATGACCTTGAGAGAGCGAGACTTTTAGTAGAGCTTGTACGGAAGAGAGAGAAAGCAAAGAAGAAGCTGGTATGTTACATTGTCATTCATTGTATCATTAATAAACTGCTCTTATTACAGGTTCGACTGTGTCATATAATCGTTGATCTTGAATTAAGCCCACTAAAACACATTCTTCTTGGTGTTTTAGAGCAGTTGAAGTTAAAAGATCCTGCAGACATCTTTGCTGAGCCTGTGCCATTGGATGAGGTAGGTAATTGGCTTCACCATCAAGTAAATTTATTACTCAATGATTTTGTAGGTGCGTGATTATGCTGATGTCATAAAGCATCCTATGGACTTCTCTACAATGAATGGCAAGATTGTATCTGGTCAGTACCAAATGTTGGAAGAATTTGAAGCAGACTTCAACCTTGTGTGGGAGAATGCCATGACTTACAACCAGAAAGATACAATTTATTATAAAGCTGCAGTGAGGATTAGAGATGCTGGGCAGACATTTTTACAAGAAGCTGCTAAAGCACTTGAATTAGCCAGAGTTGATCCTACCACTGGGCTGCACACTGACTTTGAAGAACCCATTGCTCTTCTGTCCAAACCACCGGATGGAGAGTATCCTGATACTAGTATCATGGATGAGTCAGTGCTGAATGATTTAATAGATGGTGAGTGGCAATGTATTGAGTGGTATGCGGTTATCTTGTGGTGCTTAGCAGATGATGAGCCTCTACTGGTTCGACACCACAACATGACCATATCAATGGAGGAGCAACATGAATTGCTGAAGGAGCAGCTTGCAATTGCCCAGACCATTAAAAATCCTGGTATGTATATGAGACCTGGCTTCTGATGGGTTTACTGTACTTATGCACTTTTCTGCACAGCTACTCGGCATAGTAAAGAAAAGAACCTTCGGCGGGAAATCGGTCAATTGAGAAGACAGATGAAGCAGCAGTCAAAGAAACAAATTGAAGAAGGTACAGTTGTTGTATAGGTACTCCCTTTTATATTTATTGTAACAGTATCCAACCCTGTTAAATCACCGAGAAGCCCTCATGGGTTGCCCAACCGAGGAGGATTAGCAAATCATGTTCTTCAAGGGAGCTTGCGTCTGACTGCTTCACGTCACCACATTCTTGCCAACTCAGGAATGGAAATTGACCTTAACAAACGCAGGGAACTGAACCAAGGCTTGCCACAAACTTTTCACAGCCAAGATGATGAAGTATTATCAACCTTCAACAGCAACAATTTGTTACCGAAACATCCGGTGTCTGCAAGACGAGCTAGAAGGCCAACAGAAAAGGGAATTAACATGGTAAATCGTAAGAGAGCAGCCAGTAATGCTCAATCTGAGACGGTCTCTCAGAAGAGACAGAAGGGTATATTAAAATCTACTGAGAAAAAGATACTAAAGAGAGCTAAGAAGATCAAGCTTAAAAGAAATAAGCGTACTACACGTTCCAGCAACAGGAGAACAACATTAGTAATAGAAAATAAGCAAGAAATTGTTAAGGAAGCTGAAATTGTGCAATCACCAATTTCTCTCAAGTCTCCTGTTAGTATTAAGTCACCAACTAGTTCTGAAGAAGGCACTTCACGACGTTTGCGTGGAAGACCTCCCAAGAATGTCTCAGTAGAACCAGAACCCCAGCAAAGTCCAGCTGATAACTACTTGTCCAGTGGTGAAATAGAAACCACAGCAGTTCCGTCTGGGGCTAGTGAAACAGAGTTAACAGCAAGAACTGCTCTGCCCAGGAAGCGTGGAGAGAAACGTCAAAGATCTCTTTCATTATCAGCAGTTGCAAAACCAAAACGGAAGAGGAAGCCCCAAATGGAACAGTGGGATCGGCAGTTATTTGGACGAAGGAAGCGAACACAGAGTCTCAGTACTGATTTAGATAAAAAGAGTGGTCATGTTGACAGTGATGAGTTGTTAATAAAGGAGCCGTATGATTTACAAACACGCAATAAAACAACTCAGTTACGCAGCACCAGCAATGGTATTGTTAGTGTTCGTCCATCACTTTCACAACTGGATGATCACAATCCTTTAGCTGACAAAGTGCTTACAGAATGTTTAACTAATGGAACTAGTAGTTTAAAGAGTACTACAAAAGTAAACAAGAAAAAAACGATTGAGTCTGACTACTTGCCACAGTTTTTTGATGTGGTATGGGCCAAGTGTAAAGGATTTAAACCTTACCCTGCACTGGTAAGACTACTATTAATTTTTATGGTTTTTGCAAGTGTATTTTAATTAGGTTGTGGACCCAGATCTTCCTGATGAGGGGATCAAACTGGGTAACACTGTCATACCTTCACCATCTACTGAAGTTCTAAATGCCAGAACTGATCCAGATTATTATCTTGTCCGGTTCTTTGATGCCAGGAAGTCATGGTAAGACAAATAGGACATGCTCACATGTATCATGTTCCATGTGTTGTTTTTGATTTTACAGGCAGTGGCTACCTATCACCAAGCTTCAGCTACTGGGAGAGAGCAAGGAAAAAGATCAGATGTTTATTACCAAGAGTGGTCAATCAAAATCCTCAGTTATTAAAGCTTATGACAGGTCCACTGATCACTTGAAGCAGGTTAACAGATGGCCACAAACATCAACCAAGGCATCATCTGGTGACATCTTGTTCTCTAATTCACGTCACTATTCACTAGCAAGTGAAGGTCAAGACTTCCCAGACCGAATTGATAGTTTGTCTGAATACAAAGCAGATGATGGTGAACCATGAGCGCCTGTCACTGTCAGTGTTGTTTTTATACACATAGCATCCTCCACTATGACAACTCATTTAGACATTATATTGTTCGTCTTGAAATTTTAATAGTGATTGGCATTATAACAATTGCATGCAAAGATGATAAATTATATAAAGTGTGAAATGTCACAGTGTCATTCCTTCATTTCACTATCTTCGTCTTCTTCAACTCCTCTAACATAGAGGACATTGTTGCATCTAGAAAATCTGTGATTGAATACAGAAATTTCTAAATTTATACCTAACCTGATTAAAACTTCTCCTAAATTTCCTGCCAATTGGCCGTCTATATATTCCTCTGTATTTGCTAACTAAGGAATAAAATAATTGCATAAAGTTCCAATTAATGCGCATCGCGTGGTACATTGAAAAGCCACAAAACTAACTAAAATGCAAAATTTCTTTACTTGTAGGTTCATGTAGCCATCAGTAGATACTAAGTACCCTTTGTATTCCATCCCCCATTTCAGTTTTACTATCACCGACTTTCCAGTTAAACTGTTTAAGAAGGGCTTAGGGTTCAAGGGCATAGCCTGCATGTAAAGGCAATGCAATACACAAGGTACATTAAGGGATTATAAATGCAAACATGCTTGCGCTTACCGCCATCTTGCTGCTCGTGTGATCCAGACGTTTCAGGGTAGTCGACGTAACGCCCACATGTATTCGTTTCCTTGGAAGCAAACAAATAAACAATTTCGGCGGGTGTTTCACTTTTTCTCTTTACTGACGTTGATTCAGAATCAAAGCAAATTATGCGTACTGTAGCATTTCTATCGGTTGCTGCTTTAATTGGTATTACTATAACTGGTACAGCAGCTGTTGGTTCAGGATCGGGATCTGGGTCTGGACTCGGGTCTGGGGATGGTATGTATATGAATAACTTGGTGTATATATTATTTTATATTTTTTGATAAATGTCAATATTATGGATCAGTAAATTTGCCAATTTTTGACATAAAGCTGATAATGCATGCATAACCTTATGTTGTGGGTGGGGCAATCCTGATCACGTGCCTTGTTTTATCGATAGGATGTGGGGATGCCAGGTGCAGTCAAGGATACGTTATTACTCCACGCGGTGAATGTCAGTGCATTTGTAATCCCGGGTATGTTCTTGATGAAGACGGGTATAGTTGTTCAGGTAAGTTCTTGTTTTTAAGCGTTTATCGACCCGACCATGTGGTTGATTATATCCGACTTTATATTATTTCAGAGTGTCCGGCTGGATATTATGGAGAAGGTTGTCAACAAAAATGCTCTTGTGGTGATTTAGGTAATACTTGTGATCGTGTTACTGGATCATGTCAGTGCAATGGCTGTTGGGAAGGATCCAACTGCAGCATATGTAAGCAGTATTTTATTGTCTCTGTCTATCTGTGTATAACCTCCTATAGAGTTTATAAACTTAATAATTATGAAGGGCACTGGCCACTAAAGCATGTATCATGAGTTATATAGAGCGTTTTCATATCCATAGCAACGAAAATGAACACAAAAATAACCATGGTTACATTGTTAAGTCGGCCATATTGTTGAACCAGTTTCAATGCTCAAGCGCCCTTAAGCTGTGGTGGAAAGTACAAAAATGCGGAAAACGCTTATTTCATCGAACTTTAGCATTGTAAACATGGAAAATGCTTATTATACAAAGAAAGAAATAACATATATGATGCGCACCTTCACCTTTCAAGAAACGAGTGAGACTCCAATACAACGCTCGATAGGTTGGTTCAACAATATGGCGTAAATACGGCATAATAACCGGTAAATGACGGGTGATATTTTTGTCATTTTCGTTGCCATGGATATGAAAACGCTCTATAGTATTTTTATGATGGAAGTTGTTCTGATTATTTTATTGGTTGTGTCAAGAGTCTTGGTCGTGTTATCTTTATTTGTTACTTGTGAATAGATCGAGGTGATGGCTGCCTGGAATCTTACCTAAGAGCTGTTAATAAGGTACGTATAACATAGTCTGGAAAGTGACAGCAACATCCATGTATTAGGAATTTTAAATCATAAACAAATGGTACCACAACATGTGTGGATAAATTATACCATCAACAATATCACTCTCAGACTTGTACATGAATGAACCTCAGCTAATCAAAAATTAAAAAAAACTGCTATATGGCTGGAAATAAAGATGAGCAACAATTCAACTTTTAAAGTGCTGACAAAATTGGCACGCAACTTGAAATACTACTATTACACCTGGAAAACAACAATTTGATGGTGGCATGGGAGTAGATTGTCAAATTTGGTACTTAATCTGACAGGACCACAAGAATGTCTCCCATACATTACATGATGTAATAGTATAATTAAATGTCTAGAGTTTGTTAGGTTATGCACAAGGCTCATTCATTGTAACAAAGAACTGATTTTTATAAGCCATTTAATTAAATCTACAAATCATGTGATTTCTAGGCTGTTTGCTATTTAAATTCACGAGAAGTTAGTACTGTTTAAGTATAGATTGAATGCAGAGGGAATCCTGGATCCGGGATCAAGTCACCACTGGTCTGAGATTTTTTCTGCATTCAATAGTTTAGATGAATATTTGTTTCACAGGCTTTGTGCCTTCTTACAGGTCCCTAGTGGGATAGTATTTAGTATATAAATTGTTATTAAAATTGATAATTGAAACAATAATTCAAAATTAAGGTCATTACCAAAAGATGCCATGGTTACTAAGGAATGTTGAGAAACATGCACTGAAATCTGCAGAATTGGTTGTAGTGTAGTGCTGAGGCTTTGAATTTTGCATGCCTTGATTTCAATGACCAAAAAACACCTCATGATTTTTATTTTTCAGAAATTTCTGTCCTTTGTTTACAGGAAAGTGAAATTGGTGTTGATGTCCCACTTCTGCCAGATGATTCAGCTGAACTTTTTATTGCTGACATGCTGAAGGTGAATTGCTGTGAATCTCAGTGGCGGAGGAACAATATTATTTTAAGGGGGGCCCATGTAAAACTTGTGGTAAATGATTGCTCTATTAGAGTATTTAACTGTTCTATTGAAGTATATTTGCTAGTATGTTGTGATTTTGAGAGGGACTAAGCCCCTTTTTCCACTTGAAGGGGGCTCCAGCCCCCTAGTCCCCCGGTTCCTCCGCCCTTGGTTGTGATTGTGTGTGTGCGTGTGTGTGTGTGTGTGCGTACGACTGTATGTGTTACATTTGTCTGTCCCACTGTTCTAGACCACTAGAAATCTTGTTAGTAATGGATCAGTTCGCCGTATTGGAAGAGAGAACACCAGGAATCTGTTGAGGGTATAATATACATAGTGTATGCTTTATTAGAATATTTCATGTAATTACCATATTCATCCATAAACCCCAGACGTTTATTTACCCACAATGACCCTCTATTACCTGCAGTTACCCACCATCACCTGCAGTTTTACCCTCAGTTACCTGCCGTTATCCACTGTTACCTCCAGTTACCTGTTATCTACTGTTATGTCCATTTACCCACTGTTACCCTCTGTTACGCACCATTAGTATAAAGACAGATGCATTAATTGTGTTGGGCACATATCACAAATTAGTGCTTTACTTTTAAAGGGGTAATGTCCTGGTATTGTTTTCATGCAAAAGTTGTTTAAGCCCGGTGAAAGCCGGCACTGGGTGAAGTATCATTGTGTCTGCTGCCAATGATCCTCTAGCAGTCAGCACTCGAAAGTAGGCCTCCTGAAATTTTGAATCACTAATGTAATAGTAGTATTCATCTGTTCTCTCATACCCACTAAGGTTAGTTGATAACCCACTCAAACTCTTCATCCATTATAATATCCCATTTCACACACAACAACATAAAATTTATACCATACTATTGTAACGTTAGGGAAGTGTCCTGATTTTAAGCAATATGTCATTATTAATTACGTGGATCAGGCAAAACATTATAGCAACGCTACCTCTTATGGAGATCAAACTCAACCTCTTATACGTTAGTGCAATTTGAGTTTTAAGTCAGCTGTTCTGTACCAACCAAAACAAATTCCTAAGAAAACCTCAGGTTGTAACATAACCAAAAGAAAATTCCTAAGGAAACCTTATATAGTAATATTTTTATAGCTGTATGGAGACAGAATTCCTGGTCAATTAGGCATCTATTTACAAAAGAAATTTCTGACTGAAAGAGTTGTCAATGTGCATTATCAGCAGTAAGAGCATGTCTGTAGCAAACAGTATATTGTTGACCATCTTGTGCATATGGTGCATGTTTATTTAATTTGAAACCCAATGAAAAACTAAAGGGAGATGGAGGTCTTTGTGTGAATGGGATATCAAATCACTCACTAAACAGTGACCATTCCTTGTGAATGTGTATTGTTCCTGAAATAGTTAATCCTTTGAAAAACTTGAAACTCCCTTCTACAGTTTATTGTGTCTGTAGTTAGTTACAAGCCTGAAAAATTTATGTAACTAAAGATGCAATAAGCTACATTAGTACAGAAGGGATTTTCTAGATGTCCTTTATATGGTTACAGTTGTTAAAACTGCACACACTACTGTTGCATCATTAAATTATTTTATTTGAGGTGTGTCCATCCTGTACACTGGGTGTAGCACATGATCTTCAGTTTCATGTTGTGGTGACCGTGTGGCATGCCATGGACAACTCTGAGTATTAGAAGAAATTTTTTGATTCCACTTTACCACATCTCTGATGTGTTGATGTGTAGTTGTATCCATACCCCATGCACAATGTATACTTAATTGATATTCCAAGAATTACCATCACCAATTCTTTATATGGTATAAAAATTAATATCATTAGTAGCAGACTCAACAATGCTGTTTCATAGATTGAGTTCACAATACTGGGCTCGTCTGACCAAATAAGAGCAACCAATGCATTGGAAGAGCTGAATACTTTGATCAAGAGTGGTGTGTGGAGAGCCACCTGTATCACTAACACAGCAGTACGCAACCTCCAAGATACTGACGTCACCCTTAATGTTTAGTAAATATTTTATTGTATGCAATCTATCTCTGCATTTTGACCACTTTGCACACATACAGGTGTAACTGTTACCCTACAATATAGCTATGCGTATGTCCATAAATCCATATATCTTTTGTAGTCTATATTTGTATATGTAATTGTGATTGTATGGGTACCATATAATATTATTATTGTATGAAAAAGGTGATATACTCACTCAGCTTTTACAACTGAAGTTATAAGTTGACCACACATAGTCAAATATCATTACCATTGTCATATATATGTTTATGTAGCTAGAGCAGTTGATTTAAAGCAAACACATGTATAGTAGTTATATAAGAAAAGTTCAAATAATAATTACAATTTACGAATCAAGCTCTATTGCAAATTTATTAATGTTCGTTGTTTAGGAGATGCTGCAATTACTTTGTTGCCTTTGTGGAGGTGGCCTTGTCCTTTGTGGTGCAGCAGGCCTTGTGATGTAAGTAATGGCTGCCGGCTGTGGGCGGGAGCCAAGGTCAAGCTTGTAGGCACCGAGGCCTTCACAGGCACTTTTCCAAGTTGAACGTTGCAGCATTAGCCATATTGGCTCCTGTGCCTCTTCTCTCAGGTCTGCCTCCAGGGCCAGTAAACAGGATGCAAAGTGAGCTTGGGAATATCTCCCTGTGTTGCCAACCTCTTGAAGCCATCTTTGACGCTTGTAACTGTTCCAATCACTGGTCTGAGCTTCTGAACGCAGTGCTGCCTCATAGCTCTTCAAGACACCATACAACTCTCTGATTGTACTTGGTTTTAACAGGCTGACATTTCCAAGGTACTCGCTTTTTACGCCTTGATGTACATCTTGCATTAGTTTCCACATCGTATCAATGGTACTGTGGGAAGAATCGGTAAGCATCGGTCGACTGGGAGCACTACCAACACGACCAGCTCCGCCGCCGCCTGTAGCCACCACTCCTTGCACCGTAACCCTTCTAGCAGCTTGCAGTGTGACAGCGATCCGATCAAATATCGTTTCTATCTCCATCGTGCTGATGTCGTGAAACTCGGAATGTTCCCCGCCTGCGTTTGCTAGCGACTTTAACGCGCTTCTTGCAGCCTGGTTCAAATTCACGCCAATGAAGGTAGTGGAACAGACTTCTCCAAGCTCTGCCAGTCTTCCCATCATTTCTTTAGTCTTCGCCAAGTTCATCTCTCCTCTGTTGTTTTCGCCATCAGTCAATACGACCACGATGTACTTCTCCTTGTCTTGCACTATCATTTTAGCAAGTAGTGACATTGCTAATGTCTTCTGTACTGCTAAAGCGATCGCATCGTACAGGGCCGTGCAGCCGCCGCATTTATTCCCTTGCAAATATCGTAGCAGAGCGGCGGAGTTTATGGCTGTTGCAGGCTCAAACGACATCAGTTCTCTTACGTTGTCACTAAACAGATACGCCGAAATCATGTCGTCCTCGTCAAGGTGTTGTAAGATTTTTTGTACCCCAGAGACAACCGTGTTCCAAGGGCGACCGGCCATGGAGCCGCTGCTATCAAGCACCAAGAACACACGGTACTGTTTAAAACGCAAGCCCACTTGCATAACATTCTGCTCACGAACAAGAAAAGCGCCAGCGGCCATCACACAAGCAAACCACTGTTACCAGCTGATAGTAAATCTAGTATTCTGTTAGTAAATTACTGGACAACTCCCTTTTATATAAATAATTATATCCATATATAGAATATTTAAGACGTCACAATAGAAATTATGTCAGCGACGTACGTAAGTTGACTCTTATGGGAGTATAGCCGTTAAACCATGCATGCAGTTAGCACTGTATGCAGTACTAACTGCATGCACTTATATAGCTAGTCATTTTGACTCAGTAACTAAAACTGATAGTTAAATTTAAACGAGAGAGCTTTTAGCCATGCCAAAGCTTTATTAAATTAATCTCAATACATATGTGGCACACACAAAAGTTACCCACAGTTGGCAAACATTCAATATACACGAGGCTTTTCAGTATATAAATATTATAGAGGTAGTCATCCACTAATATAGTGGTCTCGCAAGCCAGACTGCTTTTTTCTTTTGTGTGGGGGCCCACACAAAAGAAAAAAAGCGGTCTGGCTTGCAAGACTATACCAATATAGCTATAGCAGTTGCTGTTAAGGTTATATTATATTTACCATGATCATATGTGTATAAATACATATTTTGTTATTATTTCAGCATTTATTCAACACTACTGCACCTATTCTGTTTTTGGTTTTGGTGATTCTCTGAAGTATTCTATAAATTTTGGAACTAAGTCCACAAAAACTGCAGTACCGCCAAACACCAGGAAAGTTCCCAGCCAGTGGTACGTGGTGAATGGGTTCTGGAAGTAGTAAATTGAGAACAGCAAGCTGAGAAACTTCCTCAGAGTGATGACCAGAGTGACCACAAGAGAAGGACACTCCGTAGTTAGAACAAACACTCCTCGAATACAAATGTACTTGAGCTAGTGTTAAAGAAGCGTAACAACCAGACAGCTTCATACAGTTACTAAACAACAGGAAGGATATTGTGTAACAGAGTTTCCCAGCATATACAACCACATTTTAGGAATGGAAAATCCCAGCAGAATAGTGGGCTCTGCATGTGAGCAATGAAATACATACACAATATTGCGCACGTTATCTAGCTAACCTGAAGAAGAGAAAAGTACTATCTTATTCCACAGGTCTGGGGCTAGTAGCAAAAATCCTGGTAGAGGCAAAGCATGCTAAAAATTAACAAATTACAACAAGTAACTGCACAAAGGATCTCACAGAATAAAACATGGCTTCCCGTGGATGTTTTCCATATGTTGTATATAGAGTCTCCTGAAATATCCCCAGTCTTGCGGACATAACCATTGCACACAGCAACATAGCAATGCCTGCATATTTATAATAGTTATATCCAAATACTTAGCATATTCTATACTTTTAACAACACCATGGAAGTTGGATGATTTATAGTTAAATTGTGGCAAGAAAAGTTTGGCAAATGTTCAGCCAGAAAATAATAAAAATTAATTTTTAGTTTGGGAAATCATGCATGAGACTTTCCAAACTTGCCAAACTTTTCTCCTGCCAAGCTTTCATGTTGTATGCTACTATTTACCTCGTATTTAAATCACTATTTATGATACAAAGATCTTAGCACGACTTCAATGCTCTTACCAATTAACAATCGAACTACTTCACTATCACCAGTTTTTGTATTACCATCTTCTTCTCCAATTAATGTTTCATTTGAGGAACCACTTTGCTGAAGAGTTGAAATAAGAAACAACATACATCCAGGCATAATAAAACTATTCATGTGTATGTACATATGTAACACTTTCAGCTCCTATTCTCCTTCACATCTAGTGTGTACACCAGTGTACATGATCAAAAGGCAGATCAAAGAATTCAAAGGAAATATTTTCCCGGGATACGTAGCCTGGGAAAAAACACATTGATTTATAAGTTGGTGCATCACTAGCACTCTTTATATAGGCACACAGATGTGATATCGATTGTGGCTTTTAGTTTTCTAAATTAATCTTTATTTGTAGTTGAAATACATACTTTGTTACAAGTCTTAAAGTGTTTGTTTTCGTGTCCATGGAAGTTTAGAAGCTGATATAAGTCCAAAGATGCCATTTGAGGTGAGTTTCTCACGTGATAAAAATGATCCATTTACTGTGTGACTTAATGTATACATTAATCTACTCTATTTTTAACACTCACCATTAGTTTATCAGCGATTAAACACGATTTTTTGCCCATTTATAAGTCCTGCAGCTTTATAAAAAGTTATGGTAAACCCACAATTACCAGCACTACCATGCAAGAACGTCATGACAACGATGAAATAGAGCCCCACAATCACAACGAGTACTCGTTACTATAAAAAGAGGCGGAAATATCGACATCAGGCTTGGGCAAATTTTTAGAGTGCCGAAAGTGTTACATATTACTTGTAACATGTGCACTCGTGATTTACCTGATATGTATGCCCTCGGGCTTCAGGCATATATATCAGGCAAATCCCTCGTGCCCATGTTACAACTATTACATGTAGCTATGTAATAAGAATTAAAACCAGTTTAAACATAATATGAGGTATGGAAAGCAACAAACTAGACCAATAAAGTCTGCTTTGGTAGGCCTTGTATATATACTCCAAGTTTGTATAGTGTCTGAGGATCATCAAAACAACTTGTGATAAGATGACTGATGTACCTTCAAATATTAAAGCAACATCTAGATAGACTGAATGTATCCTTGCTTGCTTGTCTAAATGGATACCACCTTACTATATTTGCCTCTGCTATTAGTGATTCATTACATGACTACACATAGATACACAATGCAGTAGTGATATCATATGACACGTGTGTATAGCAGGTGTTATATGTAATACAAACCAGTTGTTGTGCTGAAGCAATTGTGGATGTTGAAATTCCAACTGTAATCATAAAAACTGCAAAATACTTGTGCCAAGGATACCTTAAGGAAAACAGCACATCAAATGATGAATGACAATAGTCAATGCAAGCTTCACAATAAACAACTACGGCAACATTTATTATATGTGTTAGCCAAATAGTTCACAGAAATAAAGACATAACAATGTAGTACATACTGTTTTCCCAGAATTAAAACACCAAGCAGCATGTTAGCCATTAGAGAACCCTACACAACAGAGTGACAACAACAAGGATTAGTCAGTAGGAGAACTTACAGCTCTGAAGATCATATGAAGGGGTAGGGGGACACTAAAGTTTAGAGCATAATTGTTGACCACTGACACGGTAAAGAACAAGCACACCATAATCATATACTGCCTGTAACCATGGTAACAATAAAACATAATACGATGCATTAAGAAAGTACAATGGAACCCCTCTAAGATGGACACCATTGGGGAATTAAGATTTGTCTTTTATAAAGTGTCCTTAATTCAGATTTTAAAAAAATGCTTGTCTAAGGACCTAGCCATTATATACAACGTGTCCACAATTCAGGGGTGTCCTTTAAGAGGATACCCAGTGGATTGATTTGTCAATTCATTACTGACATGAGTATATTTGCTAACATTTTGCCATTTTAATTATTTTGTCAAGTTAGCTACAATATTTCAATATTCAAAGGATTACAGGATGTACTTGATACACTTTTCCATCTTAGGGTAGTGACTGTTATATTAGAGCATTTCGAGTGTATCTGACTGTGTGCGTCACATCACAATTCACTATTTTTGGAGCGACTCTGCTCCTACATTTAGGGGGAGCTCTAGCCCCTCCTGCTGCCACTGAGTAAACACATTTTTATCCCACCACTTCCTGAATCATGATTAGTGTGATTATGGGAATGAATTATTTAATTATGTACATGTATATATTTTGTTTTTATTTTTGTGGACTACCAAGTCAGCCATTTTGGTGCAAGATATGATATTCAGGTGAATATGACAGTCTCTATGGAGAAGTTAATCTCTTCTCTTAGAAGACTAAGTAATGCTATATGTACAAGTTATAATAGACCCAGGGTTAGTTAAGTGTCAAACAATATTTCACTACTAAGATTACAATTGCTGTATAATCACGAGTAGCTAGATATTGCAAACCATAACACAAATTTTATAATTATAATTTTACATTCAGCCTACCTTATAGGAACCTGATTTTTTACAGTTAAAAACTTTGTGGTAACAACAAATCCCTCCAGTGCAACAACAAGGAACTGTGCGAACGTAATGATGTTCCCCGAACCCGGATCATTTCTGTCATCACAGGTAAAGACTAGTGAACTAAATTATTAGAATCATCGAAACTCACTTGATTAAAAGCTCCAGAAACACGACATTAGAACAACACCCCAGGAACACCAAACTAACTGCAAACCAGGCGTAAGCGTTCATGACAAGAAACCTTTTGCCTATTAAAATTATGGATGCTTTGTTTTTCGGAAGCGCATGACAAAATAATTAGCTTCCGGGTCGAACATGCGTTTTTCTCCGTTACACGTGTAGATTCTGATGCGGTTAAATTTTATCATTACCCAGATTCTATCATTGTATTATGCTCTGTGGATATGTCAGCATTAGTGCAAACGCCTGAACACGATACAACCGAACCATCGTCAGATGACGTCATTCCTGAAAATTCATTGCATGCAAGCAAGAAGAAGTTTCTTATTGGAGTTACCATAGTGTTGTTGATAGCAGTGACATGGGTAGGTAGTACTCAGTCTGGCAAGGAAACTTATACTAGTCACTTCAATGCTCCATACTTTACCATATGGTTCTCAACCAGTTGGATGATACTCACCTATCCAGTCTGTATACCTTTGTATCTGTGGTTGTATGGAAATGATTTGTTAGGATTGTGGAGGTATTTATAGTTGAGTACCACTTAATGTTAAAGAATGACTTATCGTAGACGTAGCACTTTAGTTTTCTCTGAAAAGGGGATCACTCTTCAATCACTAGCCACCTCGACTCTCCCATTCACTGTCATATGGGAGGCTACAAACTACATGTACCTCAGAGCTCTGGGCACTATCCCTCCAACTGATGTCACAGCTCTGTTCTCATCTGCACCAGCCTTTGTTTATATATTATCATTTTTTATTCTCCGAGAACCATTGCTGGTGTTACGAGTATGTTACATTGCCTATAATCACTGTCTTGTGTATTGTCTTACCACAGGTATTCTCAGTGGTGCTGGCCATTTCAGGTATAACAATATTTGCTTACAGTGATGGATTTGGGTCAGCTAGCTTACTGGGTGTATCTTTAGCTGTATTGTCTGCTGTGGGGGCTGCTTTATACAAGGTGTGTAAGGTAGGGGCTAACTGTTTGATTACAAGTGTGCTCTTTTGTAGGTATGCCTGAAGAAAAGAGTTGGGAATGCAGATTTATTTCAGATGTCTCTTTTTCTCAGCTTTCTTGGCTTGTTCAACCTGCTAGCCTTCTGGCCCATAATGATCACATTGCATTTCACTGGAGTGGAGGACTTCAAGTTTCACTATATTCCATGGTTACCATTATGTGTTTCTGCCTTGACTTCATTTGCCTTTAATTTTCTGATCAACTTTGGCATCGCCTTTACCTTTCCACTTTTCATCTCCATTGGAACCATCCTGGGGATCCCCCTAAATGCTATTGTTGACGTAGTGATCAGACACATCGACTTTTTGAATTGGAAGATCACTGCAGCCACACTAATCATCGGTGGGTTCTTATTAATGCTAGCCCCTTCCAGTGATTCTCTATTCCTTCACAAGAGGGTTGCCATGGCATTAGGTTATTTATATAAGAAGACTGGTTTACACAGAACTAGCTAAGCGGCTATCAAGTGTGATACGTGACTTAGTTGAATATGTTTGCAGTATTCAATTGTGTAAAATGTAAAACCACATGCCAGCAACTGCATGTAAAATCCTGAACATTCAGCTCTAGGCTACCAAACATGTATTTTATATTTAACTGTTGGTGTACGTATTTGATATATGTATGTAAAAAATTATTCAAAATTTTTGTGATGATTGAGTGTAACAGTCCTGACACCATCCTCCCCCTGGGTTGGCTGGCTTCTTTCCACACTTAGTACAAATCTGGCAATTGTAAGGATACAAACAGAAAGTGGTACACATGATTATTTACCTTTTTTCTAAATAAAGGAAGTGATTGTGTGATGGCTGGATCCGGAGCTATTGATGAAGAATTATTTAGGGTTCTTACTGTGCTAGATTAACATACCGTTAGCCTTTGGTGGTACAATAGGTTTCTTTTGTGCATCATTATACGCTAGAGCGTGTTCCCTGCTGCAGAAATCATGTACATGACCACTGGGTTGTATAGAGCAAGGCTTATCACAGCCAGGCAGCATGCACTTTAGTGCGGCCTGAATTACAGCCATGTCTTGATTTGGAACTTGTGTTTCACTAACAGAAGCAGCTGAAGCAGCTACAGGAGTAGGTTGATTGGGTTGTTTGGGAAGCACTAGTGAAAGGTACAAACCAGTGTATTTGATCATAGACATCTCATTAGGCCCCTAATTGGGTTATTAGTTAATAGTTTCCCATTACCAGCATGCTCTTATACAGGTTCCTAGCTTGAGACCAATGTGACTGAAATACTATGGAAAATCTACATAGAAATTCAATCAAAAATAAATAAGTTGAAATCTCAAATCAATATGGGTTCAGGATTGTTTTAATATTTTGATACTTATGGAAACTATGAGTAATTGGTGTGGCCTTACTTTTGTCAGCATTTTCGTGATGCCTTGCTGGACAATCACAATATTCACAGTCAGGGTAAGATCTATCGTCTTCTGATTTGGCATCTGATTCGTAACAAGGGCACTCTTTACATTTGGTACACGCGCCTAATGTCACCGTTCTGACGTGCTTCACGGGCGAATGGTCACAGTAGTCGCAGCGTACACCTGTAGAACCTTGGGGTTTCATGTAATCTGTGCACTCACATCCAGAAATTGTACACTTTCCGCGAGTTACTCCTTGCTTGTCCTTCATTCCCGCACAATTTGATATAATAAAAATAAACTGACAAAAGGTAATTCCCTGGGAACTCCCTTACAAACAATCATGTGACCATTCGGGTATAAACTATCTAATAGAACATACATTAACGTTTGAGCTGAAGTTGGTTTTTAGATTCATATATAAAGCTGTGTAACAGGTTACTCATGTAGAACTGAGGGCAAGCTGTGGACTCACAGCGATACCAATAATATACTCATTTGTTGATTGTTCTATTAGAGTATTTCATGAAAGCTAATTCATCACATCTTCGAACTGAGGTCCATAAATTTTACCATAAGAACTAGTGCTGCTATTGTGCACACTGATCAGTGGTGTAGCCAAGAGTGGGTGGGCCATGTCCTGTCCTGGAATAGCTATGAAATGATACTACAGGACTTGTATAAATTTATGGAGAGTGCTTGCCCAATGAAACAAGCCTAGGCACACCAGACGCTCGCTGGTAAATAGTGTCATGCAGAAATGTGCTGCAAGAGAACTTACTATATATACTGGGCCTGCTTGGACATAACTAAACACACATAAACTACAGGAATGTTTATTCTGCATATTAATTGATTTTGTGAATAAAATTCTAGACCATACTATCAAACTACACAGCACGATGTTAGCCAACATGACAATTGTGAATTCACGCCAAAGTTTACCATTTGCTAAATCATTAATGAATTGTGTTTGTCATAATTTATAACTTATTGAAAAGTTATTATAAAACGAGGCAAGTCATGTACAGGATCTTTCATGACAATAATATCTCCATGTCTTGTGTGATGTTTTCCGTGTTGTCCCAATAACAACTCGTTTAACAACAGTTTTTTACCACCTTGGCAGTATCCCAATGGAATGTTAGGATTAACAGCGAAATACTCCCCCGGACCATATGCCTGTCCACTTCGTCTTGAAGGATCAAATCCATTTGTACAAATACTTTTTATGTTAGCTTCTGGAGTTCCATGGAATGCCAACTGAGTGGTCCGCTGGTCCTTGGGAAGCTTCCAGTATTTATCTTTAAACTTAGTATGAAGGGCCCCCCCTGGTTTAGCATGCGAGTTCTCTTCAATGTTTACCACCTTTAAGTTACTGAACTGCTGCAAGTATTTATCAACTTCACTTCTGGGTTTGATAATTTTTGCTACAATATAATTATGCAGTGAGGTCAAGAAATCACAAAGCATGTTACCATCTCGGTTGGGCGCATCCTTAATTGCATGATTTTTACAGCAGTAGTCAAGTGTGGTACCATCTTGTTCTTTCCACTTTGGCTGAGTACAGCCAGGAAGATCACAATGGTTAGAATCCTGGTTAGGTGTCTGGTCCGAGTCCAGTTCAAGATCCTCATCAGCCTTTGCTATATACACACAAATTAATGTGAGATCGCTTGTGGTACCTACAACTATGACATACAAGATAATCTAAGTTGTTTTCCCTGAACAGCATGTGTCTTTCCACAATACGGATGAACAGTTCCATCAGCATCTTTGTATTTTTGTTTTTTACATCCTGGTAATATGCAGCAGTCGGCTGGTTTTGTTGACTGGTCGTCTTGTGGTAATGGAGCTGTTATACCAGTAACAAAATTATCCATTTACTAAGTACAAGAATTTGCCTACATACTCATGTATGATATAAACAAGGAACAAAAGCTATTATTGTGTATCCACCATATATCACTTTATAAGATCCATATATAGTAATGTTACTAATTATAGGTATGTATTAGCTATGTGTTGATTGTGTTGATAACATCAATTGTGGGTTGCAGTCATCAAATGTAATAAATGCTTTTAATGCAAGGTTGTAATGTAGAATGCCTGAAGCTAAATTTTCTTATACAACTCAGTATTTGCAGAGCATTAAATATGCGCCTGGCAACCAAACATTGACTTACGCTGTAAACCTCGCTGTTTGCCAAGATCAGCATGACCTCTCCCGCAGTAGTTCATGAATGGCCAGACAGGGTTGTTACATTCGGGTAGTAAGCAGTGAGTGACACCCTTCACAGATGGCGCTATCATTGTAAAGCAACTACTAAATATATCACTAAGATTAAATGACTAACCTGCTGCCAATGCCTTCCTCCTCTGTAACTCCATTGCGTGAGTGTAGCCACAGCATTCAAAAACTTTACCCTGTGCATCCACAAAGCACGAATTACCACATTCAGGAATAGCACATACAGCTACTCCACTCGTCTTCGCTGTAATAAGATAACAAATTGGTTACTTTTACATGCACTGCATGGCAATTACATGCATTTGTGGCAGCTCCTGGTAATGATGGTGCTGAGGAGGTCGGAGTAGTTTGTACTGCTGGTACTGGCTGTGTATGGATCATTCCAGTTGCATGTGATTTACCACAGTAATTGTGGACAGTACCGTCCAACTCTACATAGCATGGTTTACCACAGCCTGGGTAGCCACAGGTCTTACCAGCTGCACTAGAACCTTTAACAGTCAATAATGCAATACAATCACTGACCTGGATTGGTAGCCATCATGTCAGGCTGAGGGAGGAGGGATGGCACGTTGGAGACCCCATTAGCAACAGGCGTCGTAGATAAATGATTATAACAGTATAAACTGGTATATTGTCCTATGTTCAGATCAAAGTTTGCCACATCGTTGCAACCAGGAAAGTGGCAACGTAAGAAATCAGAGTTGTCGACAACTGCAGTGTCCTCGGCTGTGCCAAAATCATCTCCACCCGTGTCATCCCAAGCTTCCACAACATTTGGAGGCCTTACGTTATTACCCTGACCAGCGGATTCAAGAGTTACCTCACTCTCCCACTGAACTTCATTATCGGAAGCATCACTAGAATCGTTCAAGTCATTCCTTTGCCTCACTACTTCGTGTTTGGTTGGCACATGGTTACAACTCTTGCATCTTAGTTTACCTTCATTGATGTATTCAGTACAACAGCAAATTGTGCACCTTCCTCTCAAAATTCCCTGCTTATCCTTCATCAACACTAGCGTCGAATACTCAATACCCACCGCTCTAATTACGTACGTATTAAGGGGGATTTTTCTAAGATTTGCTCCCGTCGATTGATCACTCGTAAAGATCGGTAGGTCGACATTGATCGTAAGATTCTCGAACCCTCGCTTGAAGTTAGCGAGTAAGTTAGAGCAAAAGCGTTGAAGATATGGGAAGGGATGTTCAGGGGATCAACAGAGGCAAATGCTCTAAACCCGACTGTGATTGTACTCAATATTTGTACAAGAAAGAAAAAGGCCCGAAGTGCAGTAACTGCGGACATGTTCCGGTAATTCACACTGAAATCGGTGAAGCTGTGATAGAGCCTTCGAACAATCCGTCGGGGTTTACTCCTAAAGAAGCTTTTAAAAAGACTGATGAAAGAAACGACAAGGAGACCTTTGAATATGACGGCAATGGTGTAAGCCGGTCGGATGGAAGCAGCATAGATATTCGCGGTACCTTACGCGGGAGATGCTCAACTCCTAGATGTGATTGCAGACAGTTTTCATACATCAAGACACAAGGTCCAAAATGCAATGTGTGTGGACATGCCCCTGGACAGCATACCCAGCTAACCCCAACATCAGCATCTCCCCATAGTTTCATCCAGGAAGAAGTTGAAAAAGATGCTGCCCCACTGTTTAAGAAGTCACAAATTAAGATTCCCAACTGGCCATTAGGATCAGATTTAACTATTAGTGATATGGAGGATCCTATGAATTCATCATCCACAGTCAGTGTACCAATAGTTAAGCCAAGGAAAAAGCCACCAATAGATTCCACCAAACAAATGCCTACGGTTAGTCATTCACTAGGTACCCATCCTACTACTATTCCAAAGAGTGGAGTGCCAACAAAGAAGAAACCCCAAAAGGATCGGTTAGGTAACCCAGCGCATCCAATGGATGGGCATCAGCCCAGTAGTGTGTTACCGGTTCAAACAGATCCAGCATCTCAAATGTTTCTAGGTATACATAAATTTTATTAGACTATATGTATTTTAAAGATACCGTTACTAGTTAATCCACCAAAAGATGGTTATATCTTACAACAACAACAAAAACAACAACCATCTAACATACCACCTCCTGCACCCGCTGCAGCTAATGTTCTTACCACCCCACAACCATCCGTTCAACAACCATCTGGCCAGCAAACGTGCAAGTTTCCTGGTTGCGGTAGTCTGGTGTATGTGGAAGCAAGTGGTAGAGTACACGAATTCTGTTCTCTTAAGCATGCTTCAGCGTTCAACAGTAATAATGCAGGTGGTACTGGTGAGTGAGTAACTAACTATGGAATGAGTGTTTGTACTGTATCTCCATGTTATAGGGGTACCACCTAATTTGAAGTGTTCCAATCCATCTTGTGGGCGAATAAAGTATCAGGAGAATGGAACATACTTTGACTATTGTGGAAAATCATGTAGGGATAGTTACAGAAATTCACAGCAACAAGGTGTGGTCTATCCCCTGTACAAAGTTTTAAGCTCGTTTCTATGTACATGAATAATAAATGCTAAATAAATTAACTACCTGTAGCTATCCTTAAAATCTGAGTTCCATGTGACTACATATTCCACAATATTAACAGTACAGTGTAATCAGTGTAGTATAGTTTGCTTCATATAGGTATTGTACCATACACACACGCACGCACACACACATCCATTAGTCAGACCTTCCTTTATGTATATATATACATACCACTATTGGATTTTAATTATGTAGGACTACAAGTCCCTCCTGCAACTGGAAATCCCAGTCAACTTCCGGGCAACTCAAAACGTAAAATGCTATTTTAATTACTGTGGTGTAATCCCTACTTGTTACTGTCCCTATTTCATCTTGGCTAACATAAATGTAAGCAATACGCAGCCAAAGTAGGGTAGCTGCCCAGCACATGTAGTAGCATTACTATATTAATGCTGGCAGCTGGTGAGTGATGGCTATTTGTTTAGCAACTTGTCTTTTCATTATTTTTGTTGGTTATATGTAATTTTATGAGTGTGGTGGATAAGCTAAATTTTGGCTTTGTTATATCATCGTGCCTTCCAAAATGAAACAAAGTTGGAAATATCCCTCCAGCTAACTTTGAACGGTTTAAAAATTGGGAGAAGTGACTTTCTTCTTTACCCCTGTGCCTCTTCTTGCCCCTGCATATTGATAGATTACCATAGTAACATGATTTCAGATTTTTAAGTTGAAAGTTATATAAATTTACAACCTTGACCCTACTCAACAGAAATGCACCAAGAGAACAACCAACATATTTTTTTAAATTCTCATTTGCTTGGCTGGTATTTAAAAATTTGAGAGTTCTATCTTAGCATACTTGCATATTATAGGAATAAACTATTATGCGATGTTTACCTTATCCGGATTATTATGTCTTAGACAACAACAATACATCTCAAAGTGACTTGAAGAGTGACTCGCAGAGTGATTTGAAGAAACCCAGGAGCGGCTTAAAGGATTGGTTGTTCTCGAAACTAGGCAAATCCAAACCTGTCCCAGAGGATTCTCCCAATACTCAGTGTTCTAATTGTCAAAAGAAGAATGCAACGATACAATTTTACGAAGTAGCATTTTGTAGTCAAAAGTGTAAAGATGAGGCTATGCAAAAGTACCAGGCTGAGCATGAGTTAGGTGAGTATACCTGTTTATTGGCTGCCCCAACTAGTGTATACGATACAATGTATGCATCTTCTGGACGCCTTTACATCACTATTGAGTAAATACAGGTGTCAGCTCTCGAAAGCACGATCACAAATTACAAAGTTGTTCTGATGGATTGGGTATCTTTTAAGGCCTGAAATCAGTTCACAGTCAAGTGGGCTATTATCATTATAATAACGGGGAAACTTTTATGGAGAAAATTACAACTAGGGGGCTGAACCCCACTGCGTGGAATTTTAAACATGGATCACAAGGGCTGTTGAAATCAGAAATCATTTCTTATCGAGCACTTCATTCTCTAAACTCTTGCATATGTGAGCTTGCAAGCAACATGCGTCAAAACTTGAGTACTTTATATTTCTGGACTTGTGTTCATTCCAGCCTAGTCTCCCGTGGCCATACCACAACTTTAGCCCATGCAGGATGTTGTTGCTGAGCGTGTGCTTATAGAGTAATGCAAGCGATAATACTCTGCGCTAATTAGCAGTCTGACCAAGAGAGACTGGTTCCAGCTCGTGTTCCAATAATAAGGAAATTAAAGCAGATAATGCGTACTATGTATGTTAATATTAATTATGAGCATTATGCGTACCAGCATATATATAATCATAGTGTTGTAAGCATGATGTTTATTGTATGATGAGAAAGTACAGAACAGTATTACTCTATAACTTGATAAGTTGCTCAGCCAATAAATCAATTTGAAATCACTAGAAATCAAATCTCGTATAGGATTTTGGGGAGTATCAGACCCCTCATGTAGCTAGCTATAGTGTGTGCATAATTTTCATAATTGAGTACATTGCTCAAGGAAACTAACTAGAATCTATACATAGTATCAAATGAACTCCTGATAGTATGTATGTAGCTATGACGACGGGGTCCTTCACTCTTGAAATTTTTATATAGTATTGCAGAAATTCATAAATGAATGATTGATCAAAGTGTCAAATGTGTGGACTATTGTGTGACTTAACGGTTGCTATGTTGACTTAATTGTAGCTATATTTTATCACCAGTGTGGTTAACTTTTAACTTATTTCAGTCATTCCCCCTACTTTGGGGATTCCATACACTATAATAATAAAGACACACCTTGGCACTATGTCTCTTAAGCATTGCTGTGTCCATATATTTATGAAGCTATGTATATTGGTTGATTTTTATTGCATATTTTACCAATTATTGGAATTTTGATTGTAGAATCAAAACCAAAAGTCTCTCCTGAAAATGCCTGTCTACTACCCGGTTGTAATAATCCAAAGTATTACGACACAACTAGAAAATACTGTTCGGATTACTGTGGACAAACTCATGCTAATGAAGCAAAGAAGAATTGTAAGTTTGACATTTAAACTTTCACTTATTTAAAGTATGCAATTTTATAGTAATAAAGAAAGCCAGCAAACAGGAATTTCAAAGAATACAGGCTCATTTTACTCAGTGGTGGGATTCTCGTAAAGGACCCTGTGGACAATTGCATCAAGTGTTTGTGATTGATAACCCAAAGTTAAAGTATCAATTTCAGAAATACCACTCAAGTCTTTCCGTGAAAACTATTGGTCAGTATTACCATGGCACCGGTCTCAAGTGTGCCATTTATCAGAATGCCACCGTTTGCAGTGATAACAGCTGTGGAATCTGTGGGGTCAGTCAAAAAGGAATGCTACCTAATTTCAAAACTTCAAATATCACATTTCAACGATTTGGTAATGGATTCTATTTGGCGCCTAACTCATCCAAGTGTCACGACTATACACGAGGATATGACAAATATCGAGCCATGCTACTATTCGATGTTGCTGAGGGTAACAAGTACATTGTAAAAAATGATCAAACTACATTGACAGCTCCACCTCAAGGGTACGACTCAGTGTATGGACAACACGGTAGCAGTCTCAACTATGACGAGATAGTCTTGTATAAATCTGAGGCTATACTACCAACCCATGTAGTAGTTTACATTAAGGATGGTATACACAAAATAGCAAAATAGAACCATATTATCTAAACTTTATATGATGTGCTTTGTGCAATTTTTATATTTTCACGGATTACGTATATGTACCTATGTGTCTTATGTTTTGTTTATATAGCAACGCTGGCATAATTTATATCCTTTATTAGGAGGATTTGCTCGACAATTCTCACAAACCTTTGGCTATAGAGAAGATTATAAAACATTAGTATGCATGTTAAAATATTACTTACCATTTCTTGTGACATTGGTCCTGTGTGGGTTTAGAAAGAAAAATTGCAGTCAGTAATAAATTGCATTTTATATGGAGCAATACCTGGAGCATTGGTAATCATTGATTGTTGGTTGGAGGGAGGTGCTTTCGTTGCAGTTGGAGTAGGATGTGGTCCCTGCTGCATCATCAATTTACTGTAATGGTCAGCATGGGTCCTGCCACAGAACTCATAGATGCGACCCTTTTCAGCATAGCACGGCTTAGTACAGCCAGGTACTTTACACTGGCCGGCTGGTACACTGGGTGATCCACTAACAGGTGCTCCAGATGTGTTAGGCATGGTAGGTGGTCCCACACTAGCTTGAGTAGGTGCAGGTTTGAACACTATTAACAGTACAGTGGAAAACAACACAACACAAATCTCGCCTACATTTTTCAGCCCCATGATGGTTCTGTGCCGGACACTCACAATAGCCACAGTTTGAATATGAACCCGGTTCTTCTGTTTCGTAATTATCACATTCTTTACACTTCATACACGCACCCAACTTGATAATTTTCACGTGTTTCACTGGCACATGATCGCAGTACTCGCATCGCGCACTACTCGAATCCTGAGGTGCCATATATTCGCTGCATTCGCACTGGGGCGCTGTACATTTCCCACGAGCAATTCCTTGTCGGTCCTTCATATTTTATTTTTGGGCAAGTCCCTGCTGTTCACGTGAGTGTTTACGTCACACATCAGTGGAGGTGGAAGTCATTACGTGGACAAATTTACCAATCGCACCAATGCTAAGCACATTGTAGGTACATAGCGACTTAGCTAAGCTAAAATGTAATTCATACGCCTGAGCCAACCGGAGCCAACCATCGCAATAATAATTTATATCCTCAGATTTATCCACAGGCCAGGGAGTTTCCCTTTGATAACGTCATTCCCATTATAAGCGCTTGATGATCTCGTGTCTTTATTTCTTATGGCGTATAGGGGTGAGTTTGGCGAATCGTTTCACTTGGATGCTACTTGTAAGTACAATTTTACATGAGTATAGTTAATACCCACATATTTAGTCCGACCACGTGCATTATATAGCGCACTCCTCGATCTTGGCACTTAAGCTTGTTTTTTATGGTGTATGCTCCGAGGTATACTCTCATCATTTCTGCTTGACATGCATATATAACTGGAGATATAAGCATAGATATTAATGGTATAAACAATATTTTCTGTAGACTGTAAATATCCTGGGTGTACAAGAGCAAGATATCGCGAGCCTAACGGATTGATCCACGAATTTTGTGGGAAAACGCACGCCACTGCGTGGTTGATGGGTGATACAAAGCTATCAGGCTACCAAACTGGTTGTAAGTGGTAGTGACTCATTTCATGTGTTTATGCATCTGCATCAATCTTTTTAGCTTATTCAGATTTCAAGCCCAAAAGATCCGGCCATGATAAGAAACCACTGCAAGGGCGTGTTACACCTTTAGTAGGCAATCATAAAGTGGATCATGGCTATGTACCAAAAACCAGTATGCTTTTGTCACCTGTTAAGTCATGGCACAGCTCTGATATCAAGTTTTATCACCAACATGAACGCTATTATGAATTCACTAATTTTTCACTGTATCCAGTACAACTGGATGGGAAGCAGTGGCCCACAACAGAGCATTACTTTCAAGCTCAAAAATTTGTTGGCACTCCATATGCAGAGGCAATAAGAAAACAACCTAACGCAAGACGAGCATTTGACATGTCACGAAATCCTAAGGTGTCCCGTTGGAGGAGAGGAGACTGGGACCAAGTAAAAGATGACATCATGCTAAAATGTCTCAGGGCAAAGTTTACACAGCACAGAGACCTTAGGGAAATGTTGCTCGACACTGGTGAAAGAAATCTAATTGAGCATACTCCCAATGATTCTTACTGGGGTGATGGTGGAGATGGAAGTGGACAAAATAAACTAGGAAAGTTACTGATGCAAGTCAGGAAAGAGCTTTCTGACCAGGCTCATGAACATCAAGGTAAATTCACATGCCGATTGAGTTCAGATGACGGAAGTGTTGGGAAAAAAGGCCATGAAAAGAAGAAGCATAGGAGACATAATTCAATAAGTGGAATTACAGCTACTATACCTGGCAGTCAGCCTACATTGATCAGCAGTAAACGAAAATTTAGATCTACAGAAAACCTTCATTTTCCATCAAACTCACTTGAACAATCTTCATCACATACATTAGAAAGAATTAACCGACCTAATGATGGTTTACATGCATCAGACAGCCAAACCCATTATAAACCGACAATTGTAAGGTCCAGTTCATATGGTGACTTACACCGAAGATCATTTAGCAGCGATCTCAGACGTACAACTCAAAAGTGTACACCAAGAATAAATCGATCATGTGTGACCTACAACATCATAAGCAACCAATAATGTATCAATATATATATATGCACGTGATACTGTATAACCCCTATGAGATTTTAAATACATCAAAAGGTGTTTTCCCTTAATTCTGGTAAGAGTGATGAGTGTTGACAGCCAGGGAAAGCTTCGTGGTTCGTGTAGTCGTTGCAGTTGTAAAGAATTTACTACAATACCTTCATCCGTAAAGTGTCGTTGCGGTCATGCGCCAACTGTACATACCCATGTGCTTGTAGATCTCGCTCCTAGTGGCAGCTCTGCCCATCGTGAAAAAGATAATGATACTACCAACGTATATTCAGGTACTACGAGACAAGTTGTTAAAGGTAAAACTGTAGGGTCTACAGTGGAGTACCCTCGGTGGGGTAAGTCTTTTGTAACATCATAGTAACGGAGTCTATAAAATCATAGATTATAATTATAATCTATGATAACATTGACTCGAGCATTGATATGACATTCACAAGGGACACTAGCAAGCCGTTTTAATAGAATTTTTAAAGATAGTGTCACGCGAGGGGTCTGACAGGATTCCGAATCACGTCGATGGCTGCCAAGATTCTGGAATCTTAACTTTTAATAATTTAATATCCTTGTAAAACTTTGTATTTATCCGTATATTATTAATCAAGTGACATGCATAGCCTTATTTTGGTAAACAGGAATCTAGGAATCCTGCCAAGATTCAGAATCACGTCAAAGAATATCCATAGCGTTGGACCCCTTGGTGCCACGTAAGCTAGTTGGATGGTTTCTTGTGTATAACTTCAGTAGGCATGCAGATTTAATATCCACAAATACTTTACATACCTCAAAATTGAGGGGCTGTAGCTATGGTAAAACTTTCCTGTGGTAGTATGTATTTCAAGTATTTTGTACTCTATCACGGTTTATGGCTGATCAATAGTTTGTATTGTGTATGTTGTTTTCACTCTGGCCAGAAAGAACGGTTTAAGTTGTTTGCAAGAGTTACAACTATAATTCAAAATTTATTTTTGTTGTTTATTAATCATCCAGGATATCACCGTCAATCCTCACTTCCGTCTCAATTCGACCAGCAGGATCCTAGACAGCCTTTTTGTCGTAAATGTAACTCAACATATTCAGCTGATATTGGTGCCTGTCCTATATGTTATAAGAGAGATAATTGTCCATGTGGACAAAACATAAAGTTCTATGACTCGGATTATGGGGTTTTCCCATATTGCAGTCCATCTTGTCGTGATAAATATGTCCTTCCTGAATACAACAAGAAGTTACAGGAAGATTTAAGCAACCCATTACATATGGATGGTACCCCAGTTAGTGTAGACTTAAACCGCAGTATTGTACATACTTCGTCACTTACTACTGGTACGCAACCACCTAGTAGTAGGGTCACAGGTATTTCGTAATTTTGTGTATGTGTGCGTGCATGTATGTGTGTTAGTGTGTATGTGAGCTAGTGTTGGGCAATATTATGATATCGTGAATTCATCATATTAAGTGCCATGATAACTCATATTGATCTAATTTTTCAATACCGAAGTACCGTTATCATGATATTATCATCAATGTTGTAAAAATCGTGAAGTCTGTTACACAAAAGCATTAAAATTCTTCAACATCAGTGAATTTACACTACTGTTACTGCCAACTTAATTGCATGATATCGTGTTATTTGCAATAATTGTGATGTTTTTGTGGACGATTATCATAGCATAATTTTTTTATATCGCTCATTACTATTGTAAGCATGTGTGAGTGTGAGTGAGTGAGTGTGTGTGTGTGTGTGTGTGTGTGTGTGTGTGTGTGTGAGTGTGTGTGTGTGAGTGTGTGTGTGTGAGTGTGTGTGTGTGTGTGTGTGTGTGTGTGTGTGTGTGTGTGTGTGTGTGTGTGTGTGTGTGTGTGTGTGTGTGTGTGTGTGTGTGTGTGTGAGGGAGCGAGTGAGTATGCATGCAACATTAGAATCATTATTGCATTTCATTTGTATATAGGACTTGATGTGATAATAATATTTTATTAAACACAAATAGCAAAGCAATCTACTACCTGTGTACCACTCCCATCGTACCGTTCTCATATTCTTTTTTACAAAAATGTGTGGAGTGAGGATGGCAAATATGGGGTGAGTTGAAAATTGACTATGTTACTGATATTATTGTTCATCTTCAGTTATTTATAACTGGTTTAAAACTTGAGGAAGATACGTCTCTGTGTTTGGCAGATTTGATTTGTGGGACATCTGGTAAAAATTTTAACAACAAAACCAGCTATTTTGAAATGTTAGCTACATACAAAAAAGCTCCTGTTGGAAGGATATTTAGGAAATATGATTTTAAATTGATATGTGAGAAAGCTAAAGAAAAAGGTATTGATAAAATGACCACAACTGATGTGATGTGATACCTCCATGGATTTTAGGTGCTAATACAATAAATTGTTTTGCCTTTTTTCTTCGTAACACGGAGGTCTTTGGGATAATGCTAAAAACAGAGGTATGTTGTTACACAAAATATTTATACAGATTAGCTACATGACAAATGATGTTCGCGTTCACCTCAGCTCTCATTTTCTTTGAATAACTTCTGTTGTATACAATCATCCTATGATTATAAATTTTATATTGTTGTGAAGCCCTTCAAATGCCAATAAAAGAAGTGCTTCATGCAATAGGCCATAAAACAAGGGAACTATATGGCCTGGTAAATATTATGAAGAATCTGCTCCTTTGTATTCCCCTACTACTGTAGCTACATTTCCAATGATAAAAATCATTTGTACAAGTTTTGTACAAGACAAATAACATTGGTGTCATTGGTGTGAAAGATACGAGGATGATACATTTTTTCGGTGATGATGAAGGTAGCTACCCCTGTTGTGACTTAAATTATGATTCAAATTGACATGCGTATAGGTACACCATTAAAATTTTGTTCGGTACACACAATGAATATGTAGCTGTGATCTATAATTGTGTGTAGTTATGTACTTGCTGAATTTATGGGTATGGCTGCTATAGAACATGATAATATTATAGTCATTGCATTGTGGTTGGTATTACACCTAACTTTTGCTCTAAACATTAGATTTGTGTATTCTCATCTACAGAATCGTCCATGGAATCCTCGGGTAATTGTTTCAGCAGTTGATGAGGGATCAATTGCAGAATGTAGTGGTATACACGTTAATGACATTATCCGGAGCATTGGATGTGTGAATAGTGATCAGATGGATACATTTGAACTCAAAGATGTCACAGAAGAGAAGCATGTTACTTCAGCCTTAACAGGGCAACCGACTACTGTTATTGGCTCTGTTCTCATCATTCAGAGACCCATAATAACTACATATGTATGACCAGCTATAACACACGCAACTGCAACAACTTTGCTTTTACATGTTGTTAACCTTATAAAATATTATCATACGGTTTACTGGAATCATTGCATGCAAACAATATACAGAGCTAAAACTATATAGACAATAGACAGTAATAACATGCAAGTGTGTTTCCATTCATACGTACATTGTCAGTTAATTAGTGTGCACGGGTAATAGGTGTATAGAAAGATTAATTTATTATCAGGACCCAGCGGACCACATGTATCTGCATGACTATTCCCAGTGAAAAAATCATGCACAATCGCAACTATATATAGATGCTATGCAAAATGGTTACTGCTATGCATGGTGTAACAGTCTATATCACACCAATACAAATACTTATGCTGCAAAATTAAGAAACAATTGCAATTAATACTGTAACTGCATGGTTGAATTGCATTTTGTCCAATTGCAGGTACAATGACTTCTCAACCCCTCTGAGCTACCACAATAATACAAGACACTTTAATTTTCTGAAGATGTCAGCTTATAGTTATTTCAAATATTTGAGGTATAGCTATGGTGTTTTCTATTTGTTCATTTCATTTCAATTAGCTACTTGCTGCCAGCATGTCACAAGTCAGAAAACTGTAGGTTCCACTACCACAATATATGGCTACCATGGCAACGATATTCTGTACCAAAATATGGCCGTGGCCATTATAACCATGCATGCATGACACATTCCTGATTTTAGGCCAAAGTTTACTAATACCTCAAGTACCAAGTATTATTCACAAGTACGTATACAAGTACTGGTCAATACTAATACCATTGCCAGTAACTGCAATCTACTTATATACTCTTAATTTATTATGCAAGTGTGTCACAGAAAAATATTCTACCTTAATACATTAGCTAATGCAAAGCAGCTGTACAATACAATTACATTGTGGCTGTCACTGAGCCAGTTTCCATTTTCTTCACACAGCGGTGCTCCCATTCATCATATCGCCATGTGGAGGATTAGTAGCTTGAGAGGCTGTCATGCCAGCTGGCTGATTCACTGCTAAAGTACCACAAATAGCTTGAGGATTAACAGCTGTAGGAGAAGCAATAGGGCTAACTGCTGATTGTCCATGTGAACAATTCTGTATATCATTAGCTGTATGGGAGTTTGTAATTACCAAAGGCTCTGTAGCACTATTGAGGGCATCAGTGTCCATTGGTTCATCTTCATCATCTTGATGTGGTGAAGGATTAGACTGCTTTTTCTCATGAGTTGCTTTGGGTTGTCGTGGTAGTGACAATGATTTGACCTTAGGTCGTCTTAAAGTTTGTCTAACTTTCATTAAAAGGTTTCCAAGGCGATTTTTTCCTGTGCCATCTCCGCCATCACCCCAATAGCTATCATTCCTTGTGTGTTCTACCAGCACACGATCATCTGTACCAAGTAAAAGATTGAAAAGTGAATCATGTTGTGTAAATTTAGCCAGTAATGCCTTATGCATCACATCCTCCTTCACTTGCTCCCAATCACTCCGACGCCAACAAGACACTGCCGGTTTACGAGAAAAATCAAATGCCTCTCTTGGAAATGACAATTCTCGGATAGCTTCTTCATACGGGGTACCGACAAACTTTTGTGCCTGAAAATAGTGTTCAGTAGTAGGCCAAACTTTGTTATCTATTGTCACATGATATGGTGCAAAGTTAGTGAACTCATAATATTCCTCATCTCTGTTATAAAAATATATTGGTCCTGTAAGTGACCGTCGAGGTTGATGGTTCCCTTTTTGTTGCTTTACTATAATATGTAAATGTCAAGTAAATGAAGTGATCATATGTCAGTATACCTTGATTGTGGTGTGGTTTATACATATCTGCATTATACAAGTCTGCATGAGATTTACTACAGAAGTCATGGGTTTGGCCACGATCACTGTAACATGATTTTTCACATCCAGGGAATTGGCATATTTTTTCTATAATACATATTAAATACATACATATTTTACAGCAATAAGAAATGTACCATGTGGAGGTTTTTGCTGTTGGTGCTTGCGGTGTTGGCATTGTAACAATAGGTACTGCTGTTGTTGCTTTTGATATTCCTCTGCATGAGATCTTGAACAGAAATCATGAACCTTTCCACGATCTACGTAGCATAATTTCTTACATCCCGGCAACCTGCATTTCTTTTTGCCTTTAAGCAGAATATAAACTCAGTTATGTGATAAAAATGCTCTCTAATAATAAATATTATCTGCTCTCTATAATTAGCTAAAGGGTATCATATTTACTTTATAAGCTAGAGGTGCTTGAGCATGCACATGTAGAAAATAAATGCCTGTATCTCAATTACTAAATGTGACACAGTTTGCAGCTGAAGCAAGGCTGTTACAATGTGATATCTCTGTGCTATGTAGCTGATATTGTTAAAAATTCCATCAGGATTGGCCAACAAACCAAGGATAGCTAGCTACAGGTCTATTTATAAGTGACCTCACTCTTGGAAATAAAAATTTGGTCTCAATAAAAACCACTCCTTGTTTAGTCTTAGATGCTGGAAAGGAAATTACGTTTGGCTATTGCCATGCCAGCTGTACTGTGATGGTAAACATTAGTAGCCATGCAATGGTGGCAAATGCTTTATAAACCAGGGCCTTTGTCATAACATTATGTGACTGGATTTTGGAAAACCTACCGTCACACACACACACACACACACACACACACACACACACACACACACACACACACACACACACACACACACACACACACACACACACACACTACACACGCGACACACACCACATACATACACACACACACACACACTACATACACACACACACTACATACACACACATGCGTGACACACTACACACTACACACACACACACAGAGCACAAAATATAACTTTGACACAAGCCTGATACAACTATTGTGATTCACTGAATTGCCAGATTAATTGAAAAAATACTTTACTTATGAAGCAGAGTTACATGGCCTTGAATTAATAAATATTCTAATTATTTCCCTTATGTGTAGATGAGGTTTTCCAACAAGGTTTTAAGATGCATTACACATGAAGCAAGAACAAGTATACAATTTCCTCCATACAAAACGTGCCAGTGGTAACCCTCCTTAGTCAATTCTGAACATTCTTAGCCCTCAAAAAGATGTCCAACCATCAAAATCAAGGGGTTCATTATGAAACTGATATCTTGCACACTTTTTAAGAACTAAAATTGTTTTTTTGTATCTTGAATCTCAGTGGGTCAAAATCTCAAATGCAATTTCGTTGATTGTCAGACTCCTCCAGCAATTAGAATATTTTCGGTAACTGCATTTGTAGCTGTGTCAAATTTATAGGATAAAGCCTCAAAGGATTACTGAACACTAAACTAGTATACTAGTAACTGATAAACTCACCTGATTCATGTTGGTCGACATGCTGGTGCTTTGGCAAAGCTATATCATGACATTTTGAGCTACAAAATGGTCGTCCGGAACACTCTATCGTCACAGGACCCCTTTGACAATGAGCACACACATCAATCGTAAAATTCGCTGCAATCCCAGCCGCAATGGATTTGCCTAGGTTCGAAACCCGTTCTAGGATACCATGAGGTTCCTTTGTAGTCGACCCTGCATCCGAGTGAGAATCCGCCATTCTTCTAACTTAGTAAAGCATACCATAGGTAGATGACACGTGAGACCACATTCGGTGCTTCTTACTCGGTCAATTCAGATCACGTGACGACTGGTCAAAGAAACAAATGTTTTTTTCTGCATTATAGACTGAAATTTCAGTTTTGATTATGCGGCACATTACTTTCTGCTGACAAATGTGCACGCTCGTGTTCAATCCAATTTAGTAGGAGCATAGGAGGTGCACGTGCGTGAAAACATTAGAGTAATGAATATGCCCAGCAAAACAGCTGGAGGTACAGAACATGTAAATTCTTATAGCAGTAGCTATAGCTGGGTACCCTAGTATCTTACCTTGGCCACCACCTTGTTGGTAGCTATAGCTAAAACCACACTGATGATATATCATCATCACATTAATCATCCACCATTAAGAACATGTTAAATTTTATTAACTTTGTTCAGTCTGACTTGATGATATCCAAGTCTTCTATCAGGAAGTCATTGGATGATGCTGCCCTTGTTAGTGTTACAGCGTCGCAGAGGATATTTTTAGCTCAACTTGACATGCTGGGAGTGGCCAAACCTGGCTGATAACTGATTGACTTGATAATTATTGTACTAATTAGCCATTTATTTTTATAACCACATTTCCTTGCCATGCCCGCTCAGGTCCAACCGGTGATCTGGTAGCTATGTGGTCGCATGAGTCCAAGGACCCACATGTATTTAGAGTTACTTACGTACATATCTGTATTCATATTCATCAATTTTGACAAAAAAATATACCGCCATATGCTTATGAACATGCATGATGCACTCATGACTGCCTCACCATGCAAGCACTCATGACTGCCTCACCATGCGAAGTGTAGTATCTATGCACTGGCATTTCCCTTTGATCTGAAGTGTGAAAGTGTTACATGTACCGTAGCCCATAGGGCGACTTATTTTCGAGGATATAAAATTTCGTGGATTGTCAAAAATCTGCTTTATATGAAAATTTTCGTGGATAATTTTCGAGGATAGAAGTGGTAAGTATTAGCTATACAGCAAACATATTTGAAGACAGAGATTTTTTTCGAGGTTCTGTAAATTTCCGCGAATTCCTCAAAAAGAGGTCGCCCTACAATATCTGATGAGAAACTTCACATGTGCTAGCTAGGGAGTTTTCTGAAATTCCAAGAAACCTTTGAAGTGCATGTGTGAAGTACATGCAAACATGAAGTAATTGCAAACACCTAGCTACACAGGATGTTTTGATGAAAACCACTGAATGGACTCAATGGCTGCCAACAGTTATGTAGGGTATTTTTGTTAGAAATTCCCATTACCACTGAATGGCTGTGTGTACTTAGATGAATACACAGAAGCCATGGTTACTATAACATAAACAGCATGCAATTTCAATTACATTATCACAATAGTAGAGATAGCTATGTAGGAAAATTAAGCAATGATATATTGCTGTGTCTCAAACAGTAAAATGACAAAATGTATACCTACCTATAGTGCATATGGATAAAATGAAGTGTTGGTAGCTAACTAGGTGATGTACATGCATGCTACACAGAACATAATTATGATATTGCACTGACAGTCTTGTCACAATGCTTTGATGTAGGAAGTGAAACTACTGCTCTTTATATAGGCACACAAGTGTGGTATCGATTGTGGCTTTTATTTTTGTAAATTTACATGTGCACTGTATATATGTGTGCCCTCGGGCATCATGTGTATATGTCAAGGCAGAGCAGTCTTGCCTGTGTTATACAACTTATACTTATACATCTACTACTATGCATTTCCTTTGTGCCAGTTAGGGCTGTAACAAAGGGCTTATCATAGTCATCATATGCAGTGTTTCTTCTCTTGTGTTACTATATGATGCATTATTAGTGGATAATTTAACTGCCGTTGACAAGTTCTTAACCATATCTGACCATACATTCAGGTAAAAGTCATGCATGGTCATACCAAACACAATTTTTGTTACTGCAATATTTTGTATTTCAGTGGTGTATTATAAATCATACTATTATATTACGTATGTGGTGTAGGAATTAGGGTGTACAAATAATTAGTTGTGACTGTATGACTGTAAGACAGACTAGTAGCATAAAACTGTGACTGACTGTATGTAGCTAGTCATGATAATACAATGATGGTGAGCAGCTGTGCTCCCAGTGTTTGTATGTGCAGTAACTACATGTATGAAAATAATATATATATAAATATGAAATGGGCAATTGGCAGTATGGCAAATACTCATACAGTGTGGAGTAAGTAATGTGGTAATAGCTATCTCTCATCCCTACATCAAAGCTTCAAACCTTCGGTCAATTTTATTAAAGACATTGAATTTCATTAAGTTAACAAACTTGGTAAGAAAAGAGCTACAAATAACTTGTAATGTTAATGATATGAATTAACTGATTTCTCTCGGAAGAAATATTTGTCAGTGATACTTAAATACTCAGGTACAAAGGATGGGGCACTTCCTGATGGATATAATAGTGGATCTCCCAACTTAGAGATGGTATATAATCAGTGTGTTATTGTAAACAAAGTTGGTACACAGTTTATAAGTCAATAAAGAGTCTTACATGGGCTGGATTTATCATTCAGTACTAAAAGTACCTAGCTACATGGCAAAACATTAATATGATAATAAACTGTGGAGCCCCACCCACTGGAAGTAAAGACAATCCTGCTGGTTGTACAGTTTGTGATGGACCCTCTAGTGTTGTACAATAATTATTTGACAACTGAATGATGCTTATCAGCCTATCATGATTATGATAGTAAATCCAACATTGAACCAAATTTTGTACACTAGTGTTGTTTGTCTCATGTAGTAATGCCACACATAAAACAAACCACAAGCTTTTAATAATTCAGTTAATGTGGTCAACATATATTGACCATTTTAATCAGCAAATGTTTCAATTTCGTTATGCATACAATATATGCAGGTCAACGTACATAAACAATAACTACATGTTTCAATTTCATGATTATTCTGAGGTTTAAAAATGTCAATTCACGATAATGGATCTTCGTGATCAATACTGATCACACTATTGGTATTATTACACATTACTACTGTGACTAGACCCCTGTCATGCTAACTCAAGGGAACTACGACTGCAGTGGCTTGGCTAAGGTGTACATGGCAAGCAATTCCACATACATGCACACATAGCTATAAAGCCTGAGAAGAATGTTGTTACACCACAACTAAAACACGCAAACAGGAGTAGCTTTGTAGACAGTATCTATACATACGTAAACATATCAACATTCTACTGAGGCTCTTACGCATGAATGTGGCAAAAAGGTTACATGCCGGAATTAATTTTATGGGTGTACACTTTTCATTGTCTTGAAAAGCAGCCTTCTTGTACTTTGTATCTTTGTATCAAGTGGTCTCGTTACCACCACCTTCAAAGTACTGTGTAAAAAGTCTACAGACACCATTGATAGGCCATCCAACCAGAGGAAGTTTGCCATGATAAACCCTGAGCCCAAAGGGTGAGGGGTTTATCATGGTAAACGTCCGATGACTAAAGACAAGGGTCATATGCTTATTATATTCACCATATTAGCCATGGTTCATATCATATTTAGTATATTTAGTATGTCACTCACAAGAATGTCGTTACTAAAGATTCTGACATGTGATTACTTATTACTGTGTTACTACTGTACCATGAATAAAACAATGCTATTATTTTTGTACTATTATTATTATTGTTGTTGTACGTAAGTAAAAAGCTAGCTAATAATAATGATGATGATGAAAAATCACACTTCAATTATAAAACTGGTAACTACAGTAAATGATAACTAGGTCTATTCAGTGTTGCAAAACTGGTTATGCTGGATATACTGTCACCAGAACTCCAGTGTATCCAATTAGCTACTTGGCTTCCTTCCACAGTTATTGTATTTCTGCTTGAATCAAACTTGGAAGTCGTGTGCCGGTTTAAATGTAGAACCAATTCTAAATACACCAAATTGTATATGCACGTAATTAATATATATGCATATGGCTTAGACTCAACTTACCAGTATGCCGGTTTGCCTGAGTAGATTTATCAAACTTACTCAGAGTGTCAACTATATTTCTTGACTGAAAATTTCAGCAGTAACTGTTGTCTTTAGCCACTACCATTTTAGTAGTAAGTAGAGGAAACGACCCTTTATTGTTGCTGTCAAGGACTCCAGTAGACCAATCACCTGAAGACAGTCCTGGAATTTTTCAGTTTCTTATCTTCAAAGCCGAAAGCTCAAGCCAAGGACAGTGAATTTCAAGCAGGCTTTACAGGTAATTTTGACATAGCTACTGCTTCCAAATTCAATTTGCTTTTCATCTACACTTTCAGTGGTACTTTTTAATACGAAGAAAGAAATTCCCAGCCTTCTTAGGTAGTTTTAATAAAATGAGCTATAAATCTTCTCTTCATAGTCTTTATACAACACCCTCTTAGCTTCTTCAAATGCCGCTTGTTGCTGTGGACCTGCTTCAGGTCCTTTATCTTCATAGATCAGTTGCTCCCACAGTAAGTGGATGTTTGATCCTGTGGGATTGTAATTTGTTGTACAGGTAGCACAAGCATCTGTAAGCTCAAAGGTCTTTTCAGAAGCTCTGTTCACATTATCATGTGTTAATGAATAATCGGAATGGAGAAGAGTTTTTCCTTCAGTCCACATTTTTAATGAATAATCGGAATGGAGAAGAGTTTTTCCTTCAGTCAACAAAAATGTGTCGGTGTCGGCTCCTGCGGCAAAGGCCACTTTGTTCAATTCTCCCCAGAGCAACTGAAATAATCGAAGACTCGTGATTTTACAGTTCCTAGTTGGATAAATCAGCAGCTAGCTAGTCCAACTGAGGTTTGCCTCCACTTTTATAGCATCGAGGCCCATTGATATCTGTATAGATATGTCTCCTACGTACATACAGCATATTCATCCTTTGTAGCTAGCTAAGCGTGGAATGTATGCTAAGTGCTTGGCTATAGCCTACAATTGTAGGAGTTCAGTCCTTTCCAGTGCCCAACCAACTTCACTGTTGATTGGTTGTGTTGTGATACAGAAAACTTTAAAGAAACCAAGGCTTGGATCTATCAATATACTCTAATAGAACAGTCAGGTGTAAACAGGCATATTTTTGTGCATGAACTTTAGAGCATAAGGAAATTCTAAAATAGAATAATTACCTCAACCCTATACAGCTCTAGGTAACTAAGCATTGTAGTAGTATATGGGGCACTTGATCTAACTGATGAACCAGTACCCAACCAACATATGTGGCTCAAAATGAGGTATTGTACAATGGAAATTCAACTTACTGCATGTTACTGGTTAGTGGTTACAGTGGTAACAAGGTAACACACAGCACAAGTAGCATATTAGGTACAAAGTAAACATATCATCCTGGATTTGGGACCAGCTATACCTGCTGTAACTGACTGTTACCTACAGTTACCATGTTACCCACTGATACCTGCAGTTACTTCAACTTACTTGCTGTAACCTCAACTTACCTGCAATTACCTTCAGTTACCCACTGATACCTACAGTCACCCATTGTGTTACCTACAGTTATCCTCCGTTACCTGTGGTTACCAGTCTGGCATAGCCAGACTACCCACCATTACCTTCTGTTACCTGTAGTTACCCCAAATTACTCAGACACTGTTATATAGTGTACGTAGTTAACTACCCCAGTTACCTTATAACCTATTGTTATCGTTACATTACGTTTAATTTCTATTGCTAAATACCTCATTTTAAGCCGGGTGCCGGTCGACCAAGCAATCACTATAGCCTAGCTACGCCACTGTACGATTCTAATATTCCATATTTGAATGTCATCACTAATGATGGGAGGTGAAGCAGTGACACTCAGTAGTGGAAGTGAATATAGCATAGGTCTACGTGTAGCATATATATGAATTATATATATAATGAATAAACAGTGTCTTTCTCGCATTCAATACTTTCTTGCAAGAGCAATCTTCAACACTCTTCAAGATACTCTCATTTCCAAATAGTGCTCACCTTATTTTCATGTCGCGGGTCAATAAAGTCAACTACGCTTACAGGAGAACGATCGAGTTTTTATCTAGTGGTAGAATTCATTTAAAAAGTAATGTGAGAGTTGTTCACATCAAATACACCACACACACCGACTCTAGTGCAGGAACAAGGTTGTACAGTAATGATAGCCCACGTGTCTTTAGCAAATTGCCTCCTCAGGTGGTTTGTGGCAGAGGAGGTGCCCAAATTACAGTACAAGAATCCGTACGTGCAAATACTGATTAACAAAAACGAATCACCCAGTCCTTATATAAATATCTTCTATGGTAGGCATTGAGCAATAATGCACAATTGTGTGAACCTGATTATCCTGCAGGAGATGGCAGTACGGTACACATTGATACTGATGGAATAACATCAGATGAAATACTCAGTAGGCTGGAGGCTATTGCAGCTAAAAGAGAGTAAGTGAAGCATAGGCAGTGTAAGTATAGGGGGGCCATGGCCCCCCTTAAATTTTAAGACTCTCCATAGGAATTCAATTTTTGCAATAAAAAATCACTTGAGTTTAGCTAAGTGGCCCCCCTAACTTTCAGTAGCTTCCACCACCCCTGATGCTGAATTCGAAGTGATTGTGATCATATCACATTACATATTTATCTTGTTAGTGAGGAGGTGGAGAGGGAGAGAGCCAAGAGAGCAGTGAACACTGCAAACTTTGACTATCTATCAGCAAAACATGGTGGACATTTTTGTATTTGTGAAATCCCTGGACAAGCTCCTTGCCCGGGCAAAGTAGAGGTGCCAAAGAAGGAACACACTTGGCATCACAAAGAAACAGAATCATCTGAATAGTATATGTATTTTACATATACTTGTATTTTACATTGTTGTAAAACAAGATGAGGTTGGTCGCAACTATGTTGCAGTGCGGTTACTTCTCAACAATGTTTCTCACCTGTAAACAGGAACTGACGTACTGACTGGCCACTTAATAAAAATTAAACTTTCTAATACTACAACCACTATTATGTCACATTATAAACACTGAATGAAACTCAAGTGTTGGTTAAATTCTGGAATTCTTGACAGCTGATGTGCAGACATTCATACTGCTAATAAACTTGTATTTCATACATGCCTAGACACCACTCATCATACACATACAGTATAAATTATTAGTCAATGAGGGAAATGAGATGTACTTGTCTGATTTATTCTTTCATCCTGGTAATCACGTTCCTACTGATTTATTTCAATGCCTCACTTTGACCACATTGAGCGAACTTTGATTACAAATAATCACAATAAATATTACAATAAATTTTATAGAATTGCTCTGTGTAAAAAGAATGCATAAATACATGAAGTGTCATTTGGCAATTTTGCCTATTCCATCTCTTTTATAAACAATTACGTGAGTGGGGAGGATAGCCTCACTGCAGTACACAACAGCCTCATCATAATTTAATGCCCCTTGAGGTGAGTTCTGTCCATAAACTGAGTCAAATCCTGGAGGAGCTGCCGTCAAACTGGACTGGTTCTGTGTTAAAACATACGACTTGCCAAGAGCCACTTCACACACAAGCATTGCTCTGATATTGTAAGATCCTTGAGTGTAGTCGTGACATTTGGAAGAATTTGGAGCCAAATAAATGCCGCAACCGAATCGTTGAAATCTTGGTATGTTATGTCCAATCCTGTTCTCGTCAAATCCTCTCTGGGAAATCCCACAGATCCCACACTCAATATTATCACACTCTACCTTGCCACTCAACAAATCGCAATGGAGAACAGTTCCATGGAAGAGTGTCGTTTCATTTGGATCCTTCTTGTTACCCTTGAGTCGCTGCTTGTACTCACTGTATCTTGTTTTTAGTGCCTTGTTGTTGATGGTGTATGCTGCTATGATCTCTGGACATTGACTCTTCCTCCTGTCCCACCTATCAACAAACAATTTTAATACATCTCTAAATTCATCACTGTATCCTTCTATTCTCTTCAGCACGTGTTCTTGTTCTTTCTCTTGAATGACTACACCAACTGGTCTGTCGACATGTTGTTGATAGCATTCCTCACACCAGGGATGAGGTTTGTTCCTTTCATTCAGTCCACACTCCAAACAGTTAGGATACTCATTATAGCAGTCCATACACAAAATACTATCGTTGTAAAATTCGTTCTTCCGTTGGTTGCACTGATAACAACGTGTGGTCGCCATTTCACTCCCATTAAAGTTTTGTATTGGGTATTTCCCTATTTTTCAGGGTGTTCGGTGACGTATCGCAGGCTATTGCTTTTTAGCGCCCCTCCTGGATATATAGGGGCGCTTAAAATGGTAGACGCGTGTGCGATCACGTGAGTGTTTAATCCTCAGGAATTTATGTATACCTATATACAATGTTATACATAGATGGCGCTTAATCCAACTATTAAACCATAAATACAACTACTGTTATTACGGTAGATATTTTAAATATAATGAAACTAATATGCTACAGGTGACAATGGTGGGTCAAATTTTGGTACCCATTCCTGTAGTGCAGCATATTTGATGAGCAGCTGTTTCCAATAGCATCGCACCAGATCCAAATCAAGATGATCCCAGATGAACTGAAAGCCTCTACAAATACAGTTACAACAATATTAATTTGGCACTTAGCAAAATCCACAAAGTGACTGGATTTGCAAAAAGGTCTATGGATGCTGCTTTGCAGATTTAGAGAGGCAACTCTAAGGTCAGGGGTATCCAGAGAATTTTTAGGGGCAGTATTGCTGAACGTTCTATTAGGTTATTTTACTGCAACCTGACTGCATTAATAGAGTGTTTGACTGTTTCCTAGTTCCTACCCTTACATACTTCCTAGATGCGTACCAGGTCAAGTGCTATGTCTTAATGCTACTTTCTTCACTGATTGCAACCTTTGTTCAGTTAGGGGAGGCATTGGCCATCCCAAATCTGCCTCTGAAGCTCAGCTTTGAAATTTTGTGGAAAGCACTTACAATCATTAAACTTGTAGAGCACAACTTTCAACTTGCTAGCCTAACCACACACAAAGTTACACCTCTTCAAATTGCAAAATTGGAGACCTTTTTGTAAATTCGGTCACAAATTTATGTCCATTAAACACTATTTTTTCTGCTATGCGGCAGTCTCACACCTTTCAGCAATTTCTTGAGCAATTGAATCATTATCCATCATAAACGCCAGTAGTTCTCTGCAACAACAATATCAAGCTCTTCTTGTGGTTACTCACTCACTCAAAGTCACTCAGGTCTTGCCGCACAGGAACATAGTGGACCCATGGTTTGAGTAAAGGGTAGAAAAATTCAATCCAGTCTTCACCAACGTGAAATACCAAGGAGTGGCACAGAAACAGATGCTTCAGTCGGAAGCTGGCAGCCACTCCCCTAAAATTCACCAGATATCTAGGGAAGTCCATTTTAATGCAAAATTTATTTCTGTTATACACACTTATATTGACAATGGTCTTCTAGTCTTATCTCTACAGCTGGACTAACTCCTAGAGTGTCCTATAAAATTTGTATGGGTAGGAATATAAGTGAAGCCATATATGTCATACTGCGTCTGATTTCCATGCTTGATTCTTAGTGTAAGCAGCATCTACCAAATTTGGTTTGCGACGAGACAACAGTATCAGTGGGTCTCTTTCAGCACTTGTTCTACGCAGTTAATAAACATACTATAGCAAAATTTTATCATACCTTGATCCTCTGAAAAATGCCACATCTTTTTTCTTTTCCCATGGCCACTCATGTGCACTCCTAACAAATGCTCATAAAAATACAATAAATAACTTATGGTGTGAACTTTACTTTGTGATGGTGTCACGCTTAAGGTCCCACCGTCCTAGACCGCGTGGTTCAATTGGCCACACTGCTGGCCCACCCTCCCAGAATGTCCAGGCTGGGTATAGGATATCACGATGCTGAGTAACATCCTGTGATGGTAGAGTAACCACACAAATGAACACTGGTTACTTCAGTACCTTGCTAAATGAAAATATCGGCATTGGAGGAGCATACTTATAAGACTGAGGGTTGTCTCTAACATTAACTATCATCTCCAAGTCTGGGAGATCCGCAATTATTTCCAACAGGAAATGTGCTACCCCATTACACCTGTATACAATAGAGAAGTCACAAGATAATAGCCACTGGAGCCCCACCCACCTGGCAGTAAAAAGACAATCCTGCTGGCGGTACAGCTTGTGATCAATTACTTGATAATGGACCCCTCGTTGTCGCGCTAGCTCAAAGGAACTACGGCTGATTCCATCACTCCACATCTGAAGATCATCATCAATGATGGATGTGAAGCAATCACAGCTGCTATTATCACAGCCCACGTACTGACTAACTGCACGTGATATTGTAAGCTTTATATCTAGAATATAAATCATGAAATGAATTTAAAGGGGCAGTTTATATTAAGTATGATAAGAAATAGAAGCCTACCAGTGTATTTCTTGCAGGACTCATCTTCAGCACTACAATACTCCTCTTCACTGCATTGTACAAAAATTATAGCACACAAAACTATCAGCTGCGGTACACGCCCATTCATTTTCAAATAGTGCTCACCTTGAGGGTTAATGGTCACCCGCGTTTTTATAAGATGGGTATCAAGCTTTTGTTATATTCACACCGACTCCAGTGCAGGAACAGTATAGTATGTAAAGGTGTACCGAGAATATACTATCTATGATGGTAGCTCACGTGGTATTACCTGCATTTGTGCAATCCCTGAAAAAACGTCTCCCACTAAGATGTCAAGAAAGAAACGGAGTCTTCTGAATGTGTATATACAATTACTCATAATTATCATACATCATTTTATTGATTTACAACTTGTAAAACAAGTTAAAGTTAAGCCTTAGTAAGAAATCTTCCAGATGAGGTTGGTATCCTCTTTGAACTAATTTTGTCACAACTGTGTTTAAATATAATACAATATTTCAAATACAATTACTTCTCAACAACGTTTCCTACCTGTAAATAGAAACTGAGCCCTCTGATGAAACCTCTTGTGTGTTTCGCACATCTTAGTATGAGCTGTACTGACCGGTCCCTCCCACACTGAGCTGGTCAGTTGGAAATGAAACTTGTGGATGGTAGTGAAGATCTCTTTAATAATGTTCATGACTGGCCCAGCTTTCTTACTCAGTAGGCACCTTAGGAAAGGAAGTTACTTGCACAACACAGGCAAAATGAGCTACAAAACCTTCTAATAGTACAATCACTTAACAAACAAACAAACAAACAAACACTCTAATATAACAGTCATCATGTAACAGGATTATGGGTTAGGATTAGTGAGTGTAGTGTATATATCATACCTGAACACTGCCTTATCAACAAACTCAGAGTGTCGGTCTCGCAAATCATCCAAGCTAAAGACCTGCAATACCCACCAAGTTGATCAGTAATCATGCAGTACAATAATAGCTCACATGATCCTGTAGATTCTTCTGGAATTCTTGCCAGCTGACATGCAGCACTTGATTGACAATATAACCCTCCATGATGTTAATGAACTGCTGCATCTCGTGTCTGCGGAGGGAACAGATCCCCTAACTGACACAATATCAATGTAAATGTATTATACTAGGGGAAATGCACGGCATTGAGGGGCGAGCCTGGTGCTTTGATAGATGCATGTATACACTTAGCTACCATTGATGACCTTCACATGCAATTTGACATTGTAATAATTATAAGCACAGGGAACAAAACATGTACAGTTCAGTCTCAGTGTACAAGCAACAGTGCAGCTATCTACATGATGGTCTTAAAAATTTGTACCGGTACGTATTTGATGAAAACTAGCCGGATATTAATTACAGTAAAGTAATTACAGCGGATTGAAATAACATATGTGATAATATCAATTCATCACAAAAGGTCAAGTATGCATAATAAGCAAGTCACGGGTGGTATCGGCTATTATAAAGAAAAGTAAATACGTAGTGAGGCCCCGTGGCTTTTGACAAAGTGTAAAGGAAGATCTTATATCTTTTATAAACAATATCTAATAATCATCTATCTTTTATATTGTAGAAAATTATGTAGCTGGCTATAGGGCGGCAAGGCAACTGATACTATACTTCAATGCATCTATCTAGCCATTCAGTGCTATATGCAATCCTAACATCAAATGATCAGCTTTACTATTGCTTACATAGAAACGCTAGGCTTTGATTAGAAAGTTGTATTCACACATTGTGGTTAATAAATAATGGTTAGCACTTGAATGGTATATACATGCCTATGGTTAGCATTTAATGGTTAGCACTCCACCTGTTTTATGTAATGCTTGTAAGTGTTGGTTTGCACTTAAACAGCTTTCAGCCATATAAAGGGATTTTGATGTATCAAGCAAGCATGCATGCATGCAAGCAAGCAAGCAAGAAGACAGATTTCACTGTTGATCCCATATGGTGGGACTCGCTAAGGCTCGCCCCAATAAAATTTCTGCAGACATCAGTGACTTCCTAAGAAGCAAGTGAGATTAAAAGGATACAGGTAATCGGTGAAATATAAAGATCATCCTTAAGTCTTGTTCACAGCAACATTATGTAGAAAATTTCTACATACACACTATATATAGACAGCTTGCAACCTAAGGCATGGACTTTATGAAGCCATTCAAGTTCTGTAGCACTCGCTCCGCCCTAGGTCACAAGCCGTCGATACAGTACTGAGAACACAGTACACATTATATAGACAAGAATTGGAGACTCACCTGAACACCTGTAATTGTCTCAATTCAGCTGACTCATTGTATTTCTGTTGATCTGACGACGGTTTACACTTGTCACATTGTTAACACAAGATGGATACAAATTCTTACATTTCTTCAACACGTAGAACACATTCTTGAGAGCCCAACTAGCCCTCTTCAGCTCCACTAAGAACTCAAACACCTACAAAGTGCCATCCAATCTGTGAATGACAAAGTAAAGAAAACTGTACCTTATTGTATTTCATTAAATTCTGTTCTGTAATGACAATATTACAAGGCCAATCAACCTGAGTACAAGTAATCTCAAGAACTCGTACACCATAGTGACAATATATACAATTTAAAGGACAACCTATGTCAGGGACACTACTCAATCTTACAGCCCTAATACTTTTGCCTCTAAGAGGAAAATCCTTATGTAGAAGTGAATGTTATGATGGTTGAACCCACAGTGTCAGAGAGATTATTGTAATAATAGGATGGATGATATTACCTTGTACTGCAGCTCCAGGAAGTCTAAAGCACCTACAGCTGTGTATAGCATACATAGATTAATGCAGTTGACACAATACCTGTTGCTCACAATTCACTTTAATATTATTGGGCCTATACTTGAGGAAGAAGCTGAGGCGTGAAGTGTGCTGACAACTTGCTGCCATCACCGAACTCTCCAGTGATGTCAACAGAATTGGATTGAGTAGAACGGATGAACAAAGCCGATGCACTGAGGCATCACGAGCCAACTATGGCAAGCCAATGAACACACCTCATTGGAACCAACAAGACCAACCTCTTCAAACAATGATGTCGTCAAGGCGTGTCCAAATTCACCATCCTCCAATAGAAGAAAACTCTTAAGCATAAGAAAATGTTCTTGGATGGCTAGCTCTGTTGTGAAGTACTGTACCAATGCAGTATTTATCAGTCGGGCCCTGGTAATATTAACTGAATACTACAATCATATGGTACAAATTCTTACTGAGTATTTAACGGTACAGCAATACACCTCCACATTATTGTGGACAATGGTAAAATGCCCTCACTACTTTCTCCGGATGAAGTTGCTGTGTTTGTCAGCCAACTAGCAGGTGCAAGATCTGTTGAGTGTCACAAGATTACATGATCATATGCACACACACGTGCGCACACACACACACACACACACACACACACACACACACACACACACACACCTTACCAAGCATGTCATAATTGCTTGTATAAGGTTCCACTCTATCTTCAAGCCATGGATAGTCATATTCTAATTGTTTGTCACGGTCAGTTTGGTCAGGTGACACTGTAATGAGATTACCAGTGTAACTACGGCCACGCCCTTACCGTACACATACCTGATTGGTCATAATGATATAACAGGTTTTGTATAGTTGTAGGAGGGGGTTTTCCCCTTGTAGAATGATAAGCAGGAGCTGGACTGTTGCTAGGATACATGATATCTTGTATGGTAGTGGGCAGAGCCACACCACGTCTTGGTTGTCGTCGTGGCGACAAATGTTTGGAGAATTCTTCCATTACTGTATCATTATCATTAGTGGGATTTAACACTTGTTGTACAACTGCATCACTGACATGTGGTTTGGAAATATTTCCAGATTCAGTGCTGTGCTGAATTGCAGATTCACTTACATGCATTTCAGAAACATTTGCAGTTTGAGTTACAGTTTTATTTTCCATAGTTACCACTGTATCTGGAATAGTAGTGGTGTTCAATGATTTTGCTGATTGTGGGTGTGGCTCCTGATTCCGTGGGCATGGTGGCTCTTCAAATGTCATATTTTGTTCTTGTTCAAGTGATTCCTCCGCTGGCTCAATGGTCAGGTGATCAGAAGCCAGAGGAATGTCTAATGGGGTCACATGATCTCCCTTTTGATCATCTGGTGACAGGTCTGGTGAGTGTGTTTGAGGTGATGATGCCAACTGGTCACTTTCAAATGACAAGTTCTCCATTTCTTGTCTGATCTCTTCCTTCTCTGCTTGCCACAATTGCTTTCGAGCATTGCTCAACTGAAGACGTCTAGTCCTCCATTCTGCTCTCTCCTCTCGCAGCTTGGCTTCCTTCATTAGTGCTTCATAATGTTCCACTAGTTCTTGCCTGTGCATTCAAGCATTCCTTAAATACTGTGTTGGTAAGATAAACCGACCTTGCTGTCTCAAGAACTTTCTTATCATGCTCATCAAGTGCAGTCTCTTTCTCTTGTACAGACTTTAACCATGCCACATCTTGATCACGTTCTTCCTGTTTCTTCATTGCCCTAAGCTGTAACAAACAGTAGTTGTGCTATATAAACTCCTACTATAATGTATCTACCTCCAGATCTTGTTCCATGTGCGCTTTCAACTCTGCCAGCCATGCTCTCTTCTTTGCCTCAATGGCCAACAATACTGCCTGCTCTTCAGCTGTAAGTGCAACAAAGATGAGATGACTGAGTATATTGTTCACCAGTTCATACTCACATTGTCTTCTTTGTTCTTCTGCCATGGCCAGTGTCCTGGCTTCGGACAATGCCTGCCTCTTCTCTTCCTGTAGACGCAGCTCCTATATAAACCACTAGTATCAATGAAGCTTTGTATGTACATGTTCTACCTCTTCTTCGTGCTTTCTCAACATCTCATTCATGTACTCCTCCACTTCAGTTTCATACTCCTACAATAGTCATGTGATGTCATGTGATGCCTTCCTTTAACTAACCTGACATCTCTGTGCTGTTGATTCCAAATGTTCCATATCAAAAGTGATTGATATAGGGGGAGTGGTTAGTTCTCCCACATTGCACAATCGATTCTGTAATCAAACACATTTAATTAGCTAACTCATGCTGGAATAGCAACACACTATTGGCCACACCTACTTTTGGATTGCAGAGTTTTAAAAGACATAGAGATTTTCCAGCTGTAAAAACAGCAGGTGACAGTTCTCTTGGGAAAAATGAAGGACAACAGCCAAGCTGTTTTGAAATTATATGGCCTTTAGTCCAGTAGCTTTCATCTACAGAAAAGGTGTGGCTGTTGCTTACCTCATCCATCCACACACATGCACTAACCTCTCAACGCTAAATAATTGTCATGTACAATGATGCCAAACTCATCCTCCTGATCAACACAGACTCCTTCGTATATCCACTGCTGAATGTAACTATGTCATATGATAAAATATAAACCCACAAAGCAATAATAGTTCACAACTAACATGATATAAGGCTTACAACAATTTCGCAGCAAAGACAACATCAATGGATAAGCAGGATCAGCTCTGGCCAACAGACAGTGTTCATATATAGTATTGATCAATGCTAATCCCTGACAATAGCATATATACAGTGACACACGCAAACACATACACATACACACACAGTGACACACACACACACACACACACACACACAAACAAACAAACAAACAAACACACACACATACACACACAGTGACACACGCACGCACGCACGCACGCACGCACGCACGCACGCACGCACGCACGCACGCACGCACGCACGCACGCACGCACGCACGCACGCACACACACACACACACAACAAACAAACAAACAAACAAACAAACAAACAAACAAACACACACAACACACACACAAACAAACAAACAAACAAACAAACACACACAACACACACACATACACACACACAAACAAACAAACAAACACACACACCACATGTACAATTACTACAAAAGGAACAACAAGTTACACACTTTGGGAAATTTCTCAATGTTATCAGGATATTGATCACATGAGAACATCTTCGCTAGTAACCTATAATGGAGAATACACAGTGAATAACAAGAGACAGAAAGCAGCAAACATTAAACATTATAGACTACACACCTGATAATCATCATGTGCCTGTGTAACACAGCCCTCAGTTGAATGAGTGAATGAACACAGACTAAGACAAGACATGTTACTATTATAGAATATCAAGGTGTAGGTTATCCACCTTGAGTGGATACCACTGCAGCGGTGTAGCAATGCATAAAACAGTGTAGGAATTCGGCCAGAGATCGAGCTACACTCCCTCTGTCTCCTTGGCCAACTGCAAATCGGTTCAACCGTAAGTAATCAGTGCCTCCCATTGCAAACTGTTCCATCATTCTACACAGAGCAGAAGGACTGCAGCCAGCCACTTTAAGATCAGGAAGTGGGTGGAATGATTGACTAGCCTATAGCATCTGGTGTAATATGTCATAAATAAGCTTGACTGTACCTGGTCAATAGTGTAATAATGGGCTGGTAGTCCTAGGAGAATATTTTGTGTGTCACTGACAAGATCAATCATATTACACAGCCTAGTGGGAGGGGCTGGCTTGTGTGCGAGCTCTGCCAGCTGAAGGGTGTGCAGCTGGATCACATGATCAATGGCTTCTGTACCAGCTTCGGTCAGATACGGTCGCTCACTGTATCAAAATATTCACTTGTGTGTTTCAGGGTACTGTCACACCTGGTAATGGAATTTTCCCATGTCTTCTGCTTCCAGTATCTATCCTGATCCCAATCTGGCTCTATCTCAATAAATGCCCACCTTTCCTCAGATGCTGATGGTCCAACATCAACTGTGTCATCACTTAAAGTAGTTCCAATACCTTCATCACTGGACTGTGGAATGGGATATTCTATATTGGTGTTGACTCCATGTACATACCACACTTGTCCCCCTTGGTAATGGTAGTAAAGATTTTTCTTTGCTAATCTCTTCTTTATGATATTCCGGGAGACTGGGCAGCACCAGTGTAGCATTCAACTGACGGGTGCGTGAATGAGTTAGCCCACCAAAAAGATCCGTTCTGATTGGCTGCAGTGTTTCTGGACACATCTAAAAACACACAATCCTACATACATACGTGCACACATACACACACACGCACACACACAAGGCCACAGATACCTCAAAGGAGAAGAAGCTACTTAACCCTGAGCCTGGCTGACAACTGAAGAGCTAAAAATGCAAACAACACATATTCATTAGTATATCACATACAAACAGTTGTACAAATAAGGATGCCATGGTATGTGCTACTAATGCTTCATGGCACGCATAAATGTACTAATCATTCACTCACATCACCATCATCAGATAATCGACTGATATCACTCAGCAAACTATTGGCTGCCCCAAACTCTTCAAACACATCACTATATAAGTATATACATATAACTGATCTACTGTACGAGTACATAATAGCAGCAGATGTGTTATCAAAATCATGAGCCTTGCATGGACTGATCTTGAAATAACAGTGGTGGTGGTATAAACATGTGTACACTTTTTGGTGTAAGTATATAGCAAACTGGCACAGAAACGAGACATTGAGAAAATGACTGTATTTTGGTCTGCCATGTAAAAGACATCAGCAGAAAAACAAATGACATACAAAAAAACTTCAATTATCACTTGTCAAATTGCTATTTGCATAATGAGACTAGCATGTTAAGGAGTTAGTAATAATGCATAATTGCAATGGCATCATTTTATTGTATGGCCATAAATGAATAATTATATGTGCGTATACCCGCCTGCAATAACTGGTGTATTTAAAATCATCAGACATTTGTAAACAGCTTGTATAGCCAGTAGAAGTCTCATCACCTTCCCAAAGGCTACAGATTATAAAATACAAATGCATAATAGTAGAATACACTCACCTTGATGTTGTGGTCATTGCTGCAATTTTTTAAAATAACTTAGTTCAGCCCTACCCACCACCAATTCTGCATAATGCGCATGCGTAGACAACAGGTCTATTTTATAACCAATTTCAACATTAATATCATCTATGGTTACAGTACAATTTAGTTTATCACGCACCTCTACTGTAATAAATGCTACCTTACAGTTACATGATGAAATAACGACTATTATTCCAAACTTGCAAAAATTATCTCTACGTGTGCGCCTGCTTCGTTACTGCTCGTTCACATTACTGTAGTGACAAGCGCAGTAGCCAGTCTAAATATTTTATTTAATGCGCATTAAACAATAAACAAAATAATAATTACGCTAATATTGCACGTGATCGAGCCAAATGGCGAACCAGCGGAAAGGCCAAGACTTGGACGCACAAATGCGGGGTGGGTAGTCAGTATAATAGGATCGTCTATTGTGTAAATGTTGCGATACTTAAGGGAGGGCGCCTGCGATTTGTCATAGACGAATCGCCACCGTACTCTTGGTCTGAATATAATAAATATTAATAGGTAACAGACTATTTTGTTGTCGTGAGTTGTCAGGCAAATTTGTAGAAAGCTTGGTGGGTTGCTTCAATTGCAGTGTAAATTGTTGTGCTAGAAATTGAAGCCATCCCGACTTGCAATAGTGTAGTGTAGTGTAGTGGTGCCCAGTGGTACTAATGCTGTTAATTTCCCCAGGAAGAGTAGCAATCATATTGTATTGATGTGAACACTTGCAGCTGTGTTGGTGTATATGTGATGTTGGGTTACTTACTGTGCAGACATTAGGAAGCAATTGAGCGATCAGATAGGTTCGCTGGAGTTCAGGACAGAGTCAAAGATAGCGATGTTAAATGAATTGCAAGAGTTCTTCAAGAGAAGGAGCGAAGTAGAAATGGAGTACATGAGGGGTCTCGACCGGCTTGTGGAGAAGTGCGAGAAGGCCATGAAACAACGAAATGCAAAGTAAGACCTACCAGCTAGCAATCAAAGTGACAACTGGTTCTCATAGATCGGAGTTGCATTCTACTCAGTTGTTATGGAATAACCTACTCTTTGAGACGCGTAAGGCAGCAAGAGAGCGAGGTACCTTGGCGGAGTTTTACAACACTGAAATGCAAGTGATGTTGGATATCATGTTGAAGGATCTTCACCTTGTTACTAAGAAGGTAAACAGTAGGCAGTTGGTCACTCTGCATAACATGATGTGTACTGTTAGTGTAAGGAATACTGCATAGAAATACAAGACAAGTTTCTAAAGGAACTTAAAGAACTACTGGAGGTTTGTTATAACATACAATGTGTTGCATATAAGGTATTTCACCATTAAAGACTATGAAAGCTTACCAGTACTCCACACACAACACGCAAGAGGCATATAACAAATTGTGTCGTAGTAAAGAAAAATTAGATGCCATGAAACAGTCGTCAAAGGCTAACACAAGGCGGAAGGAGCAGCTGGAGAGCAAAGAGGAGGAGGTGAGTGCATGGCAACAACCCCACTGTGTTATGTTGTTATGTGTGTGTGTACTTTGTTTATAGCGCCTTCAACAATACAAAGAGAATCAGCAGAGACAGATAAGATTTCGCAACGAATACTTATTATGTCTACATTCTTGTAATGCCTACAGTAATCAGTACTTCAACAAGGACCTCCTTGACTTGATAGAGGTTAGAGATTGTTTCCTTCCAAACTGTTCTAATAATCTCCTTATGTAATGACAGCAAATGGATTATGATTATCATGGTGGCTTGCACCGTGTTGCTGAGTCTTACCGAGAGACTGAGCACACCAGCTGCCTCACCCTCATGAGTGCTGCGGATGCACTGTTTGAGCAGGCAAATCAACTCAGCTTTGATACTGACGTTCAGGCATTCTTGAAAGAAAATGGTGTCATCTTTACAGCTCCTCCTCCATTCTCTTTCATTCCCTATGATGAGGATGCGGTAAGGGAATATCTGACGTCGGGTGTCACGGTGACTGTGTGATGTACATATACTGATCATTTAGGAGGAGGAGATTCGACTAACTGAATCATTGTACAATGATGTTGAAGAATCCATGAGATCATTTGAAAGCCAAGCAAAAACCTTAGAACTGCAGGTTACTGAGGTAAGAAGTACCCTTTGTGTTCAAAAACATGTATATTGTAACTGGTTTGTGTAGGAGACAAAGACCCTTCAACACATGACAAAGAATGTGCTAGAGAAATACAAGATAGTTCCATGTAGGGAGCCGCCACCTGCTCCAGCCGAGGAACCTGCTGAAGGTGCACAGAATTCGACAAATTTGTCTACTTCATTGAGTGGTAATGAAGATGCACGAAAGACTTGTAAGTGATCAAGAATTTCTGAATTAATAACATTTGTTGTTGTGTAGTCTCCATGGAGCGTGATCGTAGTAGCATGCTGGCACCACAAAATGTTAGATTGCAGATGTTCCATAACTCACAGAGAGGCAAGAAAGATGATGTTAACTTTACCTTAGAGGTAAACATTACATGTAGCATATTGTGTGTACAATGTATATGCGTATATACGTATTTGACAAGGTTTTCCATCGCAAGTTGCAAAGTAGATCACAGTTAGCCAGGGTTCAGGCAAAGCATAACGTGATCAAGCAAGCATTTGGTGTGTGTGCGTGTGTGTAGCACGTACATGTGTGTGTGTGTGTGATAATATAATTGTTTGTTATAGAAAAAGCACCACCCGCAGCATTTGCTAGTGATATTGGGCCAGCGTATCACCTTAGAGAACTACCCAAACTGTTTGGTGGAGATTTGGTGAATTACATTGAAGTCACTCGTGTTAAAATACCGCTCATTATAACCAGTTGTTGTACAGTTATTGAGGCGCAAGGTTAGTTCCTGTGACAGTATATACACACACGCATACACCGAGTTTTCATAACTTGACACTGTGTAATGTTAGGGTTAAATGTTGAGGGGCTGTTCAGGGTCCCTGGACCAGCACAACACATTGAAGAACTAAGAAAGGAGTTTGAAGAAGGTAAAGAATTTAGCATCAAATCACAAAGGCCTATATTGCAGCCCACTTACTGTAGGAAAAAACCCATTAACCACTCCTGGCAAGGAGAAGTATAAAACAGACATTAATGCCATAGCCAGCACACTGAAGGCATACTTCAGAGAATTACAGACACCACTGTTCCCCATGGACAAGTATACTGAGTTTATTGCTTGTGCTCGTAAGCAATGCATTGTGTATGTTCTGTTAATCAGCGGTGTGCATTAATTAGGTAAGGATAGTGATGAACGTTGTGCATCTATCAAAGCCACAGTTCACACTCTTCATCTATCTGTAGTTGATGTGATGGCGTATCTCTTCAAATTTCTTTTCAGGTAATTTGATTGGTTAATTTGATCAAAAGATATTTCACAATTTTTTTTCTTCAGAGTGAGCAAGCATTCTCCGGAGAACAAAATGAATAGTAGTAATTTGGCGTTGGTGTTTGGACCAACCCTTGTGCAAGCACCTACTCACCTTGAAGCCTTACAACTACACAATGATGTACCGGCTGTTAATGTGCTCATACAAGTTTGTATTGAACAACACGATGTGATCTTCCCCACGACGGCCATTACACCCCCGCCACCACCTCTTGCAGATGAGCCTTGTTTACAAAGCATTTCTCCTCCTCCTCCTCAGGTTCCAGCACCTCAGGTTAGTGTATTGACGCACTGTTGAAATGCTGTGAAATCTTCCATGTTAAGTGTAATGTGCTGTGTATAACTACTGTACATGTTGTGACACTCTTCATACTATATGTTGTGCAGTCACCATGGTTGTACATACATTCACTATCAAGATTTCACTGTCTATGAACATACAAGCAACAAAAGCAACACACATACACACACACACACACACACACACACACACACACACACACACACACACACACACACACACACACACACACACACCCATTATTGACAAAGGAACATCTTGTAATTAACATATCAATGTACTAGGCTTGTAGCAACTAGTGTATTTATTATGACTGTTACTTATGGCAATTCTAACATGGGGGGCTAACTTGATCAGTTTTATCAGTATAAGGTGGAATGGTTTGTAAATGATATTGAGTTTGTGAATGTGACACTTACAGGCATCATTGAGTGTGGAATGTTATAAGAGTGTGTGAACAATTGTCTTAATAGATTATTGTATTGTATTCATGTGTGACTTGGTGATGGTGCTTAATGTACAGGTGAACACCAGTGATGCAACTGCACAACAATTAGGGGAGGGAGCCCCTAAGCAGGTTACTGAAGAAGGGACGCGAGTTATATCTCCACCAAAACTAACAGAGCAAGATATAGAGCAAACATTAAACTCAATGCCTGATGCTGCCACTGGCCAGGTCACTCCAGATGGTAAGTTGAATTTCTAAGAAGCCTTACTAGTATACAATATCTTAGCACCCACTTGACTTAAGGATAGACAATTGTATAAATTGTGTTTCTCTAAGAGTTCATTGTCACTATGAATCTCTTCCTTCAGTAGCCGACCAGCAGAAACAGACACAACCGGTACTGCCGTCACCTCCTACCAAAGAACAGCAACAAGAAGAGAAAAAACCTTTATCTCCTGTTGCTACTAAGCCACCGCCCCCACTACCTCCAATTGACATACCTTCCCAACAAGAGGGGACCACCGAAGGTCCTCTATCATCAAAACAAAAGGGATCCACCGAAGGTCCTCTGTCACCAAAACAAAAGGCATCCATTACTGCCAAGCTGGTTGAGAATGACAGCAAGGAGGAAGAGGATGAGGATGTGTCTGATTCAGATACAGATGATGATGATGAAGATGGTGTGGATAAAATAGAATTTGTTTTTATTTGTTACATATTTTCTTTATACAGTGACCACCATGACTGTGAAGGCCATCTACAATTATACTGCCCGAAATCAAAAGGAACTTTCTTTTTCAGCTGGAGAAATTCTCCAGGTTACAGAGAAGACCAGTGATGGGAACTGGTGGGATGGGTTCCATGAAGGTCACCGTGGATACATACCAGTCACTTACGTTGAGATTATGGAGGTGCGTTCAACTTTGAAGAGCCCCCTGCCACCAGAACGAAAATCTAGCAGTCAGAAAGTAGTAGCTGATAGATTAGAGGTCACCCAAGAAACAAACGAGGCTGAAGGTGGCATACCAAAAAAGCCAGTTGAGTTTCTGAAGCAGCAAAGTGCGCCTCCTCTCTCTCCAGGGCCCAGTGACAAGGATGCTTCTCCACAACCAGAAATGTTCTCTTCTCCAACTCACCAACCTTTAAGTCCAACTCGTTTAACTCATGCTGTCACTGCCTCTGTACCGGAAGAACCTTTGTCTCTTTCTCAGCCTCGTGTTGAATCACCGGATACCACCAGTACCTTCAAACCAGCTGGAGCCAACGTACAGTCGCATACTCTGCCTAGTAGACCAAAAGAAGTTCCAACTCCGGTGCCACCCAAAATGCCTTCATCTGGGAATGTTAAAAACAAAATGCAACAATTCTTGAGTTCATCCCATCCACATCAAACAGCACCTTCGGAGACACCAGCAAAGGACACACCAGCAAGGCCTCCCAGTCCAGGGCATCGTAGAATGAAGTCCGAAGGAGAATACAAGAGTGTCAGACAGCTTACACAGGCATACAATCCAGGTACAACTGACAAAGGACGTGATTACCCTCCACCACCTACTAGACCGAAGCCACGCCCATCAGCTGAACTGACACGTAACAAGGAGGCCATAGAGCAAGCCATCAACTTCCCCATCATGCCTCACACAGGAGTCACTCAGGTCTCACCGCTGCAGCAGAAGTTGTTCACTGCTCAGACGGAGCCCCACCCACCACCACCACCACAGCAACCCCAGCAGCAGAAACCAGCTGTATTGACCAAACCCAAGGGATCATTTCGTAAACAAACAAAGAAGATAACCAAACCACCCCCGCCCCCACAGTCAACAGCACCACCAAAAGGTGGATTTGTAGCCCCACCCACTAGCAATCCACGTGACCCCACTGCATTACACGAAGAGCTAAGAGCAGTTGCCAGTGCTCGGACCAAAAAAGCAGACAAGGATACCACAGTGTAAACCTAGTGTGAGGGATAACGTATGTGTGTACAATATGTGTAGTTTTTCTTTTTTACTTTTGTTATGTTAAACTCTTCTGTGTTGTATATTTCATAATGATGTCATATTTAATAATATTATATACTATGAAATTTATATAACAATATTAATAGTAATGCTACAAATTCAATGATTGAAACAATGTTTATTTTTCTGGAGTAGAGGAATTATTCTGATGTGATGTCAGTGGCTTCCTTCGTATGCAGAATCTGTGTGTATGTACGTGTGTGCATGTGTAACAAATAATATGTCATTTCTACAACTAACCTGATCCAGTGCCACTCAAGTTTGTGTGAATAGACTGTGTCTACAGGTCAAACAGGAAGTGCAGTGATAAACATTTAAGTTAGTTATACAACCATTGGTAACTTGAAACTGTTCTAAGAAAGATCAGTTTTTCTAAAGGAGGTGGTCATTCTCAAGCATCTACTGTTCCCCACCATACACACAATGATTCAGCACGTACCTTTGTTAGGGGGTATAAATCATTGCCTGTCTGGTTAAGCCCCGCTTGCATTGAGTGACTAGTTACCATTCCTGTGGAATGTTCATTAGCTCCGACTCCTAGATTGTCCAGACCAATGTGCTGTTCATGACGGAAGTCCAACGGGTTTGATATTAAGGGACGGCTGCTTCCAATTCTGGTAGTAGTACGATTGCGGGCTCCAACTAATCGCTTTGTTTGTATTTCATCTGTTAGAATGGGCCACAATAAATGGGAAAATTACATGAGATGTTAAAAACCTTCCGTTCCGTGTTTACGCAAATATGCAAGTGAAAAGGCTCCTTCACAGAGCTGTAAGAGACTGCCATTTTTATGAAGATTTCTTGCCTGCAAGATAGCCATGAATAAATACACAGTAGGGTGAATGAAGAGCTGAGTACCTTCCTAATGGATATATTCTGTATCCAGTGAGCAGTGGGGACATGGTAGACTTCTATACAACACTCAGTGAAGACAAGAAGATAAGGCTCATTGTAACCTACAGTAACACACAATGTAATATTATTGAGCTCAACAATTATCAGTAAAATGATACATGTAGTGTAGGGGGCAAACGAATGTGAAATTTCAACCTTCGAACATTCTTGGATTTTCATTACCGAATGTTCGAACACCTACACAGTGGATACTTAATGCACCAATTTACATGCTTATAACAATTTTAAGTTAGACAAATAGCTGAAAGATACATGTACCACCATGGTTCATGTAAATTTTAAAGATTTATCATATAATGTTGGGCATTAAATAGATTAATGTATTTCGAATGTCAAAGTTTATTATCGAATGTTGCTTAAACGAATGAACATTCAAATGTTACAACATTCGTTTGGGCCCTAAATTGTAGTGGTACTGTACATAATCCTTTGAATTAGTAATAGTAACAGAAGCATGCTAGTAAAATGTGGCTATACTAAGAATTATAAGTATGTAAAGGTGATGGTGCTATAGAGAGAGAGACATTCCACAGTGCACACAATATTATTACTGATGTCATAAGGTGTGGAGTGCCAGATGAGCTCCTCCTTGCGGCTACGTTTGCCACTCAAGTCGACGTACACAGCTAACACTGCAGGAAAATATCACACTAAGTGTGCATCAAATAGAATAGTGGCTTACTATGGAAACATAGCAGGAACTCTTTGCCACCGTTCAGCTCAACACACTCCAAACAATTGAGATCATTGACTCGAATGAAGCCCAGGGTTAAATCATCCCCGTTGACTAGCTCTGTGTATACAACAACACAACACATGTGTATATCTATTAATTCCAGGTGTATGCACTAATATAATAGCATACACAGAATATTATTGGCTCACTCAGTGGTATCATTTCACCCTGTAGACTGAACATCATAAACCCGGACACATATCCTACACACAATTGACCACTCAACAATCTCACCCACTGGATGTGATGGGGAGCACTAAACTCCTGATTATTATAACATTACAAATATTCCATTGGTTTAGCTTATACTACCTTTAGTTTACTAGATTGCAACTTCTTAGGGTTCAATTCAAACACAGAAACCTTCTTTCTGTTAGTTGTACACAAACAGAGAGCATTGCCAGCCATTCCTATGGTGATCAGTTGACAGGACCTGGCGTCCACCACCTTCATCGAACTAGCATCGAGGTCTTGCTTGGAACCGGGACCGAGAAAACTTGCATGTATGAAACATGGGCATCGATTTTTTTGACCTGTATTGATCATAATAAACAGCTATTTGATGATATTATGACATACCCATGTAAACAATCATGTTTTCACATCTTTCTAGATAAGTGACTTTTCTCTCTCCTAGCTTTAGTGGAACTTCTTCATTACAGTCAAATATCATTAGACCATCTTCAGCACCAAGGAGTATACGGAGAGGATCAAGTACAAGAGCACAGTTAATCTTTATTGCATCTTTTTCTACTTGTTGTTCATATATTCTTTTTGGAGTGAACATTTGTGGCTAAACAGATGCAGCAATATTATATTATACAGACAACAATAACAATTAACTAAAAGATTTCTATCAAATTTATGATGGGATAAATCAGTGCCACCATTCCTAACAACCATTCCTAACAACCAGCCATTATGAGTTTTATGGTACTCATTCATGCAACTACATTTTCTGACAAATCATTTTCAGCCTGATTTGCTCATGACAAGCTTAAAATAGCAATATACCTTATAAGGTGTTTGGCTAACAAATTCACCATACATACATACGTACGTACGTACATACATACATACATACATACATACATACATACATACATACATACATACATACATACATACATACATACATACATACATACATACATACATACATACATACATACATACATACATACATACATACATACATACATACATACATACATACATACATACATACATACATACATACATACATACATACATACATACATGTATACGCCACAGTCTACATTAAACCTTAACTACAGCAAATTATAACAATAGTTTGCACAATCAATGATCCATTAACCTAAACCATGTTATGTACTTTAGTCCCACTCATCAACTGGTTTTGGTATAATCTGCCCTAACCAGGTTGTGCCAGGGTCGCAAGGAGCTCACTTACATGAGCATACCAGTTCAGTTAATGCCAGCCGATATTTACTACAGCTGATAGAGCTTGCTGATTAGCCAAGTGTCATCAATCATTATGCATAGTAATACCAGGGCTATGGGTGACTTGGTTACACTCAGAGAAGCATTAAACAGTGCATAAATGAAATAGACTTTGGGTCAGCCACAAAGCTTAGCCTGGTAGGACTGGGTGGACTTAGATATTATACTGTATAATATATCGTTATGGATCTGCTTACTGATTGCTGTTTGGATCTGACCACTTTGCTCAATTCCTCCAACATCGCCACCCACTTCTCCATCTCTCCTTGTGTTTCCATCAGTATAAGAAGTTCTGAGCCAAGCTGTTGCATGGTGACACCGGCAGTTACTTTAAGTATACATGGCAAGTGTCTGGGATTAGCATGTATAACATCTGATTTGGTGACTCGCATCACCGAAAACTTTTCATCCCTGAAAATGAAAAATGAACATATTAAAACTGCATTGGTAAGATTTATATATTAGTATATTATATACATATAGTTAGTGCTCTCTACTCACTTTATATCAAATAAGTGACTGACAGACATGGTTGGAGTGTCAGCTTGAATATTATGTATAAATAACTTGAAGTCACAGATGATGGCGTAATTTCTTGTCCAGCCCTTACGCACACCACCCGGTTTAGGAATACGCACCCAACCCTCCAGCGCCGTCCCCACACCATGAAAACCATCCAAACCACTAGAGGATACTATAGAGCAATAATAAAATACATTACAGCAAAAACACAAAGAGGGCGGGGCTCACTTTGACTAGGAGGTATTGGACAGTTGGGTAGCTTGTCAGCACAACGAATATGACACGAACAGTTGCAAGCTACAAAAGATACAAAAGTTGTAACTATATATTTCTATTTGATGCCCACTTTCAAACTTATAATTATTATACTACGTTGCTCAAATCAACTTGCAATAAAGAAGATTCCGGGAATCTTTCAAGGCAAAATTATTTATATTATCATCTACTGTATAGTGCAATTTTTTGACAGGGGAGATATGACGGATGGAGAAATTTGATGGGGAAAATATTGACAGACAGCATCCTAGGCCACCTGTATTAGCTATACCACTAGAGATTACTGAGAGAAATTTTGACGCATTAAATTGCTGTCAAATCCGTCAATATTTCCCCTGACAAAAAATTACACTATACGGTGTGTGTTTTATTTTCACAAAATAATAGTGAGCTAATGAGTGGACAACTTTTCAATCATTTTTAACTGCATGTGCATGGTGGCCACATGCATGATAAGATCCAGGGAAAATAGTATGTATTATATAGTACAAATTCCTTACTCTTGCAGACCATTCCCTGTCTAACTAAACCAATCATTACTGAGCTGCAGTGATCACATCTTGTCGGTGCCTCAAATGACCGTACCACAAATTCATGCTTGCTCCCTGCAGACTTGTTCTGAGGCGCGGCCATGTCGCGTTGTTGTTGCTGTTTTTGGTGTATCATGTTTGTTTGGTTCTCTGTACGGTGAACTGCTGGGAGAAGTGATATTCCAAGTGATCACAGAATTGACCATTGTTACCTGCTTGTCTAGCTTGCAAGAGCTCCTGTTTCAAGATTTCAACTTCCTTTTCTAACTGGTCGTTCTTGCTCTCTGAGATGGCCAGATGCCTAAAGTAAATAAAAAGGAAGAAATGGCAGTATTTTTGTATGGGATTATTCTACTAATAAAGCAAACCAAGGGATTGTGTAAGAACATATTATGTCTTTATATTAAGCACACTCAGTACTGCTGAACTATTTATGCCACACACGTTTCAGTTTCTGTTAGTTGTTGTCTTGTTTGAGTGCAATCTCGCTGGAGTTCCTCCTTAGCCCGAATCTCGTTGTTCAATTCCAACTGTTTCTCCAACAGTTCCATCTTCTCTCGCTTGTTAGAGCGTAGAGTCCTCCAACTTTCCTCTCTCTAATAATAGGAAGACAAGAAAGTGATCTCTGTCAGTTTTCCAGAACCATCTTATGGACTACATACACGATTTAGTGCTGTAAAGTTGTTCTTCAGTGTATCAACGTCATCCTTTAACCTTGTTGCAACGGTGTTGAGGTATGTGCGGGCACTCTTTTCATCTGACACCCTATATAGTAGAGATGTCATAACACACAATTATGTGATTTTATGGTACACCAGTGAACTGAGCATAAAAATATTCATAATGACACACATTATAACTAATCAGTATAAAATAACAGTTGGCCATTGGCTATTCTCACTATTTGCCTGTGGAAGATAATAATTATCACTCTACTGACCCTAGTACTACACAGGCATCATACAGTATTGACACTACCAACTGTCTATTAAGTAAGACTATTATCATGTGTTGCTCATAGACACCATTCATTGCTATAACATTGAGGGATTACACACAGACATACAGACACACATACACATACATACATACATACATACATACATACATACATACATACATACATACATACATACATACATACATACATACATACATACATTACACATATATATACGTACGTACATACATACATACATACACACACATGCAGACACACACATACATGCATGTGCACAGACACACAGACACACAAAACACATGCGGTGCATGCACACACACAAAACACGCACACACACAAAACGCGCACACACACAAAACGCGCACACACAAAACGCGCACACACAAAACGCGCACACACAAAACGCGCACACACACAAAACGTGCACACAAAACGCGCGCACACACACACTCATTCACTAACTTACATACACACACACACACACACACACACACACACACACACACACACACACACACACACACACACACACACACGCACGCACACACACTACACACTAGTAATTAAACTGTGTCTCATTAAATCTTATGACAAAGTCAGACATAATCCATCATTACCACAGTACTATTAAAGCCTTTAATCACTACTATGTCTCAGTTACTGCTACTGCCCCCATATGTTAACCCCTCACCATTGAATGACATCAGCTATCTGTGACTCCCACTGAGATAATAGATCTTGTTTCTGTGACACTACTGCCTCCATTTCTGTCTTGTTAGTCAATGCTTGCTCCAAATCTACCCTCAACTGGAGAAAAAGAAATACCATCAACCAATTGGGCACCAGACAATCAATCAAAGTATGAATGTAGTTTATAAAATGCCACTCATTTAACAGTCTATTAAAATACAATGTAATTCAACATATTTGTGGTAAGTTTTATAATCTTATATACAGTTTAGTCACACAGTGTATATAGTCTACACCACAATCTATTTATGCTACATAACTATGACATATGATGTACATGTGCTTTTCTGTAGAGTTACTTTACCTTGTCTATTTGCATTTGAAGGTCTTTATTGTCCTGCTTCAGTTGCTGTTTCTCTCGGTCAAACCTCAATGTATGATCGCGCAGCGACTCTTCTAGATCAAGTTCAGTGCTGCGGCGTAGCTGCTGCAGTTTTGACTGAAATTCTTTGTTCTGTGGTGTGTGTGTGTGTGTGTGTGTGTATGTATATGAAGCAAAATATAAACTTAGCCACACCCATCAACAACTGACCTCTCGCTGCAGTTCCGTCTGCATAGTCTCACTGTTGGCCAATAAGCCCTTCAAGCGAATCATCTCAGTTTCTTGTTTAGATTGCAAGGCACTAATTGCTTCTTGATGATCAATCTCTAATTCCTTTAGTCGTTGCTCTAACCTGGAATGATTGATCCACAGCAATAAATTCATTTGCACAAAAGAAGTTTTCCTGCTAACTTGTTGATTTCTTGCTGATGATCGGTCTCCTTAGCAGCAGCTTTGGTGTTCTGCTGTGAAGATTTAGTTGTAGTCTCCAACTCTTCCTTCAGTTGCTTGTTCAGTAATTCGGCACGCTGCATTTGGCGTTGTTGTCGCGACATTTCTTGACTTGCTGCCTCAAGCTCTGCAGCAAACTACATAATGATCAATCATGTATACCATCTGGTAACACAATATACACCTGTCCTTACATTTCTTTTTTGCCGGTCCATTTCACGTGCTTCCTTACGTAATAAATCTAGTCTTTTTAAAAGAGTTCCTAATATTAACACACATAAACAAACACACACAAGTAACAGATGATGTATTTCAAGCATATAAGATTTTAATAAAGTACCAATTTCTTCATCTTTCTCGTGTTCCAGATGATTTTTTTGCTGCCGGAGGTCTGACAGTTTTGTGGTCAACATGGAAACATCACCCTGTGCATTGCTCAGGCTGTTTTTAATGTTCTTCAACTCTTGTTTTTGTTGTTCAAGCTGGTTTTGTAGTTTTGTAATTTCCTGTAACAACACTCAAGAATACAACACTCCAGTGGGTTAATGCTACTCACTTCTTGTAGTTGATTCTTCTCTGACTTTGATTGCCGACTGGCTCTCTCCAGTGTTCGCACTTTATTCTGCAACACTAGAAGTGCAGTAAGAGGTAAGTAGTTAGCTTAAGCAAACATCAAATCACCTTCACGTTCTGCAGAAAATGATTCATCATCATTCATATTAACAGATAATTTTTTAGGTGTTGACGGTTGGCTCTTCACTTCTAATAGGATGATTGTCACACATCTGGTGAGTGAGATACACAAGACAGATGCCACTCACTTTTCACTTCAGCATCAAGTTTTGCTATTTGTTCTTTTAGCCGACGATTTTCTGTGACCAAGATCGGATCTGTAAATGATCATCATCACCATAACAACATGTCATGTGATCATAAGCACTCACTAGCTGAATCAGTGTCATCTTGTGGGGGAGGGTTATCAGACATGAAGCTGGAGCATAACAGGAAATGCACTCAATAACTTATTTCAAAAAACCTAAGATGCTACCTCTCGCAGGTATAAGAGAACCCAACAAACGGGAGGTGGACTGCTAATGCTGATGAACTGACTGGGCCTCCAGCTGACTCAGAAGGCTTGGGATCAAACACCTCAAAGTTTGATGTATCAGTTTCACTAGCAATTTCAGGAGTATAAGGAGCCGGAGCTACAGAACAGTAATATATAAATAGCACCCAACCAGAACAAGGAATCCCACACAGACAGGATATTGCTATTAACATGGAAATAACAAAAAATCTATATTTAGCAATGGCTGGAAAATACAAACAATTTAACAATAAGATATTTTATGTAAATGTTCACCTCCCATCAAAAGTATGCTTACAATATATGGTGTACTTAATCTGACCAACCGTAAGCTCATCATAGACCACAATGTAGGCCAGTTAGTATTTTGCTGCACCCACTAATACTACCCATACGTAACACACAACATATAATTTCAGCTCTCACTTTCACGAATTCTCTCCCAGTTGATGCCTTCAAAAAATGGATGCTTCTTGAAATCTTTGATGCCATCTCTACCCAATCGTTTTTTACCATCACATATTAAACTGAGGTGTGCAGAATATATTGATTAATTCAAGATTAAGAGATTGGCACTAACCGTCGAATCAGATCCTTTGCAGCTTGTGATACTTCAAAATCCTCTTCATCCTCCGGGAAAGAGAAGCCAGTCTAATGCAGATCAGAGGTAGTGACGACATTATGATAGAATTATCATCACCTTGTGTTGCATGATCTTCCCATATGTTTCTAATAGCGACTCTGCATAAAATGGTGTTTCTCCGTACAAAAGTTCATAAAGACACACCCCTAAAGACCACCAATCAACCTCCTTTCCATATGAGCCACGCCCATCTTCCATAGCTTGCAATATTTCAGGAGAAATGTAATCAGGTGTTCCGACAGCAACAGTCGAAGTTATACGTCCATTAGAATCCATCTTAAGACATGATCCAAAATCACCCAGTCGAATGTGCCCATTGGAATCGATTAAAACATTATCTGGTTTAATATCACTGTATGGAAAAATAATATACTCCATCTTGTATCTCCTATATCACTACGTACCCCACACTACACATGTATTTTCCATATATTGCAACAGATTGTTGTATACTTACCGATGCACATAACCAAGCTGGTGTAAGGAATCGATTGCTAGCACCATTTCTGCTGTGTAGAATCTTGCCATATCCTCTGACAAGTGATCCTCATATTTGCTGATCAATGTAAGAAGATCACCTCCAGAATAATAGTCCATTACAAGATACTGTAGTAAGTTACACGCATGGCTTGTAGGTGCTCCTATCATTAGCTGTACTAACCAAGTTTTCAGTGTCTTGAAAAGCATAATATAAAGTAGTGATCCAGTTCTTATTGCCAAATACAAGAACATCTCGTTCTTCACGGAAACAAGCCGTTTTCTGTTTCTTCAACATCTCGGCCTTGTTAAGCACTTTCATGGCATACACTTTATCAGTATGCTTCTGCTTAACAACTAATACCTAACAACAGTGATATGAAGTCATGCCCAGAAATTGACACAAGGTGATATATACACACACAACCTCTCCAAATGCTCCTCTTCCTATTATGTTCAGTGCTTCAAAGTCGTCAGCTTTTAACCGCATTTTTGTTAAACGATTTATCAAAGGTTTAGCTATTTCGGAGATAAAGATACCCACGTATATATCGCATTACACATGTACAGGTAGTCGTTGTATGTGCTGTACTGCCAAAATATTTCATACATCGTGTCGTAAGTAACTAAATAGTGTACCTGTGTATGTAACTACCTTACCGGACTCCACAAATTCGGTAATAGTTCTCTCTCTTCTCATTGAAGACGAACAGCACTCTTGGTAAAGAACCATTAACGAGTCCAGCAACGTTTCGACGCTATAAAAAGCGTACTTGTCCGCTGGTTGGCTGGCTCGACGAAGAAAGATAGTATCAAGCTCTCCATAGCGGGAGCTGACGTCCATACCACTCCCGGCACTGGTCCAACGACCCCAACTTCGTGTTACTCTATTACTCGAATCCGTATTCTATCGTATCGCATACCTTTATACATACCAACGCAAAAAGGTTCGATAAATACACAGATGTAATGAAAATTACAAAATACATACGCATAATATTTTTACAAAGTTGTGCTTAAAATATCGACTTGGCTATCCCCCACCTAGCCTAAAAGTTCTTAATTTGTCAAATGACAATGCCTAGCCTAGAAAACCTAGCCTAGAAAAAAAAGAAAACTTCTTCAAAAATTGATACCCAATAAAAAAATCCCTCTCCCATCTAGCTATTGCATGCAGGACTAGCTATAGAGGAATAGGTCCAAATATTGACCTAATCATCAGAGCAATCACAAAAATACACCTGCAGGAGTAACATGAGAACAGGTGAGGTGAAATCATTACAGTTGAAATGATTACCTATAAAATGGCACTCATATGCCATAAGTGCCTGTGAGCTTGTCCCTCAAGGGAGGAGGGAATTGGTCAACAAAGTTACTCCAGTTTTCTTGCCCCACCTCTTGTTTGAAGCCATGAAGTATCTACCAGAAACAACGATTACATTTTAGCTACCATTCATCCATTCCAAACCTTATGAAACGTTTCCTTAAGGTCCTGTTTGGGGTTAACCCACGATGCAACTGCATCACAGAAGAAAATAAAGTCCTGCACAACCCCAGCTGGGTTGATTGCTATCATTGCACAGACTCCTCGAAACGCACTATCTTTTTCTTCATTATCACGAATGTTACGCAAAGATTTGCACCTAACAAGACAACATGGATTATGCATCTTGACACATTATGTCAAAGAACACACCAAGGTCGTATAAACTGCTGAAGTAACGGAGCAATTTCTTTAGGACATACAAACCCAATTCGTCCAATAGTGATTGCTAAACAGTTGGTGTAATCAAAGCACATTAAATCAATACACCAGACCTGTGTTTTCCAGCAGTGTCTTTGGTGTGTGCGGCTTGTTGATAATGGTGATCAACTTCTCTAACACCTGTGGTATGTATTGGTTGGTCTCTGCTCCTAATTGTATCGCTAATTCTCCAATTGCCCAGGTCGCATTGTTACATACTGATATCACTTCTGGGTTCAAATTTTGCCCAAGAATTGGCAAGAAATTTCCTACATGGATACAGGATGGATTGAAGAGAGGTTGTAATGTGGTGACAACATATCTTACCTACATATGGCTTTACTTGAACAAAACATGCTTTTGTGAGATCACCAAGCAAAGCAAAAGAGCTTTGACGCACCTCAGGCATGGAGTCCTGTAAGTATGTAATAACATTACTAATGAAGCAGAATATTGTACCAACCTGCATGCATTGGTAGAGCAAAGATAACAGGTTGCTACTAGCAATGAGAGCTTCAATATTTCCTTGTAAGCCTTCAGTCATTCCACTCAGCAAATCCAGTGCAACTATCATAAATTCTTTATCTGGCATGTGAAACTGTTCCGGTTGTTGTAATGATAATTGACTTTGTGCAAGTGTCTGTGACACTAAACTGACACACCGATTGAACACCGGTTCACAGTAAGGTAAAAATCCAGATTGTAATGAGGTAGCCACGGATGAGAGACATTCTAATAATGGAAACAAATCTTTGTCTTCATCTTTGAGCGTATTCCACTTCTCAATCAGAGGTGGCATCAATAACTGTATGTACTCCTGTAACAAAAAATCTCATTGACCATCACAAGTCACATGTCTGAACACTGTATTTACTGGTTTATTAAGATGATTGCCAACAGAATCTGCCAATGTGCCTATGGCATCATAAAGTATAAGAAGATTCTTTGCCTGAAGGCAGGAGACAAGAAATACATCCCATGATTTGTTCCTATCACAAAATCTTGGTATACCTGATACTTGCGAAAAGCAACAACCAGTGTTTGGAGGATGTATGGTAGATATGGGACCAATTCCACACAAGCTTCTTCTTCAAGAGTGGCAAATGCACTGCAAGCAGCTTCTTGGACTCGCTTGTTGGGGTCCAGTATACACTTGAGCAGCTAAAAGTAACGTTGTCATTAGACCATAGTAAGAACCAACGGTGTATCACATTATCTCACCCCCATAATTAGCTTTTGTAGGTACAGCTCAGGTGGTTGGGTCACTATCCACTGGGCATATCGACTCAGTGTCCAGCATGCTATAGACCTCACCAGAACCTGGTCACATGATGTACATGCACCATTAAAAACAGCTGGCAACAGTCAACAAACCTTTGCATCTTCCAGGCAAATAATAAGAAATGGAAGAAGCCCTGGTAAGTGAGGTATTATCCCTGCCATACAACCTGTACAACAAATTGATGATAATCACGTGTCTACAACTATTGTAAGCTGACCCTCACCCTCAGCCACAGCACCCAGTGCAAGGATTCCAGATTCTTTAATTTCCCACTGTGGGGAGGATAAAGTGTCCTTTAATAGTGGCAGTAATATAGGAAGTAGGTCTTGTTTGAAGACATTGGACAGACAGTCTAAAGCTGCAGCACTGCATTTACCTACCAACAAACACAACACACCTCAACATCCTTATTGCTAATTTACAACTAATAAATGTCATGACTTACGTATATTCCAATCTGACAGAAAATCAGCAAAATCATCATCTTCATCATCATCATCGTCATCTGAAGCACTGGCTTCATTCTACAAAGAGACACACACATAAGTTAGAAAACAAAGCATAAAATTCTCACCTCATTTTCATGTTGTTGACTATGTGTCTTAGAATGATGATGGCGTGGTTTTATAGATGATTCCCTATCAGGAACATTTGCATCATCTTCTAAATCACCCTGAAATACAATGAGACAATTGAAGCAGAGGAAAAATGATGTAATGACTAAAAACCTTTAATGTCATCATATCGGTGTCAGAATATTTCATTCCATTTAGCAAAACTGGAACTAGTCTGAAAAAGATACCAAACCATTATGAGAAGAAACGGAAAACAGTAAACACACAAGACACTTTGATGGCCAATTTTGTACATCATTCAATATTCATTGCTTTTTCCCTTACCGATTCATGTATGGTGACAATGCCTCCACACAGTGTGGATGCTCAGCAAGCGTTAACCAAACTTCGCAAGCTTCCAGCGCAACAGTCTCATCTTGATCTTGTGTTCGTAATAGCATATACTAATGGAGATCACAGCTAGTAAAAATATATATGTAGTAGATGCACTGTCCCTACCTCAACGATTGAGTGTATTGATTGTAACAACTGCTCAGTGCGAACCTCCAGTAGCATTACGATTGCTCTACAAACATTCTTGCGCACTTCACAGTCCTCATCACCAGCAACAGCAAACAAATTCTATAGCAAAACAACATAACAACTCAAGAATATCAACTTGACTACCTCCACAAATGGTCCCATGTGTGCCACCAATGCCTGACTACGATATATTATGAACTGGTTGACACATGCAATTGCATGAGAACGAATGACAGCATGTTGGTGACGAAAGAATTGTAAGAATTTCGGTATGAGGTAGTTCAGAGGTTGACTTGGTCCTACATTGTCCAACTGATCGGCCAGATCTTCACATATCTTTTGTAGTGCACCAAATGCTCCCTAGAAACAACACCACAATTAAAAAACAGTTTATGTTTTATAAAATTTCAGACCTCGCAAGTATAAAAATCAGGGCTGTCCATCAACTGGGATAACAAAGGCAAAAGTTCTGGCCAGTTGGATATTTCTCCCTTTTTAGCGATGGTAGTAATAAGTATGCCAACTGTAGCTCGAATCAAAGACGATGGGTCCCCTATAGCTGTGAGGCATTCTTGCTTTATAAAGGTCTTCACTTCATCTGGAAAGCTGGAGAAATGTGCCTTTACATTGTTTTTGAGAATCAGTCCAGACAAGGATCTCGTGGGTTCATCTACATTAACAACCCGCGGTATAACAAAAAACCCGCCAAATAGTTTTGATACAAACACTTCTCACCTTCACTTTTTAGCTTCGTTAAGACGAATATGAGGTAGTTGTTAAAGTCTGGGTATTGGTTAAGGGACTCTAATTTCTGTAAGGACCGGGGGCACAATAGAAAAGGAAGCATGCCACCACAAAACATAACTAACTTGTTGGACCACTTTCTGCACTTCTGTCTTTGATATCTGACTTTCCTTAAGTAACTGGATAATTTGTGCCAGACCAGCCTCGTCTGGTTGCCAATTCATAACCAGTTATCCGCCACCTGACCCATCAGATGAGGCAAACATCTAGCGCCTCTAGAAATAACAAGTTCCCACGTGATTGACGTCACGTATTCTATTATGTTCGTAACTGCGCAACTATTATGTTGAAAATTGAGTATTTACAAACAAAGAGATAGATCAAGTACATACAGAAGTAAATTTATGGAATAATTCAGTTAAATAAGTTAAAGATGATGTACCACCACAACTAATAGGCAACACTTCTGGACTGAAGTGTTCGTACAACTCATAATGGTTTCTCCCATGTTGAACAAGCTAAAAGAAAACAACAGATTCATGAAGCACAATACTTGCTGACAACTTACCCTACTCTTCAGCTTCTGTGACATGAATGGCTTAACGATCGCTAACAGAGTAGTGACATACCATGCTTGGTTTACAAGCTGAATACTCTTAAGTCTGATAGGGAAAGCAACCTACAAAAACACTTAGTCAATAGTATATCATCCACTGCAAGGGATCTGACACATATAGAAATCTCATACACTCCTGCCAGAAAAATCAATCGAAAACTACTGCCAGAAAACTACTTTTCGATCGTAAACTATTGTTAATACACTTAGAATTTTACACACAATTATTTTGGAAATAGAAATCAGTTGGAAATTGAGAGATCTCATACATGTATCAGACCCTTTGATCCATTAGGTATACCATATACCTGTATAAACTCCATTAGCATTGATATACCACCAGTGAGAAACATCACTTGGGTTTTAAGTTGCTGTGTGAATGTATAATCAGAAAAGTCTAATAAAACCCTGATGCCATGTATCTCCAAATCTTCATTCTCATCATACAGTGCTTCTAATATATACAAAGTTGCACAGATCACTTGCTCAATTGTAAATTGGTTCAAATTCCACTGAGAAAGATACATTATGCATCCTTGACAGCCATCAACAGATCTTCCATCAGTCAAATCAAATATTCCGGAATATATAACTTCTTCCACTGAATGGTAAGTGAGAACATCTTCACTCATCCCCGGAATCTTTTGTCTATGTAATCATATATGGATTCGTTCCGCATGTTTCCATAGTTACTCAAATATACACAACAATGTGAAACTCACCTGAAACGATGGTAGCTAACATAACGATGCATCGTCTTATCAACATTATACTTTTTAACGCGCAAGAAACGAATTAACGTTCTATCATCTAGTCGTGTATGCTGCGAAAGTTCGTTACGAGATTGGGCGTCCTTTATTCTTTGCCGAAACAATTTAACCTTTTCTTCCTTCTCTCCCGGAATTTCGTTCAACTCTTTTCTTGCTTTTAGCAAAGTCTCTTCACTTAGCAAGGTAGTCATGCTTGCACGATATGTTTACAGGAAATAACTTAACTTGCTCAATTAATATTGAGCCCCAAATATGACATGTTTGCATGTTTAAGCTCCAGATGCAATGGGCTTGATGATGTTTACTAGTAACTATGGTAACTTCAAAATGAAAACCCTCTTTATCATTAACAATATCAAATAATGATATAAAAATAGATATTATACATGTGTAAATAAATAAATAAACGGATATAAATAAATAATTATAGATCTCTGCATAATTGTAGTACTAAAGGAACAGTTGATTGTTGTGTTCCTCCAAAGTTGGACGGCAAGACATCAGGGTTAAAATAAACTTCAAGATCAGAATAATTAGTTCCGTGATACGTAATCTAAAGATTACAATGTAGCTAAAAGTAAACATATTATTTTCTCTAACACTTACTCTTTTTCTCATTTTTTGCTTCATAAATGGTTTAACAATGGCAATTAATGTACTAACATACCATGGCTGGTTAACCAAGTGTACACCTTTCAATCTCATTGGAAACACTTCCTACACAAAATTAACACACAAGCTGGTAAAACTCAAATATAATATTTGGTTGAAAATAAATAGTTAGGGTATTCACTATTCACCGAGTGGCATGAACCAATTCAGAAAAATTACTCTTCTATTCAATATTAAATTTGATACTTATTTAATTAAGGCCTACTAAGAATTATACAACTAAGGATTTAGGTTTGGGATGTATGAAATCATATATTTTAAATAGCATAAGTAACCTATTTATCAACCTAGTTTCATAACAGAACAACTAAAAGGTGGATATTATGGTGCATTTTCTGGGCAAAAAATCACCTGTAAAACATCAAAACGCATGGATAGTTTATACATCAATTGAATTTTACAGTCGATCTAAAAATTGATCAAAATTTTAAAAACCGATTGAATTTTTCATTCAATCAGAAATGATTCCAACCATGATAGTGGCGAATGTCAGATTTGTGGAACCTGTTATTTATGGAGCTTCAATCTTTTCTTCTCTTGTCATGCGCAAGGGAACAAATTAAATGCTATGGTATCTGTAACCGAGTCTGTAGCAAAGGCAACTCTTGTAAAGTTGGAGGTTATCTTCAAGTATTATTTGCTATGATCAGTCTCGCCTAGGGCCAGAGCCTTTTTGCACAGGACGCTTATCAATTAGAGATTATAAGCGTCTGCTGATAAGAGTGTGGTCTCCAGTCTGGTAAGCCTAGTCCCACGCAGCCAGACTTTGTTTTGTGTGTGTGTGTGTGGGGGGGGGGGGGGTGGTAAGCCATAGATAGTGCATAGCTACCTCCAGCCAAACCCGAGACTAGACTCTTTTCAGTGGGCGCTTATAATTTCTAATCGATAAGCAAGCAAAAAAGGTGCGGCCCTACGTGAGACTGATTATAGCAAATTATACTTGAAGATAACCTTCCAACTTTACAAGAGTCGCCTTCACTACAGATTTGGCTACAGATACTATAGCATTTGTTTCCCTTGTGTATAACAAGAGAAGAAAGATTGAAGCTCTGTAAACAACAGGTCCCACAAATCTGACATTCGCCACTATCACGTAATCATTTTTGATCAAATGAAAAATTCAATCGATTTTTAAAATTTTGATCGATTTTTTAGATTGGCTATAAAATTTGATCAATTATTTGATTGATGTATAAACTTCGAATGAGAATTGTGATCCATGCGTTTTTTACTTCAGTGATGTTTCACAGGCCAGAAAACACACCATAGGATATGAGTTTGAATCAGAATCTCCTCTCAACTTCTGATTTTCCCAATCTTGTTTGTCTATCCTTCCTTTATTTGTAGTAGGGAGTATCACTTTTAAGCCATGTGTCACTAACCAAGTATGTGCAAAGTATGAATTATTGAGTGTGAATACTTATCAACCACACATATATCTATTATCAATCACCTCCATTGTTAGGATACACGTGATAACTCTAGCATGTACCTGATAACCCTACCACCATCTAACATATATCATGTGATATTAAAAATACCAAGTTTCATTAAATTCATGTGTGTAGTAATAGGCTATTTTTCACAAGCAAAGTCAAGCTACGTATCAATAACAGCTTTGCTGTAGTAGTACAAGATCCACCAGCACCTCACTTGGTGACTTAACACCTGTTTCACATGTTGTTCAAATACCTGTTTACAAAATCAGAGGTCGATAACAAGTACTGAGATCGATAAGTGACATATTAGTTACAATTTTCTTTTGGTTACTACAGAAAGAAGGCAAACTGCGTATGGTGCTCCTCCCCAGGTTGGTGAAAATCAAAAGATTTTATATTGCTGATAACTACTGTCACACGTTACATATAGATATACCGTACATGCACATTAATATACTTTACCTGAACAAACTGCATCACTGGTTTGCCAGCAGTCAGTAAGGCAGCTTCCATTTTGAGTTGCTCTATGAACGAGAAGTTTGAGAAGTCTTGCAACAATCTAATTCCATGTATTTCCACCTCTTCATACTTATCGTACAACACCTCAAGCATATAACAGGCTGCACATATTATCTGCTCTATTTTATGACGACGGATGTCCCACTTAGGCGGTGTCAAAATTATGCCTCGACAATTGGAAGCTTTACATTCTCCTTCTACTATTTCAAACACTCCAGTCTCTAATACTTCTCTAACAGACTCATACATCAATTGGTCCACTGATAACCCTGGTATTTTAAGTCTACACAATAAAAAATAATACTATGATATTATTTATAAAATAGCACGCTTTCACACCTGAATTGTTGATAATTTTTGTATTGATTTACTGTTTTATCTACATCGTATTTATTGGCTCGCAGAAAGCGGACTAGCATTCTCTTGTCCGTTCTACAATTTTCAGGAAGCTTGCCTTGCTCCTGCAGGGCGACAATCTTTTCCCGCAATGATTTTATCTTGCGTTCTTTCTCCTCCGGGATTTCATTAAGCTCTTTCCTCGCCTTTTGTAACGTCTCTTCGCTCAGCTGCTCCATACACGCACACATTTTAGTTTCACACTATCGTTATAACTACAGGGTAATCCGTCGTGACAGTAGTCACGCACACATGTGGTCACGCCATATCTATGCATTATATATTAAATCCATTACACAATTCAATTAATTTAACACACAATAATAATTGTTGAATTATTAGTTCTTCATTTCATCCACAAGGCTGGCCAAACACTTTACAGTTTTACTGTAATGTGATATGCTGGCTTCACAACAGTCAATTAATGCCTGCCTCATGCTCAGGACATAATGTGATTGAAATGCTGTCAACTAGAAACAACAAATTATAAAAAAACAATAAACCATGCAGTTTACTTCTTCTTTAGCAGCAGCTGTGATCTTCTCATACTCTGTGTCAGCAGCTTCATGTGCAGCATCAGCCTAAATGATATATAATAATAATTATAAAATCGTATCTGCTGTATAGCTAATCACTAATGCAACAATGTAGTAGGGGTTTAGCAAGTAAGCTTCCAGTTAAGAACACAAAATGCTAAACAACAACTTAGCCTAACGTATCTAAGTAGCAAGCATTTGTATTTGTGTTACTTTGACTTAGTAATACGTATGTAACAAACAAGACTAACTATGTATATTTATCATATATGTATTGTACCATGTATGTATGTTGCATGTCCACACGCACATGCACAGGGCGCGTGCGGGTGGACATAGAGTTAGTTACGAGTTATATCGGAGGCGTAGCTAAGGAAAGCTGGTTACGCAGAGAAACGTTAAGGAGTACTCGTTACATTTGGGGGCTTGTCCAGGAGGAGAGAACGGAAGAGAGTTTGCAGAACTTCAGAGGTGAATAGAGGTCCAGAGGACGTTTCGCCGATAGTTTAGTAACCCAAAGAGAAACTCTGTGGTACCGTGGAAAAATGCCAACGGTACCCCGAAAGGTGAACATTGCCAGTGTTTAGACCATGTTTTCGTGTGTTTGCTATCTTATAGCAGAGAGTAAATGGCTCAAGAGGCATTGAAGACCCAAATTGATAGCCTGCAATGGGAAATAAACCGTCTGGACTCCGAGAACCAAAAGCCCTGAGATTTCAACCCCGACAGATCTGTTTGTCGACCTTCAGAGTGAACTATCACTAGCTAGAGAGGATATCACTAACCTTACCGCTGAAGTGAACTCACAACGCCAGCAGCTTACTGAACGAGATTTACGTATAACGGAGAGTTAGTTACGAGTTATATCGGAGGTGTAGCTAAGGAAAGCTGGTTACGCAGAGAAATGTTAAGGAGTACTTGTTACACATATAAAAACCAGCTTTTATCAAGCATGTATGTAAGATTGGCTATTTATGTAATGTGAACTCACAGCTTCTTTTTTCTGAGGTTTGGTAGCTTTCTCTAGTTGTGTACGGCAGTTTTGAAGCTGCTGTAGACTTTTCAAACGACGCAATAACATTGCCTATGTCACACAATTTTAAGGTGACATTATAAAAAATGCTGTTCACCTTATATTGCCTGTGATAATGGTGATATAGGTCTAAAGTAAATGAGACGGTACTATGCTCATCTACTGAAACATCAAATGTACATTGCTTTGAAAGAAAACACATGCATCTAAATACATAAGTATTGCAAAGCACAGAGTGAACCTTATAATAATCTATTCCATCTCTTAGTCTCCCAAGACACCTAAAGTTGGATGATCCAAAGTTGACGCTAAAAGCAACGATTCACTACTTACTGGCTGCTCTCCTTGTTACCATGATCTGCTTCAAATGACAAAACTTCATCTAATGACATCAACACATCAGTGATGCTTAATGCTAGGCCTTGTTGAGTGGAAATATTTTTCTCACATGACTAAAAATAAAAATATTCATCAGCATATAATCCAGTGACGATAAGATTGGCTTACGTCACAGCTGGACTGAAAGAGTGGTATTTTTTGATCAACTTGTCCTAGTGTTTCACCAAACTTCTCCTCAGGGTCGGACAACTGACTACACTGGTAATTACTGTAAGCTCGTGTCAGGGACGACAACAGGCCGCCATCAGACAAAGGTTCATGCGATGGAACCTTAAATTAAATCAAATGCATAAGAGAAAAGGCACTTCATTTACTAACATCTTCATTGGAAAAGAAGGAATCCACTTCAGGTAGTGTTCCAAAAAAGTCACTATGGACCAGAAAGCATAAAAAGCTAGGGGAACAAACAGTAACATAAAAATGTGTAGACCTAGAATTAGCTACACCTCTCAATAGATTTGCAAGCTTTCTTGTTAATGTCACCATACACAGCATGGCAGTCTAAATCTATCAGAGGCAGAAGTCTTATATTTTGCAAGCAGACCAATAGCCACGCTCACTTAATTCCAGCAGTTGTGATGATACAGGGTAGGGTATGGTTGGAAGTGGGTGGAGCTGCAAGAAATGCATTAACAAAAATTGCAGCGATTAGCCACACCTACCACATGTCCTCCAATGCTAGTTTTCTGTTCACAAAAGCGATGAAGCCATTGTATGTCCTTGTACCCTCTAAACACGAATGTAGTTTCTCTTGTTATCTGGTTAGTCAACTAGAAAACAAAAATTATTGCATCCATATAGTTATCCACATGGTTACAGAGTATTTCACCTCAATTTCATAGTACACATCATCAACTTTCTTGTCATATGATAAAACTTTTACATCTGAATTTTCCCACCTTTTCTTACTATCTGGTATCTGGTTACATTACATGCAGCTACATAATATTATAATGCTATAGGGTTCCATCAATTACTTTAGACTTGGGTTCATCACTTTGCAGTAACGCAGGATCAATACCATTAGCCTTCTCATTATTTTGATTCAATTGATTTGAATCGATCGTATCCTCCCGAGTATCCTCTGGTTCTGCAGGTTTGTCTTCTAGCGTCTCCGTATGCTCATCTTGGTTATGCTCAGCGTCTCCAGAAAATTCGTTGCTAAGTGGATGATGAGACTTTGCCGTTTCGTCTTCCTGAGCCTTTGCTTCTTCTGGAGCACTTGTAGATTCATCCATCTTCACTTAATTATTGCCCACCAAATCACGTGACACGCCAATCCATTTTCTAAACGCAGCACACTTTTATCACGTGATTTGTTGTAAGCAGTTCGTAATGCCACTAGAAGGATTAGAAGAAGAGGGACTACCAAAGAATCCCGACCTTTCTCTAGCTCAGTTAAAATTTTTACTAACTGTAGAAGAAGTGGATAAGGAGGCAATATGGAGCCAGCTGTTAACTGCTATTAAGGAAAACGGTACAAATATTCAATTTAATTGTGTACCTATGTTGTAATGTGTACTTATGACCTAGAATTAAGCTTTGACATACATAGATAAATTGTTGTATTCCCAAAGTTAATTTAAGAGGCTAATTGAAGCAGTATTTTAGTGACTACTGAATTTTGTATACACAGCCATGGCACCATTTTACCATGCCACATGTGCTGAGCTGAAAATGACAGAAGATACTAAACTGTTAGAAGAACTTACTGAGAAGAATCGTGTAGAATTAAGTAGACTAGATCATAATATAGAAGATGCACAGGAGAATTTAGGAGAAACTGAACTAAAAGATGCCTTGTTAGAAAGGGCTGAGTATCTCTCAAGGATAGGAGACAAAGTTGGTCCACTTAGCCTTAATCTTGTATAAACAATAATGCTTTGTTAGGAAGAGGCTGTGAAAGCACTGCGCAAGACATTTGAGAAGACGATAGCATTGGGGCATCGTATTGACATTTTATTTCATTTAATCCGTATTGGGCTGTTTTACAAAGATCATAACTTGGTCAAGGCAAACGTGGAAAAAGCAAAACAGTAAGTATATTGTGTGTAATCTCTTCATTGCCATGACATTGCCATATCAGTTTAATAGAAGAAGGAGGTGACTGGGATAGAAGGAATAGGCTCAAAGTTTATGAAGGGTTGTATGCAATGAGCATCAGAGATTTCAAGACCGCATCCAAAAACTTTTTTGATACAGCTGCTACATTTACATCATACGAACTAATGAGCTTTGACACATTTGTAAAATATGCAGTGTTGTCTTGTCTGGTGGCAATGGATCGCAATGAATTAAAGACAAACGTGGGTGATTTGTATTCCTAGTAATCTGTTGAATAAATTGATCACTTTAGGTGATAGAAGGATCAGAAGTTCAAGAAGCCCTTCACTCACAGTCGGAACTTAATAGTTTGGTGCGTTCACTCTATGAATGTCATTACAACCAGTTCTTCATTAGCCTCGGTAAGCTGGCATCCCAGCAATTGGTACAAGTTGAACATCTTAGCTTATTTACAGTATGGACAGAAGAGCAGTTGAAGAAGGATTACTACCTGGCACCTCACACACACTATTATCTTAGGGAGATGAGAATAATCGCCTATACACAGCAGTTAGCATCTTACCAGTCATTATCATTACAACATATGGCACAAGCTTTTGGTGTCAGTGAGGGGTTTATTGATAGGTAGGAGGAATACAGCATTCTTGTGTTGTTAAGTATTATTTTATTACAGGGAGTTGTCTCGCTTCATTGCTGTTGGACGATTAAACTGTAGAATTGATAAAGTTGGAGGTGTAGTGGAAACCAATCGTCCTGACAGTAAAAATTTCCTATACCAGGTCTGCAGGCTGTGAATGATCTATGTATGTATGTAAACTATGTGTGGTTCCTTGTAGTCCACAATCAAGCAAGGAGACTTGTTACTGAATCGTATTCAGAAACTTAGTCGAGTTATCAACATGTAGAAATATTATGTTACATTACATTCATCAATGATTGTTAGTCGTTCTTGCTGGTCTGCCAGTAATCCCTTCTGTAGACGGTGTAGTCTAGGCAGCGGCCACATCACACAGTGCACACGTGCTTGTATCAGCCCTCGTGACACCTGTGCAATGTGGTGGGTAACTAACAATTGGACCCGTTATCATCACATCACATACTACTCCAAAGTTGTTACTGTCATTGCTTGATCTCCCATTATCTCCTTCTACCCAGCAATGACCTGCTGGCACTACATGGTGGCTCCTACGATTCCTTGGACTGTACGACATCAACAAAATGTCATCAGTAACATATTCCACTGTATAACTTGCCGAATGAAGTCTCCTTCAACTGCAACAACTCTTTTAACATAACTTGTTCGTGGATCTTTCGGACAGCTATTGAAACCAGATTAGCTAAATAGCAGATCACGTGACTAACTAACATTAATACCACTACTTCTCCACGAGATACAGGCGACCACTTAATGCTCAACTTGTCAACTAAAACTAAATCTGTCCACCTCGAGTTTGCCGGGTTCAGTGTAGGCTACAGAACCGATATGTGCATGGAATTTAAGAATACAAAATAATGCGGAGTTACGTACCCGCATTGAGGTTCCGCGAACTATCCCAACGTATCCTACCTGGTCGTAAACAGTAAGAAGAACAGGAGTGACTAAAACAACTGTCTTGACTATTCTACGTAATTTTGGCATAACAATGATGCGAACAGCCTTGAGGGTAACAACATAATTATTTAGCGAAATAAACTAATTTAAAATAGGCAATGCATTTGTGACTTAAGCCTTAAGCTACAATAATTTCACCACTGTATGACGATAAATAATAAATTCAGGGGGTGGTGCTTCACTGGAGTAAGTCATTCTCCATGGTATCAAGGAGTGTTAGTACTAAACAGGTGTGTAATGGGCGGGGTAATGGAAAAATGATAAAATAATTTGTGAGCAGATGACAGTAAGAGATGCCCTTAATTCAGCTATGGATGAAGAAATTGAACGTGATCCAAATGTTTTTCTTATGGGAGAAGAAGTTGCCAAATATGATGGTGCATACAAAGTCTCCCGAGGCCTGTTAAATCACCATGGCGATAAACGTGTTGTGGATACACCCATAACTGAGGTTTAACTTGATGTGTAGAATGAATGATACCGAGTATTGTTACAGATGGGCTTTACTGGATTAGCAGTTGGTGCTGCAATGGTAACTTAATGTTTGTTGCAACTTTTGTTTATGTATTTTTACAGGCTGGATTGCGACCGATTTGTGAATTTATGACATTTAATTTTTCTATGCAAGCCATAGATCAGGTGAGATCTTGATGTAATTCTATGTAATTCAACATGTTGTATGTGTAGGTTATCAATTCTGCTGCTAAGACCTTTTACATGTCTGCTGGAATGGTAAGCCATCTTTATACATCCCTAGGTGTAGCTGGGTGCTATTGGCTCTATTGTAGGTTCATGTTCCTATCACGTTTCGTGGTCCCAATGGAGCAGCTGCTGGTGTTGCAGCCCAACATTCACAGGACTTCACTTCATGGTATGCCTCCTGTCCAGGACTAAAGGTTAGGCAGCTTTAAAAGATGTATCATTACAATCCATTTTTTCTCTCAAGGTGGTATCACCTTATTCCTCAGAGGATGCTAGAGGCCTTCTTAAGTCAGCCATTAGGGATGATAACCCCGTGGTTGTCTTAGAGAGTGAATTAGACTATGGTGTTAGCCATCCTATTAGTGAAGAAGCCTTGTCTAAAGATTTTCTTGTACCAATTGGAGATGCTAAGATTGAGCGTCCAGGTATGAAATTTTAGCAACTACATTGTGCAATGTCCCATTGTCATGACAACAGGTGAACATGTCACAATGGTGTCATATTCTAAAGCAGTGGGATTAGCTGTACAAGCAGCCGAACAGTTAGCTGCCAGTGGTATTAGTGTGGAGGTATTACTGTAGATGTTATGACGCCATGATATATCAACATTCATCTGTTCTCAGGTCATCAATCTTAGGAGTATTCGTCCATTAGACATTGAATGCATAAAGAAGTCAGTGATGAAAACACATCATTTGATCACTGTTGAAAATGGATGGCCTATGTTTAACGTTGGTGCAGAAGTGTTAGCTCAAATTTCCGAAAGTGGGTACCCAATCTTTCCAGTGTAGTTTTAATAACATTATCAACAGGTGAAGCCTTCTATTACTTGGATGCGCCAATGCTCAGAGTCACTGGGGCGGATGTTCCAATGCCATACGCTGCAAAAATGGAAATGGCTGCTTTACCACAAATTGATAATGTGTGCAACACTGTTTCACATATGCTTAATATTGGCTTATGAACAATCTCACTAACGTAAAATTTGATGTTCATAATAATAATTTATATTCATGTTTATGTTAATATAACATTAAAAATATCACTCTTTTACTAAACTTTTGGTGCACTCCTATCATTAGTTACAGCTTTCTTCAGTATTGATTTGTTGAAGCCATGTATGGACCCCAGCAATGCACCTCTCTCTGATGATGTCTTAGGAGGTGGGGCTGAGGCAGCTGGTACAGGAGGAGGTGGTGCTACAGGAGGGGGCGGAGCTGCAGGAGGAGGTGGAGGCTTTGCTGTTGGATTACTAGTACTGGTTGGTTGTTTGGAAGCTGACGCCTGCTTGGTAATGTGTGATTTACTGGATGATCGCCTTGGGGCTGGAGCCATAGCCTTGGGTGGGGGGCGGTCAGTTCTGATCTCTGTTGTCGGGTAACTTGCAAAAGAACCATCATCTTGTTGAGATAACTGCTTCTACATAATGTGATAAGGCAATAATCACAATTCTATGCACTACCAATGCCAATTTTTATCTTTTAAACTGTATAGCAAGCTATTTTTAGCCAAACTTTTTTTGTGAATCTAACAATTGTACTCTCAGAAGAAATATGAACAAGTTTTTATAATATTCAGTGAGATACGTGCACAATCAAAAATGTGGGCTAGTTTTTGTTAAAGCATACCAATTTACAAATTTTTGCAATGAATTCAACTTATAACAGTTATCTATTTGGGAGTAATTGTGAGAGACTTTGAGGCATCACGATTCTAGAACATGATCATGAGAACTACCGTGATTATCATATAATGCCCATATTTAAGTACAAACAAGCTGTATAAATCCTTTAGTGATGTAATTTGTTGTAACAACCATTTAGTGTACAATCTATAGTGATGGCCAGTATGGCTAGTTGCATTGCCAGTTCCTGGAACACATTTACACAAGGAAAAGTATTCAACTAAGGCAGAATTACTCACAATCATGATTGTAGATGATGAACACATCACGATTGTTCTCATAATCCAATTTAAATATATGTAACACTTTGCATGGGCAACATCAAAGCCTCGAGCTGTGGTATATAACTGATATACCACAGCTTGCCGTGGTATATCAGAATATACCACAGTTGCAAAGTTATATACCACAGTTGCCTTATACAACCTGTCTGGCTTTAATGAGATTACGAAGTGTATAAAAAACCCATTATGTGACATACGCATTTGCTTGTGGGTTTCGTTTTTTAGGCCTGAAGTTTAATAAGTTTTTAGGCGATTATCTTCAAGACGGTAGTTTAATAATGTCGAAGAAACTAAGTATCAATGGTATCTTGGCTGATATCGTGCCGGAGAGCGTCTAATGAAGCAACTCACAATGGTCACCATTCTACCAGAGGCGCCTTCGGCTTTTCGCCAGGTAGGCCTAAGCAAAGTGTAACATAAATGTTATAACACAGCTTTGCTCAGGATTTGACTGATATATATGTGCTCTCCCTTGAGCGCATAGCGCCCTCGGGAGTCGTGGTCAAACCCTTCACAGCTGTGTTATAATATATTAATATATACTGCTTTCGGAGGCTACTTACTTTTTGTAATTTTCGTCTTTTCTTTTTTTCTTCTTCTGACATTAAATTCTCCTGTGCTTTCTGCAGTCGTTTTTGTTGTTGCACCTAAAAGATGAAATATACAATTTAAAAATACACACACACACACACACACACACACACACACACACACACACACACACACACACACACACACACACACACACACACACACACACACACACACACACACACACACACACACACACACACACACACCCTTTTCTGTTCTGTCTGTAATCGTGACTCCACTGTTGCCTTACATTTTTGTATTTCTTCTTTTAGCCGACTTGGAACCTGTACTAAATGTTTGGTCTCTTGTTTACAAACAACTTTTTAGCTTAACCTTCAACACTGGCTTTTCTTTCTCCTCAATCACAACAGAAGAAAATAATCTAAAAGAGATTTTGATAATACAGATAGTATATACATGAATACATTTTACTCTGTATCAATTAGATCATTTATGGTAGGAAGAGGTTTTTTGATAGCATCTTTAGTAAGTAAAGACTCTACTACAGGTCCTGTAGGTCGTAGTACAATGCAGCCATGCGAATAAGTGATTGTGGATATATACTTACTAACAACAGCTGCCATGTCTGATGGAGTTGTTTCCATCATACCAGCACTGAGAGGACGACACATGATCATCTCATAGAGAAGTTGTCCAAAACTATATGATAACATTGCTTCTGAGGTCTGGGTAGACACCAAATATGGATAATACCCATTGGCAGTCATAAATTTGTCACCTGAATTTTACGCAACTCATATGAGTATAAATAATGATGATAATATGAAGGAACCCCAAGAATAGAATTTTCCACATCTGTTATTCTATTTATAAAATGCACACTGTGACAATCAATTGTATAGACATCAGTCGTACACACCTGCATACACTAGCCTCAACTAAAATATTGCCAGCATGCACTTGACCTGTGTTTGTAAGATACACCTCAACGTGTAGAAGAGTGTAGCACACTACACATACACATGGCATGCTTCAGACACTTACCAGGAAAAAATCCTTTATCTAACAGAAACTTCAGTCCCTACAGTAACATGGTATTGCATACATCAACTATGATTGTACGTTAATGCAGACCTCCAATATTTGGCGGCCATATTTTGTGACATCTGCTACACCAAGAATGCGCCATTTCTGAGGCACGCCATATTTCTTTAACACATTCCCTTGTGGACGACACTACACACACACCCAACAAGAAGAGAGTTCATTAAAAGATGAACAACATATTTCTTACTCCATAAATCACATCACGCAAAGAGCCTTTAGAATAATACCTCCTCATTACAGCCACACCCACTCCATTGTAAATTGCTGACACAGGTTGTGCAATAAATGGATGCTGAAAAAGACAAGTGGTTGATAACAAGGTATCTGAAAATGTCAACAGATTACCCTAATTCCTACGAGTATCTTGAGAGCAGAGTCCAAATCTTTTTCAGAAAGGCTGAAGTCTGGACCAGGTTCCACCTAGAATTACACAAATTCAACACAAGTTTCTACCCAACAAAAATATGATTACCCAAGTTAAGAAATGTTTTATCTTTTCGTGTTTTGCATTGGCTACCAAATAGTAGTGTTTACGAAATCTCCAACCTTTTAACGAACAATAAATAGTTTAGACTCACAAAAGTGAACAAATGTGTTTATAAAATTTGGCTTAACTAAAATAACCGAACGTACACAACAGTTAACAAAAAACAAGCAGAACAAAACATATAGATGCTGCAAGCTGCCTTACCGATATTTCTAACCGGTTCAGTAACAGTCCATTCAGGATGTGAACGGAATACCATTGAAACATTACGTAAAGCATTTTCTATAGCAAGTAAAGAGTAATCAACTCTATTCAGATTTACAGTAGTCCTACCATGAGGCTCTTCACTATATGTATAAGGGTCAAGAAATCTCTTTACCTCCCATGTGCTGGAGAACAATGGTTCACATAATATTGTATCAAGAAAAGCCTACAAAATACAACACTAGATGTGCACCATACATTGATATGTACTACTAACCTGAAGACCCTTTTGTCTCTCGGCTATAACCTCTTTGTCCTTACTACCAAACATCTTCTTTGGTGGAATGGGTATCGAAACGCCACTCATCTGCAGCAGGAACACTAAATATATTGCTATTATCAATCACTTCCACTCATGTACCTCTAAAAACTCATGCAGTGCAGCAAACTCACTGTAACGGTGTACCACCTGGTGGTGAATAGTTCAACATTAGTACTACATATCACTAATTTGCTGCTCCAAGCAACCTTTGAGGTTAATGTATGTAATTCATATAAAAGCTTACATCCCAGTGATCTTCTGGATTAGGTCCTCTCTGTATTCTTATTAAATACTCCTAGAAACAGTAGAATACGTTGTATTAGTTTATAACAGAGGTAGGATCATACGTACAACGTGGGAGGGCAACAGCCTGCTTGTAAGTGAAACACATCGCAGAGGAATATAATCATCGACGAATTGTCGTTTCTCCTTTTTCTCCAGAAAGCCACCGCTAACAGCCATCAGTACAACACATGTGACTTCTCTTAAGTGATTTAACAAAGGAGCATTAAATAGAATGTGGGTGCGTATTATAAAGAATTCGCGCTAAAAACCATGCAAGGCGTCAAGGTATCTCAGGCCCAGAAGGCCTTTGATGAAATGAATGGAGATAGTGTCGAGAAGAAGGTTACTTACTTGAGGGTAGATCTTTATTTGTGATTTGTATAAAGGTTGGAGAGATAGTAAGATACTTACTTTGTGCTGATAAAAAGAAACTTCCAGTAAAGAAGAAAGGTTGTGTTTTGCTATAATCTGCATTACTAACCTGTTAACCTCAGAAATTACTGATGCATTGTTGAAAGATAACACATCTCGTGCCTTCCCGTTATTATTATCTAGAGCTGAACAGCAGCTAGAAGAAGTGAATATTAATAACTGAAATGATGGTCATTACAAATATATATACTCCTTCAGGTATTTGGACTGAAAGTAGTTGAAGTGGAGCTTGGGAAGAGCAAAGTTAAATCATACTTTTTAATTAACTGTCTTCCAGAAGCATCAGAAATTCTTGACTGGTATACATAGATAAGCTCTGTAATCTCACGTTACTGTTTTGCAGGAAAGCTAATTTTCCTAAAATGGGTCTTTTATTCTTTATACTTGCACACATCATGATGAGTCAAAATCACTTACTACTAGAAAGTAAGCAGCAACCTTTCAATTGACGTTTCAGTATTTTTGACTTTAGGTACATTATGGGAGTACTTACAACAACTAGGCATTGAAAAAGGGTAAAATGATTGTGTATTAATGACCATTGGGAGATGTGGGATGTTTTAGCAAGAAGCATGCAACATTTGGTGATGTCACAAAGTTGATTACTCATGAATGGGTCCAACAATTGTACGAAATTTGTTGAGTCCTCTACTATTTTCAACTTTATTGATCTTTACGCAGGTATCTGGAGCGAGAGAAGAAAATACTGCTTGACAATACCACGACCTTTGAGTTCAGCTGGGGGGAGCGAGCTAAGCATGAAATTGACAAAGAGAGCTTGATCACCTTCCTAGCAGAGGTATTTAGTTTAGTTTACTTCAGTGTACCATGAGCAATCTCTTTCCCAGTTACATGGTAGTACAGCAGAGGCATGGCACAAACAATTTAAAGGCTTGCTTGATGACTCATGATTCAAAGTTTCATCACATTTGGTAATAAAAATATAAATTAAACATGTACAGATTGATCAATTCCTATAACATATAAACATATAGAGATTCTGTGATTGAAAATGTAAATTAAGATATTTCAAATAGTGATAGTGGATGTACAGTTGCTCCTTTACAATACTTCTCATTGATGTAAATAAGCGGCTCGTCTCCACGTAACTGCAGTGATGGAATTTCTTCCGCTGAAACCCACACTGCACCCTGCATAAGGATTGTTCTCCATCACAAGTTAACTTGTATCTTTACTTACAGCACTTTCAAAGTCGGGCAGAGTCTTGGGTTGCTGAGATTCATCCTTTGGTGAAGCAACGAATACAGTAAACAAACGAACATAGCTTCCTATGATGTAAAGAATTCCTTGAAGATTCACCATTATTATTCTTCTTACCATATGGTGAATACTGGATGGACAAGACACCAGTTAAGTTAATATCAATACCAGCTTCTTCTTTAGTTTCTTGTATGGCAGCAGCTGTCAAGTGTTCATGATGATCCACAGCCCCACCAGGTAAGAAGTAGCTGTTATAACACTTATCAATTTTTACACATACTTTCTTATAAAACCAATTACCCTTCACTGCCAAATTCTTGCACAAGAAGAAATTTACCATCGCTTGGACGTTGGCACACCACTAATGCAAAAGAGTAAAGCTTAGGTCTACCATACACTTGTTCTTGAGATGGACCATGAGCGTGGTGAATGTGAACCTAACAATATAGAGGGTATACTTGTTTTACTATTTCAGTATCTTACCATCATTGGTGTTCGTCCAACAACTTTTGAACATACTGGACATTTCCTTGACTTCAGTACAGTATCATTGGATACATTGATGTGATAGAGTGGGCAGTGTAGCCACAAGTCGTGTTGTGTGAATCCTTTAGCATGACAGTATGGGCACTCGTATGGTCCCTTTTCACTTCCTAACTGAGCAACCATGTCTACTGCTTTGTGTAGCTCTTTGTTTCCTAGTTCGGTGATCATGTTTGCACCATGATGTACCACCTCCATGCGTGAATCAGCATCATTGCAAATTATTTTATCAGCTATCACAATAAAAACACATGGGTGCTTCTTCCTGATGTGACTAAGGCGTTTACAAACTGTTGACATTTCATCTTGCGATGAGGATAAAAGAACTAGTGTTATATTTTTGCGTTTTCCCACCAGTTTATCGAAATCAGATGGTGAAGTAGTCACGTGCGAGTCGAATTTACCTATTAAATCACCCAGGTTTTCTTTGTCTCTCTCAGTTGAAACTAAACAAATAAAATCGCCTTTGGCATCTCGCTCTAATCCGGCCATATCCCATATTTCGCTTGTATTTCAAGTATTTTGAGAAAGGTGAAATTATTTGGCGTGCTATTCACGTGTTCAATAAACACGCCTACCTTAGTAACCGCTTCAGTGAAAGAAGATGGATAGTTTGAGAAAGATGTATAGTTCTAATTATTTCTCTAATCCTGCTTTTGGGATTAATTCACAACGTAAATTATCAGCGGCCAACTCAGCAGGTACGTAAATTAGTTGTTGCTTGATGATTTTTACAATAATTTGGTGACAGAGCAACATAGTTGCGAGTTTGGGTCCCCCAAGTTCTTTGCCCTGTGCGGCTTTGGTGGTATTTTGAGTTGTGGCCTTACCCACACTTCAGTAGTACCACTTGATCTAGTCAAATGTCGTATCCAGGTACGTATTTACCATATTGTATGTTGTGTATGAATTCATGACTACCACAGGTAGAGCCACAGAAGTATGGAAATATGATTAAGGGATTTGGGGTCTCCATTAGGGAAGGAGGATATTTGTCACTAAGTAAAGGCTGGGCACCAACATTCATTGGGTATTCAATTCAAGGACTTGGAAAGTTTGGGCTATACGAGATTTTCAAGTTGTACTATTCAAATCTACTAGGAGAGGTCAATATCTATGCCATGATTTCAATATAGCTATCATCATAATCACAGGAGACAAGTTACAAATGGCGAACAACTATTTATTTGGCTGCCTCAGCCAGCGCTGAATTTTTTGCAGACATCGGTTTGGCTCCATGGGAAGCAATAAAGGTCCGAATCCAGACACAACCAGGATGGAGCAACACTCTGCGAGAAGGTCTCCCTAAGTTATACAAAGAGGAAGGATTCTGGGGGTAAGTGACATCATTTAGTAAGCAATGAGGCAATGCATCACCTTTGTAGTTGATATTTCTCCTACCATATAATCATGTAACCAGTTTTATATAATCTATTCTTGTACTACAAGAAGTTGATAAAACTCTAAAAATGTTGTTACTAGTTTTATTACTAATAGAAATAAGTAACAACATTTTAAGTACTACTTGTAATGTTGTATACTGTGCAAGTTTGCAAGACATGGTAAATGACAAATGGTGTATTTGATGTGATAGCTTCTACAAGGGACTGAGTCCTCTCTGGATGAGACAGATACCTTATACCATGATGAAATTTTCTTGTTTTGAACGTACCATTGAATTTCTCTACAAAAATGTTGTACCAGTACCAAGGTAATATTCACTATTGTGAAGTGTATATATCATTTAGTGTTTACTGCAGGGACCAACTGCCTAAATCACAACAACTAGTAGTAACATTTGCCGCTGGATACATAGCTGGTGTATTCTGTGCTATAGTATCACATCCAGCTGATTCTGTTGTATCAAAATTGAATTCAGACAAAGGAAGCACTACCATCCAAGCAGCAAAAGATTTGGGCATGAGAGGTGAATTTGTTAACCAATGACCTTAACTTGTACAAATATATTGTGTGTCAACAGGTCTATGGAAAGGATTGGGAGCTAGAATTTTAATGATTGGAACATTGACAGGACTGCAATGGTTCATCTATGACTCTGTCAAAGTTTACTTCCGTATGCCACGCCCACCACCTCCTACCATGCCTGAAAGTCTTAAAAGGAAATTAGAGGCTGCCAACACACAGTAAACTTTACTAGGAGAATATCTATGATGAACTTATTTATCATGAGTATTTTGTTTTTGCAAATGTTCCAACATATGACAACACATGAGAAGGCAGCGAGGAACGTGGTAACATCCTGTTAATAGTATTGTTAATAATCACGATACTCATTTTTTTGACTGAACTTGCCTTTAAATGGTCCTCCTTTAAATTTCTGGTTGACATAACCCTCCCTACTCAGATATCCATACCATTCTCCATACTGTGGGTCTGGAAACTGAACAAAATAAGCTCTTGCATATTGCAATTATTGGCCTTAAATGCTTACATGTTTTAATGTATAATCCAATACCTTACAGAATCTTTCCCATATGGTGTCATCCTTAGTTGTCTGATAAGCCATCAGTAAACTAATCAATGTCTCGCAGTGTACCCACCATAGCTTCATACTCCATTCCAATTGGATAGGGTCGTGTCCATCAACGTCAAGAAAGTAAAAAATTCCACCAAATTTGCTATCCCAGCCTGCATCCAGTGGTGCCATTATGAAATGATCAATTGCTGTCTTCTGCAGGTCAGGCAAGTTTTGCAGCTTGGCTTCTGTGAGTAACATCCAACCAGCTTCAATGGCATGACCGGGGATCATTAAACGACCACTACTTCCTGGCAGCTCACTGCCATCATCACTAACATTCTCACATACCCAATGCTTGTTTCTCTATAATACAATGAGACCACAGTATGGTTAATTCCACAAACGTTCTCACTTGCAAATGGGTCAGAACTTTTTTGATGCTCCATTTGATTTCACTATCATATTTCTCTCTCTTTGTGCTATCCTCCCCACACACTTCTTGCAGTACATTCAATAACATCATTGGTCGGCCTAGCTCACTTGTACAACTAGTAAGAAATGAACTACCCAGTGATGAGCTGTCTATTGTGATCCATTGTATCAACTGGCCTAACATCTTTTCTGCAAGTTCCTATGAGAATTTCATATTAAATGTGAAATGGTGTTCCCATCTCCCTCACCATATAATGATTGTTCCCAGTGGCTCTGGCTAACTCGGCAAAAGCCATTGTGTAAAAGCATTCTGTGAATGGTTTCCTCTGTAGTTTTATAGGAGTGCCTTCCTTACTGACCATGAAATAGCAACGTTGCTCATTAGGAACTTTTATATGTTGTGAAATAAAATCTGCTCCTAAAAATACAAGTCAGTAAACACACGAGCTAAACTAGTTAGCTGTTTACACACCTGCTTTTACTATTTCTAGAATTTCTGCTGTGTGATATTGGGCAAGAGAATTGTAGAGTTTAGCATATATCCAGACTTGTCTGCATACCATCCAACCATATTTAACCGTATCAAATACATTACCCTCTCGTGAAAGGCAGTGTAGAAACCCACTGCAGGGTAGAGATCACGTGATTAAAAGTAAAAATCGTATAGGGAAGCAAAATTACGGACCCGCATTCTTTATCATGTGAGTGCTGCAACCAAAACTGCACTGTACAATCAAGCTCGGTTTTCAGCCTTTCTAGCGCTGAATTTATCGTCCAACTATTATTAGCCATACCTTCCAATCTCCACCCAAAATATCACGTGATATAATATAAACGGAAATATAATAATTATTTATAGCCATTGGCTATTTGTAGATAGTTTATATTTAATAAGGAGGAGGGGTTGATGACGTGGAAGAAGATGTAGATGATGGTGGTCTTTTCTTAATGCGACTAGGAACTGCAGCACTATAGTGTAAGTGACAAAAAACTTACTAATGTAGCTATCGATAGAGCCTTACCATATCTCAGTATATCTCTTCTTTTCTATTGTACCATCTGGTGATTCACACTCGTAGGAAAACCAATAGAGTTCTGCACAGAAAAGCCAAGCACACCATCTCTAGCATGAAACTGATCAGTGCTATTTGAAACTCACCATCTTCAGTACACACCGGTACGGTCATCAAATAGTGTAGGACAGATTTCACCCTCTCCTGTGAATACTAAAGCCAGAACTTTCTAAATTAACTGAAGCCATACAGTGTTATCTCACATTGGCATTTTTGAATGACAAAATCTGAGTAATGAGTCGTGAAAGAGCCCAGAATTTCTCAAAATTGATAAGACCATTGGAAAGCCTACAGACAACAAAATTAATCGTTGACAAGGGCACTGAGACACTCAACTTGTTCTTGTTGCCTTGATTGAGAAAGTAAATATCTTTCAGCAGTAGACTGAATACAGGTATAATACAATTAGTCTGTTGAACAGTAATGCACATGAATCAGTGTTGGCAATTACAACCAAATATCCATAACCTGTAGCTTGTCCTGGGCTACACTGCTCATTGCATCCCGCAGGCTACTGCGATAAGAATTAAAATTGCCAGTCGGATCCATCAAATGCTATGTAATATTATAAGATTACAATGGATTACAGGAAAAATACAGGTTGAATCACGTACTTCTACTTCTTCCATTACACTCATATTCACTTTGCTTAACTGGAACACAACCAACAATGACAATACACATTTTATATCACTTACTGTTTTTTTTAATCGACTAACTGGTATCATGTTTAAACCAACTAAAAAATTAATTCACTAAGTGATAGAAAAGGAATTAATTAATTAATGCATACTTGAAATTGCAAGACACGAATTGAAGTTGTGCATTTTATAACAATGGAGAGCTGTTTGAATGAAGAATTCAATTACTTGAACACGATCACGTTTCTTTGGTGCCTACATACCAGCTGAATCACATGATACATACAGTTAGCTGGTACACTGACCACACATATTTCTGTAGAAACTAGGTAACTAAGACGATTGAACCATTCCACATAAGCCTCAAGGTTTCGGGTAGCTTTCATGTCACAGAATTGTGGCTCAGTTTCCTTGACCTCTTTAACAAAAGTCTGTACAAATTCTTCCGGTCCAATGTTATTTAGCCGCTCCTAAAATATGTTTAAAGCCAAAATTCTACAGAAACAACTTTCACTCACTAATTCCACATGACATAATTGCTGGGCAAGCATGTATGGATCTTCACAGACCTGTAGTATGTTAATTGGATCCTCATGGTCCGTCAGTCGCTTCATTGCAAAAGCATCAACTTGTGCCAAAATATGCTCATATTTGTCCAATACTGATAACTACATTACAAAACATAAAAATTTTTGAATAGTAAATCTTCACATACTTCTTTCACCAATGTCTGTTGTATTTGTCCGACAGCTTTACGAAGGTCCTATACAAGTAATAAATTTCAGAAACATCATAAGCTTCAACCTACCGCACTCTGACAAGCACATAATTGAGTGATCTCCTTAAAATATCTCATCATTCGTTCATCACGAAAGTCAAAAGGGAACATTTCTGTCCACTCACTACCACACACATTATTGATATAAAGATTAGGTCACTGTACATGTGGTGTGTGTGCGTGTGTGTGTATGTGTGCGAGTGTGCGTGTATGTGTGCGTGTATGTGTGCGAGCGTGTGTGTGTGCGTGTGCGTGTGTGTGTGTGTGTGTGTGTGTGTGTGTGTGTGTGTGTGTGTGTGTGTATGTGTGTGTACCTTATCAATTCAATGACTTTATGAGCATTATTTTTAGCTGGTGACTAAACAGAGAGCTTCATCATAACTATAATCAAACCCTTGAGCACTTACTGTGGATGCCTTGTGATGATACATTTGTGTTAACTGTACAGTGAACAATGTCAATAGCTATAAATGTACAATTCATTTACATACTCTGGACACTTTAGCAAGGAGTTCGTGTGGTTGCAAGAACAAACGGATACAAAGAAGAAATGCAAAGATGTAACTATGCTGTAGAGGAACAATGATAAGATATATCATAGATATGTTTGGTTATGCTATACGTACGTCAGGGTAGTGTGTGGCTGTGGGATAAAACTCCTCTATCAATGCCTCCAAACTTCCCGACACTATGACGCCATCCTTGTAGTTAAGCTGATCGATTTTGTGATAAGTCAGTGCAACACACACACACACACACACACACACACACACACACACACACACACACACACACACACACACACACACACACACACACACACACACACACACACACACACACACACACACACACACACACACACACACACACACACACACACACACACACACACACACACACACACACACACACACACACACACACACACACACACACACACACACACACACACACACACACACACACACACACACACACACACACACACACACACACACACACACACACACACACACACACACACACACACACACACACACACACACACACACACACACACACACACACACACACACACACACACACTACCTTTGGAGGCTCATCCAAATGATCTGATATCTCCTGTAAGTTAAATATGCTATATAAAGACACCATAAGCATACACACTGCACTAACAGTACCTGAGCTTCATTCTTTGGTACTAGATTGTTGAATACTGATGGCTGTTGATAGACTCAAGAGTTATGTTAAACCCTAGAAACCAAGCGGTATTCTTACCCTAACTTTACTAGTGGGCTTGATGCCGATAGCAGGTAGGCTCCTTGAGGCCTGTAGGGTACACACACCAAGGAGGGGTTACTGAAGGTAACCAAATACTACAACATACCCTTAATGGCCGGCCTGGTTTTTGGCTGATAGCTTGTAACCCTACCTGCCTTAGCTCTTGAGACAGCCGTTGAAATTGCGCATAAATACGCCTACGTTTAATCGCCTACTAAATAGTTTCAAAATGAGAAAAAATAACTCACGTATAGTTATTCTGTTGGGCCTCTAACTCCTTGGCCTAGCGCGTTGAAAATTACGCGACAAATTAAAGTTAATCATAAATGAACCACACGAACCTTCGTCCCGCCTGGAGGAGCCCCGCCCGAGGTTACTAACTCACTCTTTAAAGCTGTTAATTTGGCTTCTTCGCTTTGAAGCAATCTCTCAGTAACCTGTCGGATTTTCACAAATCGTACATAAATACTACTTCTGTTTATCACCTCTAACTGCACGCCTAGAAGATCCTTCCCTCTAGCAGCGCTCCTTTTCGCGGATGAACTATGATCCATTTACATAATACCGTCTAGTTAGATCACGTGCAACATAACTAACCACTTAGCCCCACCTCCTTATATACACTTCATTAATTTTGGATATTTTAATGGTAATCACTATTTGTTTTTTATATTACATATATATAGGTGAGAAACAGTCTTGGCTGGCTGATTTTAATTAATTTTTTGCTTCCTCTGGGTTCTTCTTTAGAATAACAAATCCTTCAATGATTGGTGTGAGTGGAGTATCTGAATAAGCTATTAAGGGGAACAAACAAACAATTGACAAAGTGATAGGATACATTCGTCTGTTGCTAGCTCAGCTCTCTCTCCTTGTGCCAACAGCACTGGGGTGGTGTGAGTCTGAAAACCAGTGATGCTACGTGGCTTCCCCACTTGACCAACAACATCTACTGCCTGAGGAAGAGAGAGTAGCAATGCATCCACTAAAACACAGCAATCAAACTGTAACAAGTTGCATTACCTGTCCTACCCGCACGCTCACTCCTATGGAGCTCAATGACTCGTCCAGAGTGACTAACATGCGAGGCTGTATGGCTGGCACTAACCAATAGAAGAGATAATGACTGTCACCTAACAATGCTGCATTGTAAAGAAGACATTAAAACTTCGGCTCTGGGCAGAACAGTTCATCTCACTTTTGCTGGTATCCATACAACTAATTAATAAGCTAATGATACCACCAAGAGCAACATGAGAGAGCAACGAGCAATCACTGTGAAATGGATTTAATGTTAATGTGCCTTTTCCCAAGTGCGTGAGTCCCTACAGTGAGTGGGTATGGTGAGGATGATAATCATATGAATTATACCTGAGCCATTCGGACCATAAACAATGATGGTGGATCCTTGTGATAGTATTGCGCCAGCTGACGCAACATGCCTGCCAGTCTAGCATTGTTGGTACCTTATGAGGTGCAGTAATGGTACATGATCTCTTATATTATGTACTCTTGGGTACAGTAATCTAATTACAGTAACAACTACACTACACTGTGGTCACCTGAGCCGACTAGCCCCATTGCAAGAATAGCATTGTGCACTACATCGCTGTCTGAATCATGAGATAATTTGCTAAGTGTATCAATTACTGTTAACTGTGGATGTGACATGGAGAGTAAGGCCAATGCCAGTGGCACTGTACGTCGTATCACCGGCTCACCATATTGTAACTGTCAACATAAAGACATACAGGTAATGTACTCATATTAATGATCGCCATACCAAATGGTTATACATTCTCAAGCACATGTCCATTCCTATGTTCTCTCCCATGGCTAGCAAGGCTATGCCAAGTGTAGCCAAACCTTGATGGCTGCCAGGTTCAGTCAGTGAACCAGGCTCTGCTTTAGGTTTCGCCTTTTTCTTTTTACCACTAGCGCCATCTGCAGATTGATCTCCTCCGGCACTGCTAGCAGCTTCACTGGTGGCACTACTACTACCACTACCACCAGCAGCAGTAGTGGATTCTGATTTTTCCTCAGTTTCACTAGTAGCATGATGTTCACTGCAAATATGAAGAAGTGATTGGATTTTTAGTACATCCCCCGTACCTGCAACACAATAAATGATCACTGCTGCTAATGGAATCCCCTTACCACTTACCAGCATAGGCACATATCTGTAGTAATGTACGTGCCCACTGGCCCACTGGATTGTCTACTACCTGAAGGGCAGCCATTGTGGCTTCTACAGCATCTTGCTTACCTGTGTTTCACCGTGTCATGCAACAGGATGATCAAGATAAGAATCCTTACCGAGATACAATAGAGCCAACCCAAGAGCTAAATGACGTAGATGAGTCTCGTTAGAATGTTTGTCAGCGTGCTCCATAATTGCTTGGAGCAAGCTCTCCGTCAATTCACCATGGCAACTGCCAACAGCAACCAAACCACAAGACAACGCAGCCTGACACATAACCTGTAAGAGAAAAAGAATGAATTATTATTTTGTAAAATATTTGACAACCTCCAAACTGGAGTTGGCATCCCACAGTGCTGGGCTGATAATCTCCATCACATCTTCTCTTTGTGAGCCAGCATATGCTAAACCCAATCTGTCAAGGTGTGGGGCTAATTTGCAGTATATGTGGGCATGGCTCACCCCACTATAGCTCCAATACGCATTACATTGCTCTGATTGAGCACATAATCTGAGAGAAGGGCAAGTGCTGGATCACATTCATTACGAACACCGCAGTTGACAATGCCACACGCCAACAGTGCTCCTGCCTGTCAACCAACACAACACGCTATACATAGGCGGCAAGGTGGGGGGGGGGGGGCTATAGCCCCTCTTACATTTTAAGACTCCCCATAAAAATTTTAACTTTGCAATAGTTAGTTTAGTAATCCCCCAACTTTGAGACTATAATGCAAGCATGCACTACTAACACTACAACACAACACAACACAACATACTATTAACACACAAAAATACACTGTAGCATTAGGATACACATAATAAATACACTTACTTTAATGTAATCTTCTGGTGAATACAAATATTTGTCTATTTCTGTTAGACCACTTTCAACATCCCAAAGCAATATCAGCCCAAGTGAAGCTGTAGCACTAAGCATGCCTGATGGATGGGCAGGTAGGTTACCTCAAATAATAATAGCAATAATTAAAATCACCATATGTTTTATTCTTGTATATCCACTTGTTTCCTTCATCAGTGGTCAACAACTTGTCACGAACAAAACCGGCATTGATCAATCCATTGACAAACGATGATGCAAGGTTTTGACTAGCCGAGTCAACATTGCTGGATTGTCCTATAAATAGAAATAACAGTAGCTATAAATAGCACTAAAATACTGGGCTTGATCTAAATAATTATGTCATCTATACTTACTGGTGTTCTCTAAATGGGTCTTGTAAATGTCTTCTGGTTTCTTTGGCTCCATAATATCCAACTGATAAAGGATGCAAGGTACCAGGTAATGATTGCATAAACTGACTATCTTACCTCCCTGCCTAATGCTAAGAAATTTGCATTGAGATGAGCATTAGCCATTATCTCTATCAGGTCCTCCTGGTCTTCAAGTTCTTCTCCATCCAGGTCTAGATAAACCTGCTGTCGTCCCAACTGAAATGCTAGCTGTTTCATCAGTAAACTACAATCAAGTATAAAATACATAACACAGTCTTGTCCCCAGACAGGCCTATGCCTGTGCTGGGCCCATCTGAGGACAAGACTAACACAAACACACACACACATGCACGCACGCACACACATGCACGCACGCACACACATACACACACACACTTCTTTACTCACATATTATCTTTAGCAGAAAGAAAGATTTCTCTGATCAGATCAAGATCATTCAATTGAAGAGCTAACTGCAGTGCCTTAGAATAATGTTTAAACTTCCGGTAAATTTTTAAGCTTGTGGTTAGCAAAATGGAGTCCTCTGGCTCTGGAACATACTTGACACAACTGTCACAAAATGCTAAATAAGCTTCACACATACGTAATGCTTACCTTGACAAGTAGAGGCAGACTCGATTATGATTATCTTCGGTAACATAGTCCAGCAATAATTCTACATTTTCTATCTCCATTAGTAAGTCACAGGCTTCTGCTTCAGCATGGTGGTCTAGGCAGTACTTGACCAATTCCATGACAAGATCCATTAACTGCGTCTGTTTAGGACTGCCTGCTTCAGCAGCAGCAAACTCCACTGGCATTTGTGCACAAAGATGTCTAAAAAATTCAGCCACACCCTATCACCATATATCAAAAAGAGGTAGGTCTAACATACCTTATGTAGGGATGACCAAAAGATCCTATTTGTTCCTTTGACCCTACAAGTTGATAATTCAAACACTGTCTATCGCTGTCTTCCTCTATGGTCATTGAAAGAATTGACAGAACATCCGCCATCAGCTGAGCACTGAGAGAACCCGTGGGAAGAGTTTTATAGGCATTTTTCAAGTTCTCAGAATGTGGGATCATTATCTTTAAGGGCTTAGGGACAGAAGTCATAGAACTCGTAGCAGATCTCATTTCTGAGCGTAAACAGTAGAGGTTCCTAATGCGATCAGTTTCTGTAGCATTGGTAGACTAGAACGCAATTAATGAAGAAAGAGTTACAACAAATGATTTTATTACCATAGACACTTCCAATAGTTCAGGCAATTTCTCCTGCAAGAACTCTTCTTCAACTTCCTGCATGAAAGATGCATAAGACTATAGCAACTAGTCATCACATACCTCAGAGGTAAATCGACTACTAAGCAATGCCTCCTTGACTTCATCAGAGGTAGCAAGAGATAATGCTGTCTTGGTCTGCAGAAAAATATGGTCACACATCTCTCAACAAAATTAATATTATCAGCATACCTGACCATTATCACCATACACAGCTTCATAATAAATATCCGCATGATAAAATCTTAAGCATTTCAGTACATTAACACTATTACACAATGATGCCCAGTGTAGTGGACTGAGGTGAGCCTGGCAGAAACCGTGAATGATAAATGAAGTAATTATAATATAAATTGTCACCTCTTCCTGAGGATACACCGTTGCTCCTTGCTGTAGCAGCCATTCACAAGCTCGTTCATGATCAAGAAACACTGCTATGTACAATAAAGTCAACCTTCCCAATTCAGGCGCCTACAAGACCAACAAGCACATGAACCAAGTAATGACTAACTAGACATGTACATTATCTCACAATTGGTAACTTGCTCCAGTTGTTGGTTAGACTGACCCATGGAGTTTTTATTAAATCATTTATATTGTTAACTCCAAAACTTTGTAACTGATGATGCACGATATCAATTCGTTCATTAGCTAGTATCTCCTAACACATACAAAGCTTGTATATTAAGAGAACAAGTAATGACTACGTTACTTTATGCAACTGTTCCAATTTATCGGGTTTATGTGAGGATGAGAAGAGTACTTCCACCAATTCTGATACCGTCCCCATGCTCACGTGGTTTCACATCAGCACAAAACTCTATTTAATGCCTTGTATGTTCTAATTAACGCATTGTATGACATGGCTGAAGACGACGGTCACGCGATTTCAGGAGAGAAGTTGGAATTGATACAAAGAATATTGGAACTACAGAACACATTACACGGTATGGACGTAAGGCCAACACATTGTACACATGCGCACCCTTGTGACACGACACTACCTGTACAAATTTGTGTTTTTGTGCTATTACAGACTTATCCCAGAGGGTTAACAGCGTACGTGAGGAAAATGGAAAACTCAAATCTGAGAATGAGGTGAAGAATATTCCATGTACATATTAAATACATTTTACAAAAAAATTTCAGGTATTAAACAAATATATTGAAAACTTGATGTCGGCTTCGGATGTCTTTGCCACTACTACAAACTCTGTACCAAAGACATAACAGTCTTGGCAGTTGTCATCTGCTGCTAACCCGCTTCACCTCATCATCAGAAAATCCCAGTTTCCGAAACTCTTCAGTTTTCATCAGACCTCTACAGTGTATGTACAAGTAACTTTTTATACATTTAATAACATAATAATAACTCTGGTTTTATGATAATCAGGTTGTGTTGAAATGAATGCAAAACTAGCCACATTTTTACATCCTTGCATGGTATAACGTAGATACATGATTGGCATATTGAGTGAAAGTTAAACTTACTTCTCCATACGACATTGTAAATACTGCTGTGATTGTGAACGGCACTGGTGATTGTCATTTTTACTTTCTTTCAAACACTGCATATACTGTTTCATGTATTCTTTACATTCACCTTTGATGCACCAAAATAATAGAATATAGTACAACATTTGTGTTATCTTATTCTTACCCTCGTGATCCAAAGGAAAGCTACCTTTATCTGGTGGTACCGGACGTCCAGCCTTTCTGGTGAGTGACGGATTCATCGGTGTTTATTTAAGCGCGTATTGAAATAATAAGCGCGCTTCATTTATAAATTTGAGACAACGCTCTTTGTGAAGAGAATATTGGTATCTTGAATTAACAATGGTGGTGAGCGAATTAATGTACATGCATACATTTGTAATATAAGCCTTTCATACGATTTTAGCGCATTGGGCTGCAATTTAAAGCAACAATGGAAAATATTAACACGCTAGCGCCTAGTGGGGAAGATTTTAGATGGTATCTGAAGGTATTGAGATTGTTATATGAATAAAGTATTGTTAGGTTTAATACAGATACGCTGTGCAAATTGTGGAGAACAGCCAGACAAGTGGGTCTATCTCACACTAACAGTGAGATGAAGGTTGACCACTGGTTTGATAAGCATTTTAACCTTGCATACTAGGAGAGTAGCCCACTGAAAGGCGGCAGAGGTTCTGCCAGTTTAGTTACCAAGTGTAAGATGTGTGGCAGAGAAAACTCCATAGACATCATTGCGGATTCTATAACACCTTACAATGCCAGTGGATCCTTCAAGACCATTGTAGCTTTTGATTGCAGGGGAATAGAGCCTGTAGATTTCTCACCTCGAGTACGTTGGGAGTAAAAAATCTTTTTATTTGGTATTTTGATGTCGCAGGTTGGATTCAAGGCATGTGGAGAAGTTACTTTTGAAGATGTCAGTCTCACCGATTTAGTAAGCAACAGCAAATCTATGCTAATATCATCCTGTTCCCTTTAGGAATGGACTGATTATGATGAAAAAGCAAATGTACCTGTTAGCATTTTAGAAATTGAACATCAGTTTATAAAACTATGACTGTTAGCCATGTAATAACAATAACAAGCATGGTCATTTTATCAGCAAATCATGTCTTTCCTGGGTATTACCATCAAGCAGTCTTTCAAGGTCCCATAACAAGTGATGTTTACATTCCTAAACATTGCGAAGGTCAAATCAGATGAAATTAAACCGATACTCCTTACCTCTTCAACTCTTATGTACTGATCACGGATAAACAACAATATCAATATTGTTCCTATTAGGCTCATCATTTGGAAGATGTCGTAAACACTTAGTACCTTGATGTAACATGGGTCATCTATGTTTAGTAAGTAATGTATAACCATACTCACTACAGTCACTAGTAAACCTTACTTGAATAAAAGTTTCCTGTTGCTACAAGAGAATTTGGTAAATCATCCGCAATCAGAAACAGCAATCCAAGTATTAACACTACCTTTAGTATACAATACAATACATAACTGACTTCTCTGTATATGTGTACCTTTGCTAAGATTGTGGGTCTGTTGTGTTGTTGTACACATACCAGTACACCCATCACGCATACAGTGATTCGCTGTACAAGCATTGCAATCACCCAAACGAATACAAGCCAAATTGGTGTACTATACAAACGACACAGTAGAATTGGCCTAGCTGCCACGGGATATTCATTCTTACCTGCTGGTTTCAAACAGGATTTCAATAGCAACTAATAAGGCAACCGTCACTATGGCCTGACATACAATTATGGCCGGAACTCTACACACAAGATGGCGCAGTTTTAATATCCATGATCCTCCATTTGTCGTGACAGGAGGATTATCAACATAGTCTAGTACAAGACCAATTTACTAAAGTAACCAAGAACCAAATTTACTGATACTACTAACCAGGTGATCGATAGTGCCACTCATGATTTAAAGCAAAGGAATTCACCATAAGCTGGAATGACAAATGGATATAGCAAATTAATTGAAGTATATAACTTACTATGATGGGTTGTAGAACGTTGATAATAATAAAACCTATTTGATTAACACCACATGTGTGAACGTAATGTTTAGCTAATACTATCCCAATGAAGATGACCAGTGTAAGTGATCTGAAACAAAAACGCAATCATTCCTGCAGCTAGAATGTGAATCAAGTAATACTTACTTTAAAACATAAAGACCAAAGAAAATGATCCAAGGTATAACACATGTTGCAGTACAAGTGACAATGGTTCGTCCCAATACCCTAATTCTATGAAAGCAACAGACACACAAAATTTCAACCATACTCAAAAGCATACATAAATGCAGATTATAAAATTCACATCTGAGAGGGTAGACCAAATTTTACTATTCTTTATGACTGGATGCACATATCCATCTAAATCCAAGTTAAGTAACTATGAACATGATACTACAGAACCTATTAGTTAATACCATAAACAATGAAAGTTTGGCGTGACTAAAGTTTGGCATGAATTTCTCAATTTGCCAAATTCATCAACCTTTAGTCCCGCCAATTACCGTAAGTTTTATAAGCAAAAGTGCACCCAATGGAACAAGCCTAGTAGCTATGCCACTGTTTACGACCTCATGCATGGCCCCAAATCTTTTCCAACTGGCCCCACTAATTACCATAATCAAAACTTAATTGCTTAATTGTTTGTCACTGCCAGTCATCAATTTACATAATAACATTATAGTGATAATATTAACAGCTGGAATATTATCTGTACCCAATATTCCAGAGCCTGTATGACAATCAAGATAATATGTTTAATCTTTGCATTTGTATTGTATTTTGTGTACCTTAAACACATTAATCGATTGTCTGTTCTTTTAAAATTATTAGCATTTAGAATAATTATTTGTTTCTGTGATTATGAAAAACACACAGGAATGTCCTCAATCAGTATACAGGGTAATATTAGAATAATAAACCACTTTATCATTATTTATATGTCATTTTCAATATATTTATTGTTATCGCAAGATAATTTTATAACTCACTTATTTGATCTTACGTTGCATGGCCCAACCAACCCAAAATTTTCATTATAAAAATGAAAATCACATGTAAATCACATGCACAATAAGAAAGTAAAAATACCACCCTAATGGAGCATCTGTGGCTAGATTGCTAGCTATTCGTTGGCAGGGTTTTTCTGAAAATAAATTCCAGGGAAAATATAGAGGGCGGGGCAAGACTTAATTGATTGTCGAGCACAGCTTCTGACTAAGTGGAAGTTTATCATTGAGGCCTAACTCAGGGGGGCAAAATCATATCCAGGGGGCAAAGTGCCCCTTTGCCTCCCCCTTGAAAAATCCCAAATTTCAACTAAGATATGGCCTAACATTGTGTCCATTATTGCACAGATACAAAAATGGAGGTTAGGGCATGAGTTAGGTAAATTTTGAAGCATAACCACAGTAGTTATCCAACACAAGAAGGGGTGTTACACCAGTACTCACTGTACTCCGATGTACAACCGCAATCAAAGTGAAAAACAGCCCTCAACTGTCACTGAAAATCATGCTTGAACTCCCAACACTTTTGTTTTCACTTTGTCCTCAGTCTTTCCCGTATACATATTGGTATCGATTGTGGTATTAATTCAACAGGTCAATCCTTGACCAATTGCACCTTTACAACACTGCTTGTCCTTTGAATATTTTAGTTTCACTTGTGACTTGGACTTTGACCGCGGTCGCAGCTCGGAGTACAGAGTCTATTGGAGTGTAACCTATTGTAAGCAGTAGCACGTTAGAATTTTGTGGCACAAATGCTGTCAAGATGGCCATAGTACATATACATGCGTGACACGTTACTATGGATAGATTATCCTCACGTGCTGTAGCATAATAAAAGCAATATCAACAGTAGCGATGTTACGAGCGCACGCGTTGACTGCACCGCAAGTGTAAGCAACGACTCTTCATCATTGCTAAAGTCTGCAACACAAGGAGAGATGCACCTCACATATTATTAACTGACTTTATTATTAATATAACGTACCACCATTAGAAGTGCATTTGCAACAAATAGATAAATTATGAAGGATATTATGATGAGCTGATTGTGAAGGATCGTCACAGTTGGCATTATTCATGCTAAAACTCAACCATTTAACAACGCCCCCAATAGCTTATTCTATTAAGTGCACATCTTAAGTCATAATTTACGTTGTCTATATCATCTCATATAAAGAAATAAAATGGTGAGGCATAATATTGTGTAGTCCTAGCTTGTGCAACATATGCTTGGTGTATTACAATACATACAAAAGTCGTTTATTTGACCACGTGCCATCTAATATAAGATAATTTTGTAGGCTGCAGAAGAGAAGAAGGTGAATCCAAAGGCTTATCCATTGGCTGACACTAGTCTTACTATTACTATATTAGAATTAGTGCAACAAGCAGTTAACTACAAACAGGTTAAGAAGGGTGCCAATGAAGCCACTAAAGCTCTCAATAGAGGGATTGCTGAATTTGTTGTACTGACAGCTGACACAGCGCCACTTGAAATATTGCTACACCTTCCACTGTTGTGTGAAGATAAGAATGTTCCTTATGTATTTGTGCCATCAAAAACTGCATTAGGAAGAGCTTGTGGGATGAGTCGACCTGTTGTAGCCTGTGCTGTCACCGTTAATGAGGGCTCTCAGTTGAAGCCACAGATCCAATCACTTCAACAGTCCATCGAAAAACTATTAATTTAATATTTCATTTAACTACATACCACTTAATTACATGTATACAAAATCAAATCTACTAAGACACTGGGGTAGAGATGAAATGACTGGTCCATACCCAGCTGCATTATCAAATAGTTCAAACAATGGAGCTGCTACCAATTTGTAATTTCTTGGTACTGAAAATAGTGCCTTTTCGGGTAGTTGTATTAGGAACAGCCTCTTGTGCTCCTTGGGTCTGGTGCAGTGTGCAGGTATGTATGGATACTGAGGAGCTTCAAAGTTTGGCCTCCACCAGTTGCTGACTACATCAGCAACTTGCCAGTCAGTTTGCACATCATCTGTACGGCCAAGAACATTGTTGACTATCCTCTTCATTCCGTCTTGATCATTTTCACCTTCCTCCAATTCCCCAGCTGGCAGTTTGAAAAATGTAACTCCTGATGCACTAGGTCCTGCAGTCAGTTGACAGTAAAAATGATTGCTCTCGTTTGCAATAGCGTAACCTACCTAGCTGTAATAATAAGACGTGTGGTAAATTGTGTTCATGAACTAACAGGACTCCTTCCACCGTGTGCCTCATACCTAACAACACGTGCGGTACTGTAAATAAATAAAAACGAGCTAAGTTTTGGTAACCTATCGTCTCGAACTCGCTTCTCATTCGTTGAAATCTAGCTTCAACAGTCCTGTCCTTTTCATACTGGGGATCTTTAGTGCCAAAAGTGTAGTTTGACAGAGGATATAGATTTGTCATCTTTGCCGGGTTCTCTCAAGTCTAATCAATGCGCACCAGAATATCTAAATTATGCGCATGCTCGTGACAGCTGTACACATCTACTGTATTTACTAATCCGTGTCTCAGCCAAGTGTTCAGTACCATCAATTTTACTATCTAGTGCTACATGCCATAATCATAATCTATGATGCTAGCCGCAATGCTTAAAAACATGACATACCCTATGGTATACTAAATAACTGCCGGATTACAAAATCATTATAAAAAACTAAAATCAGTATAATATGTTAGTCTCATTAAATGAAGACGTGTAATAAACAAGATGGTTGCTACTGAAAGCTTGTCCACGGAAATTCCAGTGGTCACCATTAAATACAACTAAACAAAACACATAACAATTGACAAGCATAACTATAGAGCTTACAAACGTCTCTTGCTTGTAGTGTTACAAACATATCAATCTCTCCACAGTACATCATACAATCTGATGATGGCTCAATTTTTAGCTTCAAGTTTCCATCCAGTACAGCTATCACAACCCAGTCATGCTGTGACATCTCCTATATATAAGCACCATTACAGTTAGGCAGTTATATAGGATGAACATTACCTTCAAGTGTGAACTAGCTCCCCATTGGTTGCTGACTGTAAGGAGATACTTGTGTGACCATTCTTTTAAAAATTTAAAGTTGGGAGTTAGGGCATGATATGAATCAGTAGCCTCAGTACATTCCTGCCTGAAAATAATAGAACAATCTTGTGTGCTTACTTCATTTTGTCACTTGCCATGTAACTGTCCAAGGTCCGTCATCATATATCAACCTTCCTGTAAACAAATTGTCCACACAATTGTCATCAGTTTTGGAACAACTTTCCAAGCACACAAATGGTGGAACATCACTATGTTCCAATAAATGCCAGACATCTACTACAGAGTCCTCGTCCAATGCGTTTCGTAAAATGTAAACTTCATTATCGTTTAAACCTTCACGTAAATATTGTCTTAGTTTTGGTTTGGCATATCTGCATATACAGTGAGTAGTAGAAGGAACATTGATTAGACATCCTGTGTTGAACAGTCCCCACCATTCACCAATGTATGGTAGAACTAGGTTAACATAATGGTAACGTATGGGCATGACAAGCACATGAAAATTGTTCACTACGGACTTCATAAACAAATCTCCAGCAGGGCGATAGTAGTACATGAAAAGTCCAAGTAGGATAAGTAAGAGAAACGAAATCCAACATAATTTGAGTGCTGTAAAGCAACACCAACAATAACCACGTGAACTGGATTGTTTACGGGGTTCTAGTCGTTCGTATATCGCTTTTGTAAAACTTTGGTCATTGTTTACACGCTCTCTCAGTTCTTTCACCTTCTGTCGTAGCTTTTCAGATTCATCCATACCGCTGCACGAAATTGTTAAGGATATACTCCACGTGAGGCGTACGAAATTATTGGATTCATTTTTATTATGGAGGATTCTCAGCAAACAGACCAAAAGACAAGTATGGTAGATATGTAACTTAACATCTACATTAAAATGAAACATGTTAAACCTGTTTTTGAATTAATAGCATCACACAAGAAAAAGTACAGAAAGGACAAACGTGAGCATAAATCATATAGGGTAGGGACTGTGCGTATGCGTAACCGTATTACACAGCATGGGATAGTGAGGATATTGATCATTGGAAAGTGGAGAGCTTCAAGCCAGAGGATAATCCTCATCGTTTGTTGGAGGAAAGTTCTTTTGCTACATTGTTTCCAAAGTACCGTGAGAAATACTTACAGAAAGTATGGAGCCATGTGGAGCATGCACTCAAGGAACATGTAAGGAGCACTTACGTAGTGCAAATGTTTAGTACAATGACATAAAATAGAAAGACAAAAAACATGTGTCTAGCTGGTGTTACTGTGAAGTCCAATACTGCACTTGGCAATGATATAACAGTTGCTTGTATCGTTTTCTGATTGGTTGATTCAACTGTAGTCATGGTAGCATTCTGACTTAGCCAGCTCAGTTGGCGCCCATCTGTAGCCTGTAGGTACAATGAACACAAATGTGGTTGTTGCTGGTAACCTGGAGCACTCCTCTGTATCCTAATCCTAATGTGGAAGGTCCAGTTTATAGCACTTATACAGTGTTACCATGATCAGTGATCATGGTTGACTGTCTGCTTAAGCTTGTTGGTCATGCACTGTTAAATTACAATGGGTTGTTCCTTTGTTTAGCCTTGTATAGGAATTGGAGGGAATTTGTAGTACAAATGACATGTGTTCATTAACATTTACAGAGTGTGAAATGTGAACTGAACTTGGTCGAGGGCAGCATGAGTGTTTACACAACTCGCAAAACCTGGGATCCCTATATTATCATAAAGGCACGAGATCTTATCAAACTGTTGGCAAGAAGTGTACCTTATGAACAGGTATATGTATTCTTCTTAGTTTTCATTTATATACATTTCTTGCAAAGGCTTTACATGTCCTTGAGGACAACATTGCTTGTGATGTAATCAAAATTAAGTCATTTGTACGCAATAAGGAAAGGTTTGTCAAAAGAAGGCAACGGTTGATTGGACCTGGTGGCAAAACCCTCAAGGTAATGATTAACACATGTACAATAAAAGGTATGTGCATTAGTTTTCAGTATGTGACAGGCTATAGAACTTTTGACTGGCTGCTACATTCTTGTACAAGGCAACACGGTGGCTGCCCTGGGTAGCTACAATGGTTTGAAACAGGTCAGTGTCGAGATGATAATGATACCATTGTGTTTACATAACCAGTAGGTCCGCCGTATAGTAGAAGACACAATGAAAAATATTCACCCAGTTTACAATATTAAGGTGAATCTCTGGTAATGCATTCATCATCACATTATTATGGACTCTTGATATTATCCATAGATTTTAATGATAAAAAAAGAACTCATGAAAGACCCAGCACTTGTCAATGAGTCTTGGGACCGTTTCTTACCTAAATTCAAAAAGACTAATGTAAAGCGACGGAAGTTCAAGACAAAAGAACGTGCAGTATTTCCTCCACCACCAACAGAAAGCAAAGTTTGTTGAGAATTGTGTCTATATTCTATTCCAATGAAGCCATACATCAAAGGAAACTAACTACAATATCACAGGATGATAACTACTTCCTGGTAGTTATGTATTAGTTATATCCCAGTACGAGTGGGTTATCTTAGTTAATATCCGAGTCCGAGGCGAAGCTAAGGACGAGGGTTAATAACTCACACGAGCGTACTGGGATATAACTGGCTTATATCCCGGTGAACACGCCGGTCTTTTAGCTAGTTTTCCTAGGCAACTCTTATACATTCGTTCTGGAACAACAAAATGCAAAAGTAGCCTACAACATCACTACAACTATCCCTATCGATTATAAACTAGGTTATGCAATACCTGAAATACTTTAGCTGCTATTTTCAAGCTGAGAATCTTTATATTTTATGTTTGCATCATGTAACCATTGACGACGAGTTATCCACCCTGCAGCGCTGGGGGATAACTAAGTTATCCACCCTGGTGACTTCTTTGATCCACCCACGGGATACAAAGGTAGTTATCATCCAGTGAGAAAATTTTCAAAGGCTAGTTGCACCTGTTTGTAGTACTAAGCATGTGTTTGTAAATCACTGCAACAAAGGACCTCAAGCTACAGATGTATAGCATGGAATAGAAGCCAGTTATATCTAGGTTATTAATACTCAGCTTTCAAAGATATCCTACTCATACTGTGATATAACTGATACTTATAACTTATTACCTAGGTTGATAAGGAGCTTACAAGTGGAGAATACTTTCTGAAGCAGCAAAAGAGGCAAAAGGTAACAACAGGATCTAATGTTGACACATGATTCTTAAGATTATGATCTTTTTCCAGGATAAGTCAAAGCAAAGCAAGCAGTACAAAAAAAATTATGATTTGGTATTATAAATTTTGAGCATTATGTTGTTCTTGTGGATGATCAGAATTGACAGTAACCTCTTCATGTTTTGGGTCTTCTTTATTATCATGAGTTGGTTGCTCACGGTGATCTCCAGTTGGCATTTCTGGTGAATCAGTCTTCTCATGATCCATGGGTGTAGCCATCTGTTGTTCATATGCCCCATGATGTTCATCCCCTTCACTGTCATGCCTTCCCTCTTCTTCCTCATCTAAACAAACTTCATGACACCAACCAACATGTCATGTTGTTATAGCAACTACCATAATCATAATACTCTTCCTCCCAATCCTTCAGCTCTTCATCAGTATAGTGTTCATTTTCGTCCACGATACCCTCCCAACCTTCGTCATCCTTTTTCCACTCATCCTCTTCAGTGTATCTACTTAAAAGAGAAGTTGTGTAATTCTGTGCGTGCAAATATGACCTATTAGTAGCAGGGATAGCTACATGGTATAATTACAATAACCTGCCTCACCCTAAAAATTCATTTATCGACAAAAGACCATCCTGGTTACGATCTATCTCTTTCATTACATGCTCTCTCATGCGAGACATCTCTTCATGTAGTTCTGTGGAATCACCATTTTCACCATAAATCTTCCTCACTTCAACCAGGAACATTGCTTCCAATTCTAAAGCATCCAACATCTCATCCCCATTGGTGTCTATATAAACAAAATACAACAGTATTAAATGCATCGTGGCATTGGGCATACCCCATATATTATTACTATTGGGTTATTTTTACACTGTGACAGTATCTTGTTATAGTTTATTATTGTCTAACCATGAATATGAAAGAAAGTACGAGGATCAAATTGATCTTTCTCCAAACCATCCTCTTCTTCCCACACTTCCTCCATTTGTTGCTTGCTTCCTGGGTGGTGGAGTTTTTCATGTTTTCTAGTTTCCTCAGTCTCTTTCTTGTACCTTATTGGTAAACAAACATGATAAAACATCTTTTATGTCTTCAGCTTACTTCTCCTCTGCCTCCAAACGAGCCCTCTCATCCATCTGCTTCAGTTTTTCCTTCCTCTGGTGGGCTAATTGCATTTCGTAGTGTTTGAAACTCTCATGTCTTTTCTGATCCAGGTCATCAAGAACTTTCTTTCGCTGTAGGACAGCACAAAACAGATACCCCCAAATCTACGTGTAGTTATAAAACAATGTTTTACCTCCTTCATCAGTTTATCAACATCATTGTCACTAAAGTGATCTGGTAACTGTATACCAAATTCTTTCTCCAACTTCAAAATTTCTGCATCTTTCTTGTCAAATCTTGTGCCTTGAAGATTCTTAAGTTTCTGTAACACTCGAAGTTGCTCCACGGATTTTCTTTTTGCCTCATCCAATTGAGAGCGAACTTGGTCTGACAATCTGGCAAGTTTATCACCAATAAACCCTTTTTTGATGTCATCTTTGGTTGCACCATTCAATTCTTTACGTAAAGCAGGATTATCGTCCATGTCCTTCATTAGTTCTTCAAGATACCGTACGTATTCCGGGTCTGCGTCCTCATGCACCTTTTCCTTCTTCACAACACGTTCCTTGTGCTTTGTATCATTTTTGTTCAAAGGAGCAGTCAAACAAAGAGGTATTAACAGGCACAGTAATAGAAACAATTTCATCCTAATCCTAATACGAGTCCTAATACTCGCTCTGATGTTTCTATATAATGCTCTGTATCACGTGCAAGGTTTGTGTTTATCTTTTCTAGCTGTTCATGTTTGGATTGTTGCATAAAAAGTGGCTTGATAAAACACAAAAAAAACTTTTTATGTGTTATAGATTACTAGCTGCTGCTTCGAGCCAGAGTAGTCGAGCATGCATATCATCAGTGGTCTCACGAGCTCATTCGCGAGCCAGACCGCTTTTTCCCGTTTTTATTTGTGGGGGCTTTTTATAAAGAGTCTGGCCCGCGAGACTACATACAGACATAGTCTCGCGGGCCAGCAAAGAGTCTGGTCATCTGATCAATACGATTTGGTGTTGAAGCGTTTGTAGCGCTTCGTATTAACACTTGCATTGAGATCCAGACACGACAAATTACGCATATCTTTAACGTCACAAAATAGGTATATCTAGAAATGGTCGTTTGATCAGACCCCTTTCCCGCCCCCACAAATTAAAGTGGCTCACGTGATTTCAAACATTTTACTGTATAAAAGTCATTGCTCGGTGCGGTAGTGAAGGACTGTTGGATCATACAACATGCGAACGTTATTTATAGTTTCTTGGTTGGTATCACTGGTGATCGCTGATAATAACTTAAATCTCAATGCGAGAACTTACGGGTGTCAGTTATTACCCATTGTGAGGGGATTTTCATCTCGGCTATATCCTCAGGATTGCAGCTTAACAGTTCCCACATATGTCTGTGCCGGATTTTGTGAGTCATCGGTGGAGCCGGTTAAAGCAAGGAGGAGCAGGGAGTATGACGACGTTTGGCAGATACAATTCAAAGAAGACTGTGGTTGTTGTATACCGACTAACAACAGGATAAACACGGCTGTAGTTAAAGAATGGAAGCTAGAGTGTCTGGATGGCGTAGATCGGAACGAAACGGTGACCCTTCAATGGCCGTCAAGCTGCTCGTGCACGCAATGCAGGAACTCCCTCAGGGTGGGCTAAGGTTTGATGATAAACGCGATCAATAGATCTATGATACTTTATTGACATTACTACCTATCCCTTGTCTACTAACTAGTAATTATATCATGTAAATATGTATGTATCTGCACGTTGTACTCCAAACAATAATCATTATATGATTGTATGAATGTATATTTCATAATTATTTCAAAACTAATTTTAAATGTAACAAAGAAAGTGACAACAAAATGCTGTCAGAATGTGGTATAGTTCAAATCAAGCTGTGGGAGCTTTCGTTCGCACATCATCATTTCTTCCGGCTTCTCTTGCCAAATTTGAAGGCCATCTTGTAGATGACATAAATGATGGTGAGAATCAATAATGCAAGTAAGTAACAATACATCAGGCCCAGGTAAGTGGTAGTGTTCTTGCCTAATCTGCAGTGCTTGCTTCGATCACCATCAGCCTTGTATAACTTGTCCACCATGTACGTTCCTACTCCCAGCCAAATAAAAAAGAAGGCAAAGGTTCCGATAGGGAACAGCATACAACAATACATGATGTGCAAAATGCGTGAGGGACAGAAATCAATGGAGACAGTGAACATGAGGCATCCGCACACAATCACTGCAAACACCATGACAGTGAACAGCGTCCCGGCAACTCTCAGCCACCACGGCCAACTGAGATCAAAATCTTCTACAGTACTATTACAAGCTAGATTGTTTTTTGCTTCAGTTTCATCATCATCATCAAACTCAACTATTGAAAAGCAAAAACAAAATCACTATTAAAACCAAAACCATTATAATTATTAGATCACCACCTTTCTCACCAGAGAACACATCAAAACTACAGTAGGACTTACCCAGCTAACAACCACCTGTGCAAATCTCTTTTAAATACTAGAAATTATTTGTGGATGCTTTGTCTCCATGCACAATGAAAATTAAATAACTGTGAGTCATAAGGTCTAAACATTTTGAATAGGTATTCCTATTCAAGTCATCCAGTAAGGGTTGTAACATTCCCACCCCAACACCAAAAGTACAAGGGCTTCTTAGAACGAAATTCACGCAGCATATTACTGATACACCACATAAATTTATATGTAGTCACAATGCAATGAAGCTTTTACATTGTACATCATTGAATTGGCGGGATGTGTACATGGTACGTGGCATGTGTACATGGTAAAATCATGTTATAATGCATGTTCTAACTGATAAATCCGATTTTAAGAGATTACCATTGTTAAATCACTTACTAAACAGGGGCTTCTTATTCTTTGATCGAACGAGGGCAGATTTATTTGATTTTCCACCCGTAAAAACTATGCACAAATCACAAACTTTACTTTGAAAAAGCACACCTAATATCTTAAATTGTTAGTGATGACATTGTTACTAAAACGCAATTACACAGATAATTTAACTGTCTTTCATTCCATAGCACCTATTGTGATTTGTTAGGTAACAAATCTGGCTCAATGATAGGCTAGCAAATCTAGGGCTTCAAAAGTATACTACATTGCTGAGTAGGTTCATATCAACCACCCAACACTGCCTTTGTACATAGTAAAGTGTTTGTCAGATCTGTCAACCAGAGAAAACTGCCAGCCATTAATTTGCAGTATTTGCACAATACAACACTGTTTGGGGTAAATTCAATACCAAGTTGAAAGTCTGACACAAGACAATTGCCTACAGCACTTGTTTTCACACAGAACACTACATAATATTCTGAGAAAAACAGTAATCTCACAAGGGAGTCAATTGTCTGATTGTACAAAAAGTATGAATATTGTTAATTATGTAAAATTTTAACTAGAAGAGGAAAAATGAACCAGATCACAAGCTAAATGTTTATTTTTCCCAGCAAAGTGGTCAACCACATATTTGAAGGGTAAAAATCACAGTTGACCAGCAAGGCTGTCATTATTATATTTTTGTTTTTGTCTCAGTAAAATTGTTAATGGCACGATCCTCCCTTAGTGAAACCTTATATGAGAACTACCACAAGTTGAAAGCGGACCACACAAAACTACTGTCTTGTCAACTATACAAGCGTCTTGCCATTATATTTATGCACCATTAACAAAACGTGTGCAGTATACCTATTAAGTTTGAAAAAAGTAAGCCACATACACAATCGCAAGCCATCATGAAGAGATTAGACACATAATGTAGTTTTTTGTGAATAAAATGTATACATGACAGTAAACATAGTTTTTGTCTTACCTTTCTAATATTGATCTAATTTAATTCCTGTTAGTTTTAGTAATCTAAGTGCTCATGAAGATACAGCAGTAGCTACATAGCTATTTTGTAATTACGTCCACCTGTAACTTATTCTAGCGTAAAATTCTAAATCTCATGCTACCGAGATGCTACTTGTGTAGTATCGAGGAGAGGCATGGATTGATTTACAGAGTAGATAAATCACTTTGAAATAGAACCCATATGGTAGTCAACACAGAAAACACAGCACCACCACGAGGTTAAACATCTTTATCCCATAATCACAAGAAACTGACTGACTACCTACCAACCAGCTAGACAGTTGATATGTACAAATAGTATTTGAATTAGGTCATAATCATAATGTGAGTAAAGCAAAAAGGAAATATGCTGAGTTCATCAAAGAGATAACCATAATTAAATTATAGTATCTCCTGGCCATAACAGAACAACTCCCTGAGTTAATTCACATTCTCTCTACTGCATATCCTTGCCATAAGGATAGGGCAGGGCAGGTCATATTCTGTGTAAGGCAGGGGTGGAAGCCACTTAGCTAACTTAAGTGATTTCTATTGCAAAAATTGAATTCTATGGAGAATCTTAAAATTTAAGAGGGGTCATGCCTGACCCCCCTACTTCTGCCAACCATGATACAAGGGCATCATTACATTAAGGTTCCCTATAAACCTCAGAACACATTGAAGCTATTGAGATGTATGTGCCTACAGCTTTACAGTATATTTCAAGTGTTATTATGTAAACAGATGGTAGAAACATCCTATCAACTACCGCATAGCACAAATTTTTGATGGGGGAGAATATATTGACAAATTTGACACTAAGTTAGCAAACCGTCAAGATTTTCCCTTTCGATATTTTCAGTAATAAAAATTATAGCTACGTAATACAGGTGGCCTAAGATGCTGTCCCTGTCAATATTTCCTGTCAAAAATGAAGAGCACTTATCAATATTTTGGCCTGTCAAAAAATTATGCTATATGTTATGGTAATGTTACACATGGCAATGTCACGTGGTCGATATTAACTGTAGCTAGATTTGAGAAAACCAAATACAATTATATTATTTAGAAATACTTGTGTAACTCAAGAAGGTACGGTGCAGCTTTCATGCAATTTGTCACAATTCTATAGCTAGTTGTGTCTACCAGTTAACCAACTCTTACATAGACAGCTAGTTGAATTATCCACTATTTTCGATAACTACCACAAGTGCTGCAGCAGACAAAAGCTATGCCAAAATTTTAACAAGACAAATAGAGGCCAAATGAAGTTGTAAATGTTACAAAATGTTGCTACATCAATAGCTAACATTACTAGCAAGTGGTGTGGTGACTTCCAGCTGATTGACTGGCTGTTCAATCAAGCACTTGTGGACGTCTAACAGGCCTCAGACCAAGAACTATTAGTTAATTGACATAGCTATGGAGTAGTGACTGGCCACTGTGTGAGTCCAAGCCGACTTGTGTCAAATACACAAATGCGCACCATGGAATTGATCACATCAACAACCATGCATATATGCATGCATTTGCATGTATGACTTGTGTGTGTGTGTATATGTCTATGTGTACACATGCACACACAACTAATACAGCACACACTTAATCTTTCATTGTATGTATGGTATTAAACTACAGGCCATTCTATTCCTGTAATATATATGTTATCAATTTAAACATCAAATAAAACAATTGAAATGTCATAAATCCAAGATGTAAATTGTTATTTGTGAATCTTGTATGATTTGTTGGCCAGGTGTCATGCTATTTGAGCGTTGGTGAGGAAATTTGGCAAATGGTTAGAGGTAATAATTATAATAAACTTTGGGTCATTTATGGTCATTTATGTTTGGTGAATCACGGAAAATTTTCTCCCCCGCTATATGGTATCAAGGTATTGTAGAGTGGCCATGGGCTACTTTCCATGTAGTAGTGAATGTTATATTAGGATATTTAAATACACAAATTGGGAAAAGCATAAATGCACAAAACACTGGCAGATAATAAAGATATTGAAGGTCCAGTGCTGGCTACAACATATCATGACACATTAAACAAGGGCTTGTTTGATAGATACTGTATCTCAAAAATTTTTGCTCTACGCATATCAAAGATATTAATTTTAAGTACTTTATGATATGTAAATAATAAACATTAATTTTTGAAGATTTGGACATAATTATATGTTTGAATATATCATATCAAGTGGGAATTCAAAGTTTGTTGGGGGGAAAGTCTTGGCGAGTTTGAGAATTTGTATTCACATATCACGATAATGAATATTAATACAGTATTACCCAACAGTCAGTATCCTAGACTCAACAGTCAGTATCCTAGACTCCAACCTGACACAATTAACTCTTTACACACACACAATGTCATACTCACTGAGACCGCCAAATGCTGAAATCAGCCACACCAAAATTGTTACCACAACCAAAAGCAAGATGGCTAACAAAATAACATGACGGAAATGATAACATACATTCTGTTGCGTATATATACACACATACTCACCACAGCACAAGAGAGATGATAATGGAGCTGACTGGCATGCTTTAAAGAACTTGACACAGTAACCCTCAACATAATCAGTGTTGATCTGTAACTTGTGTCCTAATGATAATGTTAACACCTTCACAACTAGTAACAATAATCATCTAATACATACAGGGAAACCAGTTCCCTGAATTATTACAGTCTAGGGCACGAGACCCGAGATGAGGCCTTATATACACGGTTACCATATGCAAGTATTGGAATGTTTACAGTTAGCCGTAATAAAGCAAGTGGATTGATATTTTACACATCCTAAATCTTACGATGCTACAGTTATATTCTTAAGCTCACCTTTAGCCATCGTAACCGGCCGATGTTTAATGGTGGGAGTTACGGAGGTACACTACAGTTACCGGTAGTATCCGGTGATGTATAATAGTGTTGATTGTGGGTTTGTAATCTAAATTACTATGGCCAGCAGAAAAGGTATATAAATGTATAATTAACTAAAATGTGAAATGTGAATTCTGTGTAATGATGGAATTTTATCTTGCTGTTCTATTACTAACATTTGCCGTAGTAATGGTAATGCAGGCAAAGAGGAGGAAGGGAAAATGCGCGCCAAAGAGATCAGACATATCAAAACTTGCGAGGAAAAGGTGGCAAATAAATTTGTTACCTCTATTGTTACATATCCTGTAGCTTACCAGGGTGCGCGCCAGCTGACCCGCGCCACGTGTCAGTCTCCTCGGTAGACCTAGAAGAAGATGAAGATTACGCAACTACAGAATCCGACTTTAGCGAAGAAGAGCAAGAAGATCCAAGTGACTACTGTCGAGGTTATATTAGAAAACGAACGTTGTATGATTATTATGATATTGCAATATCGTAGGAGGATATCATCCAGTAGAAATAGGTGACGTTTACAACAATCGTTATACTATCATCCGTAAACTCGGCTGGGGCCACTTCTCAACAGTATGGCTTGCCAAAGATAAATTGTAAGATTTAAAGATCAGAATTATATACTTAATAGCTAAAGAATAGAAGAATTACTATATAAGTACTATGCCTCTTAGTTTTAAAGCCCTCTTGATATTACATTGTATGGAAACACCCTCATTCTTTACTGATGTTTTGACTACACTATTGACTACATGCATATACAAACAGATGTTAAGAAGACTGTTAAGATGTCATTGGCTCTTCATGTATGACAACATTTGCACAAATTTCAATATCCACTGTTATGCTACGATAGCCATAAGAAAATTCTGTTTTGGTTCTTCTGCAGGGCTGATAGATATGTTGCTATGAAGATAGTCAAATCTGCCAAACGTTATACTGAGACAGCTCTGGATGAAGTGAAACTATTAGAAAAAATAGCATCTGGTGATAGTAGCTTACTCGGACGAGAAAATGTCATTGAATTATATGATAACTTCAAAATTCATGGCATCAATGGGTCTCGTATCCTTTCACCAAACAATTGAAGACCGTCTCTATTTATTTTCTTAACCATGTCAAGATATTTGCATGGTATTTGAAGTGCTCGGCGATACTCTACTGAAGTTAATTATACAGCGTAAATACAAGGGTCTTCCTTTGAACACAGTGAAATCCATAACAGCACAGGTAGACAACTCTTTAGTTAATACCATTTTTATTACTTAATTTAGGTGCTGTGTGGACTCCATTACATGCATACCTATTGTAAAATCATTCACACCGATATGAAGCCGGAAAATGTTCTGGTTACCATTAGCAACAGGGAAATCAAAGATCTGGCATGCAGGGAGGTTACATCACCATCAGCGGGTGGGTGTGGTCCAATAAAATTATGCAACACTTCATCATCATCACTCCCACACTGCAGTGAGCACAGCTCCCGTTGGATCAAGAAATAAAAATGTAGGTTAGCTGATTTTTCAGTTGCATGTGACCATGTGAGGAACCACAATAGCCTACCTTATCGAAAAATCAGAAGAAAAAGTTGAAAAAGAAACTAAAGAAGAAACAACAGGAAAGTAGTGAAGTAAAGCAGAAAGATGATTCAACCGAACGGCCACTGGACAATGCAATGGATACTGCTCCAGCACCAGTTGCCCTGACAGGTTACAATTATTAGAAGAATACATTTTCGTAGCAGTTATTTAAATAATTTATAAAGAAATGAATGGTGAGAAATTAGATTCAGCACAAGGTGGCATTTTCTGTAATGATGATGATGATGATGATAATGATGATGATGATGATGATGATAAACAAGATACTAAAGATGACAATACAGGTGACCATGAAATTCTTAGTACTTCAAACCTTGGCTTGTGCTAGTTAATAAGTCCATTAACACCACAGGTCAACTATTGGCATCGTTACAACCAATTTCCTGTTTTAGGAAAACAAATTATTTTCTTTGTTTATGCCCATTAGAGCTCAAAGTGAAGATAGTTGATCTTGGCAATGCTTGTTGGGTGGTGAGTTATCATCAGCAAACTGTCAATTGTTCTGTTACATGAGCCAACAATAGGACCACCATTTCACAGAGGACATTCAGACAAGACAGTACCGTTGCCTTGAGGTACTGGTAGGCAGCAGTTACGGTCCTTCAGCCGATATATGGAGCATTGCTTGCATGGTAAGATATCTGCTGTCTTGTCCAGAAGAGAATAGGTCTAAATATCTGAATAGGTATTTGAATTAATAACAGGTGATTATCTGTTTGAGCCTCACAGTGGTGCTGACTACAGTAGAGATGAAGGTAAGGCTAAAAGTCTATTATTTGTTAAACAGTATCTTACCATCAGATCATATTGCACACATAATTGAACTACTGGGACCAATTCCTAAAACTATAGCACTATCTGGTTATTATTCACATGAATTCTTCAACAGAAAAGGTAAGATTTCACTCAGTGATACGATATAATGAACATGTGTAATGTTCACTTTAGGGGAATTGAGACATATTAAGAATCTCAAGCCATGGTAAGATGCTGATGGATATGGTACCATTGAAAAATTCGCTGTACTCTGTTTTAGGTGCCTGTATGATGTATTGGTTGAAAAGTACAAGGTAGCACCTCAAGATGCTAGTGAAATTACAGATTTTTTGTTACCAATGCTGGTGTACGATCCTGACAAAAGAGCAGCCGCAAAACAATGCCTTCAACACCATTGGTTAAAAGAATACATAGCAGATGATTTAACATTAAAAAATAAATGAATGGTTACTTACAAAATACAACATGGCATTTTAAATGCAGCTTCCCTCCAACATAACAAAAAATTACATTCTATTTTATTACAAATGATGAAGTTTCATGTGATATATTTTTAAAGTTGCTTGGAGCATGTGTTAGCAACTGGTGTGCGTTATCTTGTTACCGACAGCACTCTGTCCAATGTGACTGATCGCTGGAATTCATTTTATCGTCTTGACTGGAAGCTGGCAGGCTGCCCCATAATAAAATACTATTACCTAAGAAAAATAGTTAATGTGCGGTAAACATTTACTTTTGTGTCTATTTACTGTTGTGATCTAGTCGTTCATGTGGGTGTACACAGGCGGAGTGAAACATCCAAAAGTGACCATTGTTGCATGACTTTAGACAGGGGTGACACGGTAGCATCACGTGATAACCAACTATGTTCCCACTAGATAGGTATACACATGGCTATATTAGTAATTCAAAAATTACCACACGCATACACTTACCATAAGGCACACGCGATGTCCTTTATTCTACACTCGCAGTGCCTAGTTTCATAATCTTCTTCGACTAATACCGTCGCCCTACCATCGGAAGTTAATATCACAACAGATGATAAACAATAGCGGTATTGATGATAATTTATGCCTTGGACAATATCAATTCGAAAAGTATTTTTATACGGTCAAACTCACCCTTGTGGAGGCAAATCAGTGGAATACAGTTCCACTCTTGTGTCCGCTAGTAGTATTGCCTTCATTCCCCTCACACATAACGTGCTCTCGCAGAAAACACACTCAAGATTATACACCGGCTTCCACTTGAAGCTGGGATGAAGCGCACAATCTTGGTGCGGTGAGAATCTCGATGCACTAAAGTTTATGTCGGTCATGTATACTCGTTTAGTATAACCTCAAGCGATTTACCATGCGCTACATTTAAGGAGACTAAAAACCAAAATGCATTTTTGGCCATGGAAACACAAACCTCACGTGATACAAACCAAAACACGTGCGAATTAATAGAGTGCTAATTAAACGAAGATTGTTCTTCAATTTGTGCATCAATCTGTCTTAGCGACTCCTGCAGTGCCTCAACTTCATCCATCTTCCCCTGCGTTCTTGCTTGTTCAATATACGTTAATAATTGACGTCGTTGTATCAAGAAAGGATCTTCATCAACATCAGCTAATTGTCCTGTGCCAGACAAAGATGCTGGTACCCAGGTGCTGGGGGAAAAGTGTTGACCAGAAATAAAGTCAATAGTAGAATTGTTAGTATCAGATACTTTGGAAAAGGACACTTTTGTAGTAGATTTTCGTTGTTGTTCTTGTGCTTTTTTCTGTGCCTCCTTTCGCTGAGCTTCTTCCAGTGCAGCTCTCTCTTCATTGTCCTTCCTACGTTTTTCTCTAATCTCTAGCAGTTTATCAGGAGTAAGTAGTGGCTTTAGTCCAATCATGTGATCCTGAAGGTATTGGTTAACAAATTGTTGAATACCATTCTGTATCTTCAGTGATTTTGGAGAAGCTTCAGTTCCCTTAGCATCCAGAGCTGCAATCTTTTTACTGTTGAGCTGCATGTAACGGAACACTCTGGTAACAATAAAATTACCTTATCTGATTTAGTGACTCATAGTGGCGGATTAGATTTTGATATACTTTCTGGGTAGCCTCCAAACTGTAGGTTGACAATCCACCGCTATTGCAAAAGACAATATTTACAGCCAATGCATAAACTAATAATTTTATTATCAAATGTAACTGCTATGCAACAAAAGCCATGCTATATGATTAAGAATGGCTTCCCTTGGTACAGAAATGATGATCTAGCATCTCTCGTATACACAGAACACAACATAACATGCACTATGTCTGTGCAATTGAAGATGCACTCACAAAGAACTAAACAAAAGGCGAACACTCACTATAAAGATTCTGACATCTCTATGTATTGTGGCCGCAATACAGCAGCTTCCCGCCGAATTTCCAGCAGTTTCTATTGTAATACTGAAATTAAAGAAGGAACGTAAAACACGATTGTACCTGGTAAAGTTTTGATATCAGTGGCGTGATTGAATCTTTCATAAAATTAAGTTTTCTACAATCCCATTACTGATGAACTATACTCAAATTGAACCTCTACTTACCTATCCATCAGTTGATCACATGCTTCGCATAGTCGTACCCCCTCGTGTTCATCTTCATCTTCATCTGAATCCTCTTGCAATTTCCTTTTCTTCTTGGATGATGCGACAGACATGGGATCCCAGCGACCAGTATCATAAACAATAAGACCTGTGTATGTTTGCATGAAAGAGTTTGTGCTATTAAGGATTACACCACTAACGTGCTTCGCTGAACAAGAGAAAGATGGAACACTTTTTACACATGATTGAGCCACACAGGCGACAGTGGTGACGTCGCCTTCGTACATTGAATGATTTGGAACACCATCGACAAAATGGTACCTCTTTGTCAGGTTTCCATTGCACAATTGTCTTTTCTAGTTCTGTTGTTGTTATGCAAACAAATAGGTTGTGATATTTGAAGACAATACCTTTACGCTTTTTTTCACTACTCTCTGCTGATACCAATTTCATCAACTACATTGAAAAGGTATCCATACAACCTCTCACACTCCCCCTATACCTTCTCTAGTCTTATTGTTAGTTGGTTCACTTCAACAGTGATTTGTGCTATCACATTCTCCCTCTGCTTCCTGAATTGTTCCATGTGGTCACGATAGTAACCTGTTCAAGATTAGAAATTTCACACTCAGCTACATTTATTTTTATACCAATGCTTTGTGGGTCCCACTGGAAAGGATCGATTCCGGTCACGTTATCTACAGTAGACGTGTCCGGATCGACTGGAGAACCACCAGCAGCTGCGGCTGCACCGATGGCATCTACCTGCTGCCTCTCTCGGTTAACCAGCTTCATCTTTGCTTTGTTAAATAAACCTCTTAGGTTTCCGCCCGTCTTCGCTTTAATCTCTTCTTCCCCGTGCTCTGTGCGGAAATGTTCGTGGAGTTGATACTGCGAGCGCATATCAACGTAACATATAGGGCAAAGAAATCCTTCTTGAATGATAGATTCAGCCATGGTGTGAACGCTGGAGATGAAAATTTCATATGTTTTCGTTATAATGCACACACTCTTATACAACGTACAGATCACCTGACCGAAAACCACAGTATGGTCATCACGTGAGTTTATTCCTGGAGAAGTAATTATTCCTTCCCCCCTTTTCTGGGGGTACTCTCCTATTGTGGAGGCTACAAATTTAATGAAAATAAATGAGTTTCCGGTTCATATGTCATCGGCAATCAGAATTGGGATGCACAATGGAGTCATGTAGTGCCCCTTTTCATAGTAATCAATGCCAATGATAGTAAAAATATAGTCATATAAGTAACTGTTGGCCCGAGTGGTAACCCTGCATTCTGTGATGAAGATGACATGGCTAGCTATCATGATAGGCTTATGTCTCTTTGTGGTATGTTTTGTGATTTACCTACAAAGCTTTTAATTGCTATGGCTATCCAGCTAATTATTGGTATATTTGTTCTTACACTGTATGTAAAATACCGTTTGTGTTGTGGTGGCGCATACCAAAATTAGCTGTATTTCTAATTAAAGGTATATGAAAAATATTTCTTAAAGTGTTTATTAGTTTCCTTAGCAATAAGGTGATTAGCACAAGATGCAGTCTTTAGTCTCTCTACTAGCCTATCCTGCAGATTTAAGGGACTATTTAGTTACTCATCGTGTTCCAACTGTTTTTGAAGTAAGTGAAACTGATTAGCTTAACGACGCTGGCGCGTAAATCGAAGAAACACTTCTGTAAATTTTAGTATGGGTTCACGTGTAACACCATCTATTTGTTTCAGCTTTTACGCTATTTACGTATACTTTTCTATTTTTGTACTACAGGCTCTTCTTACTGGAGTTTCTGTTGTTTGTGCACGCGACCCTGCTCTAGATCCGTACGAGTTCATAGTGGACAAATTGCGGGAGCTGCAGGCGGGGCAACACGAAGATTTAGCATGGTAAGATGTGCAAGTTTTAGCAAATTTTCAGATAACTTCCGCTTTGGGGATGCCATGCAGCTTAAGTGAAGCGATCAGCTGGGTGGTTGACATGTTGCATTTTAAATCTCAACACCTCGAGTCGTTAATGTTGCTATGTGCAGGGACACCTTTGTGTTGCCAAGTATGCGACCAGCGCGTAGAATGCTATACAGGGGCATAGCAGACACGTTTTTTGGTGATGATGAGAATGCACAGGTATAAGGATTCAGGCTAACTTTCGTTTGCTAATTAGCTAGCTATGAGCCATCTATTTCATTCCTACAGCCAACCCCAGAAATGTACGAGAAGGCATATGAATTCATGAAAGAAAAGACGTTTAAAATATACTTTCAGTAAGTCAAGCACTCTAACTGAGTCAACTGACATTAGTATGGGTGAGCCGGCTAGGTAGCTAGCTATCACCTGGTGTTATTTGTAGAGCTTGGAAAGATTTTCATGCTCTCATGCAGTGGGAACGTAAAGAGGAGGACAGAAAAAGAAAAATGGCGGTTTCACAACACAACTATTCACTACAACGTAAATTATTCAGCAGGTGGAAGGTAGTGATATACACATAGCCAGCTGTAATGTTATTGTTTAGCTTTAAACTTTTCTTGATAATAGGTATACACTCAGAGGAAGATGGAAAGAGTTCATGGTAGCTAAGAATTATTTCTCTTAACTAGCTAGCTACAGCTGTGCAAACTTATCTCTATAGCGGGTGTGGCTAAATTGAAGCAACTCAACAATCGGAGAATCATGAAGATTGTACTACTGGCATGGCGCGAGAGTGCCGAACAGTCAGCCAAGACGAATAAGTGGTTTAAAGTTTGTATAGACATACAGCAGTAGCTATTACATTCTACTATGATATATAGCTACGTGATTTATGTGTTTATGTGTGCATAGGTATGTATGTAGCTATATGTATGCACTAACACACACATACATGTGTGTAGCTACTATACTACATCAACCATGCATGTTTTTATTTATAGAGCAGAGAATTTGGGGAAGGCAATGAACCAGGAGAAGATGAGGAGTGGTATTACCCTGAAGGCCAGGATTATCTATCACTGATTCCTCGCAACATAGCAGTGAAGGTTGTATATATACTAACTGACTAATGTTACCAGTTAGCTCACTCCACTATGACTAGATATTTTCCTTTACTGGAATCCAAGGACTATCCAGATGTGCTAGAGTGTGTCGAACATGGAAAGAGATTACAGAGGATCCTGCTGTGTGGAGTAGCGTAAGTTAGCCACTGCATGATGGTTGATATGTTATTGTAGTCATTTGGTATTGCAGGTTAATTTATCAGTAGCCAAAAATTAGTAAGTTAAAATAGTTTGCCCGTGCTTAAATGATATGATTGTTTGTTGTCCAGTGTCACAGATATTGTGCTCATGCGGTTGATAAACAAATGTCGTCCATTCCTCGGTCGTCTCAACCTGCGTAGTTGCCACATGCTGACAGAGGATGCACTACAGCACATTGGAGAGTGCAAGAACCTACAAGATCTTAATTTGTCTGAATACAGTAAACTCGATGACGAAGGAATCAGGAATATTGCCACTGGATGTATTGGTCTTCTTTATCTGAATTTGTCCTATTGTTTTGTGACTGATGCAACACTAGTTACATTATCCAAGTGAGAAGATACAGCCTTACATAGTTACCTGTGATAATACTTATTATTATGCAGACATTGTACGAACCTTCGATACCTCAGTTTAGCATACTGCACACAATTCACTGCCAAAGGATTACGCTATATTTCACAGGGAAAGGGTTGTCGCAAGTTGGTCCATCTTGACCTATCGGGTTGTACTCAGGTAAAGTAAAATTTAAATAATTACAATTCCAATGCTATCATTATTGGTTAGCTTACAGCAGAGTGCATAAAGTATGTTGTACGAGGGTGTCCGGTACTTAACGTATTACACCTCAATGAAATTCCTGACTTGGATGATGAAATTATTCTGGCTCTGGTGAACCAATGCACCACACTGCGGCATCTCTCCATACTCGGCAGCTCTTGCATCACTGACCATTCTGTGAAGAGATTGGCCATACAGTCAAAGAAGCTACGCTCCATCAAGATTGAGAGTAAGACAATGCAATGGTGTATTTGCTCATATCAGTTAAATGTCTAACTTCTCCTAGACAATACAATGATCGGTGATATGTCACTACGGGCCCTTGGGAAAGTGTGTCGTGATTTACGGCAAGTCTACTTGGCTGGCTGCTCACGGATAACAGATCACGGAATGAAAGCTCTTGGCACTTTGAGACAGCTACAGATGTTAAATGTGTCTGATTGCATTCGGTACTGTAGTGGTCACTCAATGGTGCTTATTTAACTTATGGACTTATAGGATAACTGACCTTGGCGTGCGTCATATTATTGAAAGTGCATCAGGGACCAGCATTCATGAATTTAATGTTACCAACTGCTTCAAAGTTAGCGATGTGACTCTGCTGCGAATATCTCAGAGGTAAATACGCCACTTCTCAGCTCACATGATCACCTGCCGACTGCATACATAGATGTCGTAATTTGGTCTACGTCAGTTTCTGCTATTGTGAACACATCACTGATGCTGGTGTGGAGCTGATGGGTCACATGCCATCACTGATATCTCTTGATCTCACCGGTTGCTGCCTCACCGATCAGGCGAGTGACCTACTCCATCTATATTAACTGCATTCCGGTAATTTAACTACAGGGTGTAACTGCTCTTGGTCACAATCCTCAATTCCGCAATCTGGTACTAGCCGAGTGCCCAGAGATCACTGACTTGGGAATGGAGGTACATAGGCACATGCATACACTGCTCACTCGTGTAGTCATTATCATTTTACTTTGCTGCTAGAAAATGCTTGTTAATCTCCCTCAACTGGAGTTACTGGATTTATCTGACTGTGAACAAATAACTGATGCCACTATAAAGGCCATTGTTTTTCACTGTCGTCTGTTAAGATCGCTGAATGTCTCTGGCTGCAGTAGAGTAAGCTGTCATTACCTACGTATCTCCATATATATTGCTGTTTACATTTCAGTTAACTGATGCTTCCGTCAAATATCTATCACAAGGCTGTGCATATTTGTCGGTGCTCAACTTCTCTTCTTCCAATATAACGTTAGATGTACTATTACCTCATGACTGCTACATCATTTATCCGTCAATTTAGGGACAACTCATTGAGACTATTGCGTCGAAACTGCAACAATCTGAAATACCTTACCATTTACTACTGCTGTGGTGTTACCAGGTAATACATCCAGTTAACCTGCCTGTACTTTGATCTCATTGGCTATTGTTACTAATATAGGGAAGCTGTTGCGAGGCTGCAGAAAAAGTGTCCAGTAATTGAATACAGTGCAGATCAACCCTTCAAAACTCTTCCCCGATTATCAGTAGGCTCATTGATTGATAAATTATAACAAACAATTACAAGATTCACTCAATAATGTATTTGATTGTATATAATAATTATATTTACAATATTACAAAATAAACAAATTTATACACTGCTTTCTTTTACAATACCACAAGCACTTTGAGTGCTTCCATTGTTACTGTTTATTTGGCTATGGGTGACATCCAATACTTCAATGTTGTTTATTGAATTCAAAAATAACTGTAAGTTTTCTTTGGCTGGCGGGGATGCTAGGGGAATTGATGATGATATTCTCTTAGCAGTGGAGTCCATTATAGCACCATGCTCATACAAGTCCACATTAAAATTGTCGGCAATGTCTAAAGTGATATTCTGCATGTGCATTGTTTGATCATACAAGTCATCATCAAGCTCCAGCCGTCGAGATACTCCACTTTTCCTGGAGTGTGCATGATGACTAGCAGGACCGATTAAACCCAACAGTACAGGGAGCAACAATAGACCGTGAAACAACCCAAACAAAACAACTCCAGAGAACACCTACAGGAGAATACAAATGTTAAACCCAGCATGACAAATAAAATTTTCACCTTGAAGAAGGTTTGAAATATATATGACTCTGACCGTGCTAACAGCACAAATGCAAGCAGAGTAGATATTCCACCATTCAACACTGGTGGTCCAATTTCTGATAATGTAATACGCACCCTTTCTACAGTAATAACAAAACAAAAACAGCATGATATTAATACACCTGTACAGCTACAATTTCAAGTTATAAATACATTCAATATGTACGGGTAGTGAAGGTAGAGTTGAGCACTTTACCTTTACGACTGCCAGTGGCTCTCATGAATGCATGCGCAACATGCACGGCATAATCCACTGATAGACCGACTACTAATACTAACAGTACTGCAGTGATAGTGTTGATACTCAAATCCCAGTAATAGAGTGATCCTGTTATGTCCACCTGCAACACAAAACTAATGCCAAACAGCCCCGCCCCTTATCAGCTTACCATAGTAAGTGCAACAGCTGATAAAACAAGCACTGCAGTTATCCAATTTGCCACCAGTAGCAATGTAATGAGAAATATTACAGCTGTAGCGATAATCAGATTTCTGATTAATTCATGTTCAATGACATTAGTGGTCTCCCAGCTAAGGAAGATTTCTGTATAGGCAAACGCTCGTTCAGGTGTAAATGGTACAGAGTTAACACGACCCCGTAATCCCCTCATTGCCCACAGCTCTTGTTTGGTCCCCCTTAGTGGTATGAGGGTGGCACGTCCTCTAGTAGCCTGTTTGTAGAACATTAATGGTATAACACATCTCATGTACATCAGCAGAAAATACAGCTGGGGAGCAAATTAAAGCTTTTCAAAAATGTAGGGGACTTATCTTGTAAGGACTAATACTATTATAGTCTATAATCTTTATATATTATATAGAATTTCAATTTTGTATTCCAAAGCCTAGGGGGGGGGGGGGGGGGGGGGGGCAAGAATTAACATAGGAGGGCGAATGTCCCTGCCCCCCTAAATGCAGCCCTGTACATATAAGATAGCACAAGCAACTTACCACAATACAACATTCCCCACAACTGCAAGATCTCATTTCAGTGGCTGTAACAACATCATCAATCACCTCAGCTGAACTTGGTGCATCACGAAATTCACAAATAAAGGTATAGAACTGAGTACTATTCGTAATGATAGGCAATGGACCCAACTGAGCTTGTTGTATGGCCAACCGTGTCTCCAGACGTGTTGGAAAACTCACTGACGTTGTATTAAAAGACACCTGTTCAATGTGAGATTTCTTATTGGACTGCGCCCATGCAATGAAATGATCAAACCAAAACACAACAGCATTTTGTCCTGCTCTCAGTGTGGGGTCAGTGTGCAGGGTGTGATTGAGAAGGTGCAATTCAGGTTGTTGACTAAAATAATCTATTTCTCCTGTGTACATTGCCACTGGTATCCCTGAATCAGGGAAGTACTATTAAAAGGAAAAACATACTATTGACAAGATATTTAAATGGTAGCATACCGCTTCACGTTGATTGATGAACTTAAGAGCATAAGAATTAGGATGGAACAACCACCTGATGTCAATGTCAGTCTGCAGTTTGTAGCAGCCATAACTACAAAAACTAACTATCACCATGGCCAGAATGATGACCACCACCTAAGAAATCAGATAAAAGGTTGCCATAACAACAATATTCATTATCAATTAATGAGCAGCTGACAACAAGCACACATGACCACAGACATTCATTACATAGACCACAAGCCCACTGTTTCCCATACACACAGTACAATAGTATAAGTAGCCATTTTGTCTATATTACCAAAAAGTACTCTTGATAATTCGTTTCACCTATATATATGTACTACAACAAGGTTCTTACTATAACAACAAGGTTCTTACTATAACGACAAGCTAATAACCAATTTGTCCTCTGTAACTATTTATATCCATTTACTATGAATGACCATATAAAGTAATTAAACATTGTGTAGTTGCATGTGCGTGTATCAATAATCTAAAATAATAATGGAATGTCAAACTAATGGATAAGGTCTACTGATCATGAGCTACCATACACTGCTGTACTATGACACTCTACCAATCATAGAGGTGTATCGATAAATCAGCAAACCATTGACTGCCGATTAGCAAATTTCAACAATGTCTATATATCAGTGTCTTTTTCTGAAATTGTACCTTTCTACCAATAAAGCACATACACTAATAGTTTAATTTGCTGTTGAGCCGTCACTGTGTTGATGATTATTTTACAAGTTTTGTTGTTAATTTGCTGTTGTTATTGTGGAAGTTTACAATATTATGGAGCAAATAGGAAAACATGTATATTGGACATGAATATTGGATTGGAAACATAAAATTTATATTGGTAGACAGGGGCGTAGCCAAATTTTTTAGAAGGGGTTACCGGGTTAGTGAAAGTTAAGTAAATGCTTTAATATAGTGTTGACTGCTATATTAGAGATATTTTAGTGGGCAGGGCATTTATTTACCCAATCCACAAAATTGCATTTCACCTGCTGTACATTACATAAAATGAACATGTGACAACATTCCCAGTCCCATACTCTTTGCATTAATGCATCTCCCCTCCCTATGCTCCTGGTAGACCACTAACCAGTCGATCAGTACCTACAATATGGTCACACTACCATTAGTGGGAATATATGGCGGTGTTTTAATTTGGTGGGTTAAATATAAACAGGAGTGACCAACTGAATTAAAGTTTGAGATTTAGTTGAAATTTACCAAACCGCCAAATTCCATTTAATTCTGCCAGCAATGCCATGCCAAATTTTCCAGTATACAACTAGCAAATTATATGATTGTAATTATCATGACAGGATAGCATAGGCGTATAGTAACTAGTGCACTGGGCAGCCATCTCATAGCCCCTAGCAGGCCAGGCCAGGCCAGGGCTTGGCTACGCCACTGTAGGACAGACAAACCACAAAGAACAATACCTGCACTGCTCGGCTAACAATGTTGCTTCCAGCCAATGCCCCACCAATGTGACTGCCAAACACTTCTCGAACAGTTTTTACCAAATCCCATTCCCTCCTTTCATCAATGGTCACTGCAGGAGGTAGGAGTCTGATGCAAGGGACTACTGCATGCAAATTGGCTTGTTGTCTATTAAACAATACATTGCTACATAAAGTAAATCCTGCCAGTGCCGACTACCACCTTTTATAATCCAAGACAACACAAGCTGAAAATAAAGTGACTTGAAAAAAGAAAAGCAGTAAAATAGCAATTCCAGCATAAATACAAAATGAGGATAGACTCGGAAGCACTGTACCCGCCCCAACAAAGAATGCCACTCCATTAGTTACTGATGTCACTGTAATGGAAACACCCTACACCATAGAACAGAAACACATTGGAATTTTTTTTTCAAAAAAGTTCACGTACCACTGCACCCAAACACTTTGCTGAATATCGAGCAGCATATGTATATCCACTGCTGCTATCTACTTTAGGAGGCTTGCTATTTTGCCATGAAGAGACAATGACAAACATGTCATCCACACCGATTCCTACGTATAAATCATAAATCACGAATACACACACTACACACTACATGTAGTAACCTAGCAACAGGAACGGTATGACAGAATGAACAGGACCATAGGGGAACTGCAGGTAGCTGGCCAGGCCAGCTGTTACTAGTAAAGTAAATCCAATGCATAGTATCCCCACTACTGCAATCCAGATCTGATGAAACAAATGTAAGTACATTAAGTAAAATAACTTCAAAAAGCTGTATACAAACCTTGTTCTCTATCCAATTAAGTTTTCCCAAAAAGGCAGCAAAGTATACAAATGTTAATAAATAACCAAAGGATAATAAAATGATATCATTTCCAAATGCTTGTTGTGTCTCTTCCTCTACCCTACAAAATTACACAGTAGGTAGATCATGGGGATAGGACAGTTAGTATTGTGTGTTCATAAAATCAGCAACTTACACTTCTAAATTACATCATTACAAATTACTAATCATAGATATAATGTGATTATCAATTAAGATCACTCACGTATCAGATGTGAATACAGAAATATCCAAGCTGTCAGTCCTGTGTTGTTTAGACCATGAAACGAACATGTCTTCCCAGGCTTCAACCACTTCTGAGAAGTTTTGGTCTCCCCGTATCCTAAACTGTAATGTGGTAGCCCTGACTGCTTTAACAGTTCCATTATTCAGTTCCACTAGACCGAATATTTGGTCAAAATCAGCTGGTTTGTGCCCATGAAAGATATTTAAAAGACGCAGGTTTCCTACTTCTGATACTAATTCCGTCCTAATCCTATCAGGATCTGCATTGAAAAAGATACTGTTTAGTGGACTGTCAATCCAGCATGGCCTATGAATGTTCTCCCTGTATGGCAACGGTTGTGTGAGAAGTTAAATAATCATCCAGCTAACGTGAACTTGCTCACCTGTAACAGATATCTTGAAAAGTGTAGCGTCGATGATTTCTATATACAGTGAAGTTCATAACTTCATTCTGAGCAACTGCAAGCTTTATACACATACATGCAAGTGATGTTGAGCAAGGCAGGCTAGCAGCTCACCTTTGCAAGAAACTCTGTTTGTGCAAAGCTTCCTGATCCATTTGTAATGGATATTATAGCCAACTCACTGCGGTAATCTTCCGGGAAATTTCTTCTTACCCAGTCACGATGGTCTAGTGCAGAGGCGGTGGTTGGTATCCACGTGTCGTAGCTTGTGTCTTGTTTAAAGTTGCCAATCAGTCCCGTACACAGCACAGCTCCAAACAGGACAGTAACTGCGATCGTGGAGAGTGGCCAGGAGCCAACCAACAGCCCGAGGCTGCATGCACGAGACGATCAAATTTAACATATCGTGTATACAATACATGCCATCATGTCATGCAGTATTATTAGCAATCTAATGACACTCACTAAGTGTAAAAGGTTTCCAATGCTTGTGCTATTTGACCACTAACGTAGAGTTGCAGCACATACACGTGTATATATACCACATATAAGCAATTCCGCTCATCCTCCTCCAAGCTATCGATCGTCGTTTGAGGTTGATTCGGCAAGCTACTACTCACCTCGGTGCTGGAGTCCGCCATTTATTTTAACACTACACTTCTACTGAAAGCATTTAGACCTATTTTCGCTTTAGGGAACGTACAATGGTCACGCGGTTATTAGCTGTCACGCCCCCATCCACCTCAAAACTCTTTCCGAAATAGCTGCAGGCCCAAACCATTACATAAAAGGTAACATATCCCATAGTGTACACCAATTAATTAATTAATAGGACCATAGATAGTATATTCTCCTGTACGGAGAATATGCTATCTATGATGATAGGACCATGGTTATTTCCGCGAATGGCACTTATGGATTGGAAATTACAAGCGCCCCCTAGGAACTAGGCGTAGCTCAATATAATTATAGAGTAATCTATCTGCACTAAAACAGTGATTTGGCCATACCAGACCAAACATGCATAGATACTCTATATGAAGCATGCCATACCTGTAAACAGAAGTTCACATGCCATTGTAGATTAATAGTTTTGTTAATATTTTAATTGACTAGTTACATATAGTTAGTTAAATACACCAAGGTCTCTAATATGCTACTCAAGCGCCGCAGCACCAGAGATAATTTCAATAAGCTCCCTAGTAATGACATCCTGTCTTTTCCTGTTAAATGTCAGTGTAAGTCTATCAATCATCTCTCCTGTTGTGTAACACACAATTTATAAAGTTACAAAAATCAGTTTCAGAAGCTTACCGGCATTCTTGCTGGCATTGTCCATGGCCATCATGCGAGAACTGTGCTCACTACAAGCTCCCTCTATCATAGCATAATATACCAAGTTGGCCAGTGTGTATTGGTGATAAGTCCGCAACAAATCAGGATCAACATCATCATATACGTACATAGAATCTGCCATTAGAGTACAAACATAATATTAATACAGTAGGTCATGGTTTAAAAACTACCTGATGAAGTCAGTGAGTCTAGTGAGCTAACATTCTGTGTGGTGCTCTTGTAAGACATTATAGACCTTTGAATGTACTCCTTTCAATCACACATTAAATCAATGTAACACAACTCACACAAACTTGTTGTATACTATATCCACAGACTGAAACTCATAGCCGGTGTTGAAAACTTCTTGGACAAGAAAAGATGCATCAGCAAAAGTTGGCATTTTACGACCAACATCCGACATAGAGAGGAGAATATTCCCACTGTGTTTTCTTTGAAGGATGGTGCGAACTTTATCTCCCACACATGCCACACGGTAATTTCTATTAGATGGATTATCAGCAATAGCCTGCCTAATAACTTTAGCAAGATTAGAGTGGATTCCACCACATAACCCCCTATCTGATGAAATGGCTATCACCAAATGGTTCTCTTTATCCTCGTCTGAATCAAGCTCGGTGGTTTCCAGTAATTCTAAACATAAAATGTATAAGTGTACCAATGGCTCACGTGTGTTATGTGTAGTTCAGTAACTTACTTGCAGCTGCAGTTCCATAAGGCCTAACAAATCTAAGATCTTTCTCTGCTTTTCCAAACTTCGATGCTGCTACCATTTTCATTGATTTAGTAATTTTTTGAATGTTCTTAATAGATTTTAGCCGCAGAGAAACTAGTATTATTATCAACGAGTGCATTTTAGTAATATAGGCGCCTTCCACAACTTACTTTCTTTCAGAGTAGCCATCCCTCTGACTGGCTGCCTATAGGAAACAGCAAGTATGAAAAACATAATGCATTTTTTGCTATTGTATTTACCAAGAAGGCCTAAACAGCGACACCGACAATCCCCAAGCTGCTGCCATTTTTATTAAAGCAAGCTCTCGTATTGTATTCCGTTTTTTTACGGATACTTGGAGGTAAAGATGTCAGGAAGACAAGGTATGTCGAGTCGTTTATTACTTTTGTTGCATCATTGAAAATATTGTGTGAAGGGGGAAAGAAAAAGCCATTAAAACAACCTAAAAAGGACAAACAAGATGATGATGTGGGTTAATTAGAATATATACTTTAAAATCATTACATTCTGTATTAGGATGATAAAGAATTTAAGCAAAAACAAAGAGAAGAACAAAAGAAGTTAGAGCAAGCAAGGGCTCAAGCATCACAAAAGGGCCCAATGGGTGAGTATAATGGTTTTACTCTAATAAAACATCACATTAAGTAAAAATAGCCTTGATGTTAGAACACTGAGTTTAGTGGTATGTCCTTTGGTTCAGGGAGTTCTTCAATTGTTTTGTAAGATTTTAGCTAAACATGGTTTTGATGGTTGCATTTTGATGCTACCACGAAAAATCTTGCACATTTTGTAAGCAAAAACACAGCCGGGGTATTTTTATTGACCTTTTTGGCAAACAAAACTCAACATTTCTGCTTAGGTATATATGCATTTTCAAGTGACTACACTAAGTCTCATCGATAGTGGAGGTGTACCAACAATCGGATCAGTGAAATATTGGCTAGTGGTGGCTATAACAGTATCAATGATCGGCCTTTTTTTTGAATTATACCAATGTTTCTATCAATATTAGCACATGTGTTGGATTGTCGCTGTGTGGTACTGTGCTGATACTTATTTTACAAGTTTTTATTTTGTTGTTACAAAATGTCTTGGCTATGAATATGAATTGACTATGAATATTACATGTCATATGAAAAAGCTTGATATGTAGTTGGCTATATCGGATCGGCTATCGTTATCAGGTATACATGCATGAATAATCGGATGTCAGAAAACATAAAAATTTTATATCAGTACACCTCTGGTCAATAGTTACACAACTACAATTAATTATGTACCAAATTGTAATAGGTTGAATTATAAGTCAAAAGGCATTTAGCGCTATTTTTTATAGTCATAGCTACTGCCATATGGACTATATTTATAGCTATCCTTTAAATTTTGTTTTCCATTATCCTGTAGGTGTTGGAGGGATTAAGAAGAGCAAAAAATAATACTTTTTTATTGATTTGATTCATTCATGCTAGCCACTGATAATTGATGTATATATAATTACTCAATTATAAATTAGAAGTCTGATAAGGAAGCATCTAGGCCTGATGAGTCTATGATTTCAGATAGAGCAATTACTTTACTTCCTACATGTGATCAGGACTAGTGGGTAGTTGATGACCTCATTATGAACTTAATCACACTCGTTAATATTCGATTGTGGCTTTGATTAATGGGTTGGTAACGAAGTTTCGCGGTAACTGTACGAGTCAAGAGGTATAGGGAGATGTTTAAGAGCGTTTATCAAGTGAGATAATGGCCTATAGTAAAGCTTGAATATACTTGTATGTACTGTGCGAATAGGGCGGGGCACACGTAGAAGTTTTCAGTGCCCAAGGTAAAGACCCAGTCGCTAATTGGAAGCTTCATGGAAAGACCAGTGCCATTAGAAAGGTAAATTATACACATCTCGTGCTAAAAATTGTATATTGTTACGTTTTTGTAAAGGAATATGACCAAGATTTGCGAGGGTTTGTTTATGTCATGGAGGGAGGCAGCACAGTGACAAGAATGCAATTACCTAAGAATGATAGACAACATTGTTAGTTACTCATAACATTGTTTACTGTGATTATACTCAGTGTGTGTGGTAGTGGCTCTACTTCAACCATTTTTTGTGCTACAATTATGCATTCCTGAAGCTGCTAATGTGTCTGTGGAGTTGTGGTAAGTGTTTGCCTACTGTTGCACTGTTCTTGTGAGGTTAGAAAATTACCACCAGTATCAGTGATGGTGGGGGAAGCCGAAGGAGGATATTCTTGTCATCAGCTCACAAAGAAACATCTTCCACACCATTACATGCTCGTGTTCCCCTCTCTTCCTTCCCAAGAGGAGAGGTACCTGATAATTGTCATGATAGATAAACTAGTGATTGGTATGTGATTTTAGTGGTTCAATCTCTGCATCGATCTTGGTGCATTGGTCCCCAAACTGTTTCGAGGCCAACAATTCAAATCAGTGGAAAGTGTTACAGTTGGTGGTAGCTGCAGACTGCGACGTGTGTTTACATTGAAGGCAAAACCAAGCAATTCAGGTTTATTGCCAGCAATCACAGACAAGAATTAACTTTCTTATTATTTTAGGTGATGTTCCTGTGTCTTGCATGATACCACACTTTACCAGCCAAAAGATTGTACTGGTACCTGATGAAATGGCAGTCAATAATGGCAATATAGTTGTAAAGTCTGATGGAGGGACTCCAGATACTGAAAAGCCTTCACATGTGGCATTTGGTACTAAAATCTCAATACCTGATCACATACTCAAGTCCAGAATGGTTTGTACATTAGTTCAGTAATGCTATAATACCATCTACAATGTTTTTGTATGCAGTCATCAAGGAGCTGTGACTCATCAGTAACATCAGGTAAATTACTCGTCATTATGAATATTATATCAGTAGTTACTGTTTATAGCATTGTCAGTTCATTCAGACAGTAGCACGATGACTAATAGAAAGGATCACAAAATATCGTCTAAAAGAGTATTGCCAAAAATTCAGCGTAAGAAAATTACTCCAAGAGCAGTATTACTACCAAACAGCACAGAATTACACAACAATGATAAAGTTAATGCTGATTCCTCCAAAGTCACTCCTCGGTCTACTACAGTGGTGTATTCTCCAAGTGCTTATGCAGATGATACAAGTCACATGACATCACATGATTTACAAGATGATACTGTAGATGGTGACACACAGCTTGCTATTGATGTTCTACGTAGTCAGTCAGATCCAACCATTCTCTATCATTACAGTTCACACCCTCACTCTGCACACAGAAAGAGTCCTAATGCAAGGTATAGTGCTTAGTACAAGTGTTACGTTAATTTCCAAAACTCTTTAGTAACAGTCTGTCAAGTAACAGAGGTCCCTGTATGGACGATGATTTCTATTCATCTGGCAGTAGCAGTAGCGTTGGTGATGCTACTGTTGAAGTCAGCCCATCTCATGTACAGCGAATTAAACATCAGCTGAAATCTCCAGACCAATTGGACACCAATTCTAGCCCAACTGATAGTAGCCCTGTGCCCCTATTAAGATTGTCACAGGTACTAAGTAATGGCCACCACGATGTGTATATAATTTGATTAATAGGATTTCAGTTTGTCAAAATATTACTGTTAGTGAAATACTTTACAGGTTTATGATTGGAGACAATATCAAAGTGATGTAACAAAAGTTGACGGGCAACAAGATGGTTCACCATTGGACAAGGAGATCACACCTCATCATTCAATTATAGTTGGAACAATGGATAGTGATGAAGACACATCACTTTCAGCAGTGAGTTTACTGCTTGTCATATCATTTATAAATCAGTTTACTTTGTGACAGACCATGAATGATAGGCTACTGGAAACCCCAATTTGTACTTCACTAGACGAGTGAGTCTTACATATAATGCAATATATATTGAGTTGTGTCAATTTCTTCCAGTACATTAGAGCGGGTTACTAGTCCAGACACGCTGACAAGGAGCTTGGAGCAACCTCTCTTTCCCGCAAAGAACTTACATAAGCAGGGTGAAGAGCTTAACTTGGAGTACGATCCCTGTTTGAACTGTTTCTATGACCCCAAAAGTGCAAAATATTATCAGTTAAAGTAAATATACAATGTATATATAATATACTGTATTATAATCTAACCAAATTCTAAACTTTCTTGCTATTTTTTGAAGTTCTTTCCAGTTAATACTGCATGGAAGTCACTAAAAACTTTTTTCATCTCTTCTACAAGTTGAGAACCATCACATTTTGGATATGTGGTAACATGAGATCCTAGGAAATCATCAAATATGCCATAGCCAACCCCGTAACCGTCGGGGTTCACAGGACCGAAACCTCCAAGAAGGATTGAATTACTGGCAACTGTTGAGGTAGAGATGATAATGTGATTTAATTTAGCAAACGACGGGTCTTCAAAAATCGGCTGACTCTGGCCATCTTTTTGTGAAAAGGCTTTTAGTGCAAAGAAATGTCGGTCAAACCCCTGACCTGTATAATATATATAAAATAAAGATTTCTAATCATGTTATGGCACTAACCCATGGCAGCATCCCTGGTCAACTGGTTATGATATTGAGATGATTCTGTCATAAGTTTAAGTAACTCTTCATTACTGGCTGGATGAGTTGGTTCAAATGCTTTGGCACAAGCCAGTGTGGCCATGCTGGCTGGGCGTATTGTCTCAGTCCTACCATGTTTAAACGCTGCTGTACTACACGACTCATATGTGGCTGGACTGCATTTGAACAGGCGATAATAAGCTACCTGTATGTAAATATGTATACAGCATGTATGTGAGCATGTAATGTTATAAGGGGTTTTTGAGTACCTGAAAACCCAGTTGCATGATAGCATCTGGGCTTAGCTTGTGTTTCTTCACCAAACCTTTCCCAAATTCGTTAAACTGTAATAAGTTGACACTAAGTGAATTGGTAACTTGCTCATAGTCCTTCTTGGCTTGGTCAATGCTATCTTTCACTCTGTCCGGTAGTTTGAATTCCACTTTTTCCACGAGATTGGTGGGAGTGGCTCCTTCAGCTGCTGGAGTCAGTTGTGGATTGGTGTTGTTCTCATGATACACATCATTGACGAGTCTCATCACAGCCACGCCGTCTCCCCAAGCATGCTCAAAGTTTATAGCAGTACGTCCAGATGGTGTTATAATGTATGAAAATGACTTATCAAACCACCTGATGGTAATGAGAGCATAGAAAACTAGGCAGTAAAGATTTTACCTGTTTGCAGCATCACCATATAGCATGGCACGTGATACTTGCTCGGGTGTGGTGGGTTCATTATCTTCTAAACACACAATAAACAAAGAACTATCTATGGCCTGAAGGCTTTCTTGGTTGCTAGGTAACATTTCTTCTCTCAATTTTGCCCATGAATCACTGCAGTTAAAACTTATGGTAACCATGGCAAACAAGACATTAAAAACCGTTTCATTGTGGTGAGATATCCAACTGAATGACTGGAGGGTGGACGAGTGTCAGATATAATTTCCTGCAATCCTTGTTTCAACTGTGCAACCGGTATTGGGTCACCTAAAGAGCCAACACACACATGCAGTGCCTTCCACAACATCCAACTATCATACCATCATCAGTAATACACTGTAGTTTGTAAGCATGTCCTCTACGCAACACCAGTATATGATTTGTGATGTTCTTATCATGGTATGTTACTAGTTCATCTTTTCCAACACGTGGCAATCGAGTTGAGTTAAACAGACTGCCATATTGACTCATATCCAGTGGAAAAGCATTCATCATGTATGCGCCATACCAAGCCAGTCTGCTGGGAACAAATCTAACACAAGAAAACAATATTGACGAATTACTATAGTCAATCAAGGAAGCTCACCGAATTACATTTTTAAACCAGTTAACATCACTTTTCTGTGGCTGGAGATGAAACACTTCAGGAGCTAACACACCATCTTGTAGGGCCAGTTTAAACCGTACTGATGACCAAATGATGTTTGCTGCTCTATCAACCTGAAGTGGAACAATTCTAATAGAGGATGACTACACAGGCTGGGTGAACTCACTTGGTTAGTAAGCTGTGGATGATCCTGGAACACCATAAATGGGTTTTGATTGAGCACCAGTGGGTCACGATATTCCAGGTACATGTTGAACCACATTCCTATCCAGCAAAAAGTTAGTAGAAACTTATCATGGTACCAGGAGGGCTAAATTTGACCAAATCTGGGGGCTGCTGACTTTTTTGACATAGGCAGATGGCATGAGCATATACAATGCCATGCACACACACCTCACAATACAAGCTAGGCATAAAACTGTCTCTAAGGTCTTGCATAGCAAGATCCCTATCATCAGTAAGCCTCATCATTTATGGACTATGAGCAACAGGCTCTAAAACAGAACCGTCTACAGGCTCCATCTGTGGCTGCTAATAGGTTTGAATCACAGCCTATAAAGTGATGCATACCAAACCTTTGTTCAATTATGCCACCTCTTTGAAACATACTATTAGCAGCCAGCCACAGCGGCTGTGATAGTCCAGTGTACCAGACTCTTTTGGAGCAGGTATTTATAGTGTCATAACAAAAGGGTCTGTCTACTTAAAACTGTTATTTGTATACATGAAAGTCTCCTTGCCTGCAATGTAGCTGGTGTGTTTATTCTCCTTATCAAAAGCTATTAGCCTCTCTTGATACACTAAAGATTGATAAGACATAAATCCCATTCTCTATTCCAACTTACATTCTCCGCTTCCTCCAGGGTGTTGAAACTCAGCAACGTACTTCTCTGTTTGTTGATATTCTTCATCATTTAATATTGGTCTGAGTGCTTTCAAGTAACGGCTGCAACTGTCTGTTAGCTTGGGTATTGGAAGACGTGGCAGGCTGGCTTGATAATGTAGGGTGGGAACCTTGCTATAATGAATGTATCGATCACGTGATGAACTGTAGCACAAAAATGTAACACACTCCGTGATGTTACTCCGGATAACCTGTATTGTCTAAGCTGTCTGTGTACAGCTTTAGTACAACTTGACTGAAAATATAGAATAGATATTTACTGCAAGTATCTCATTAATATAACGTACCTTTGGAATGAGTTTAGAAACGCGAAATTGAACAGCCATTGTTCTAATAAACGCCCATTTATTCTAAATGGCGAGCATCGTAACTGAAGATATTTCGTGTCTTTCCTACACCGTCTATAAATGGTCTAGTTTCTCTGGCGAATATCTTCCAAGGTGAAAAGTTTATATGATCTACCATCTAGTTAATATCCTACCCCTTATATTATGAGCAAATTTAAATAATGGTGTTTCACTGCTTAGCAACGTCTTGGAGGATAAGCCTCATGACCAAAAGTCACGTTGGTCCTCAGAGACCAATGATCCACCACAGGTTAGTAACTCGTACAGACCTAAGGCTGGGTTATGGGTGGTACACGTAACAGATATTAGCGAGAATTGAATGTATGCATGTTCACAACATCCAGACTTTATTTTTAATCTGAGAGAAAGATTGAATATTACCAAATCCATGTGATAACAATAAAAATCAATGGAGCATTGAATAAGTTGTGTTTTGTAACTATTCTCAATGTATGTGCACATGGGAGCGTACCTTAGAATAGGATTTGCCTTCTGCGAGGAATCCTTTGGTTATCCCATAAACTCAATAATAGTAATAAATAATAAAAAGTGTGTATACATTGGGGAACGCCTTATTTGCCTTGTGTGGCAGTGCTACCCATTCTACAGATAAAATTGGGGTGAAATATATACAAGCTATACAACTAGACCTCATTATGTTTGTCTCAAATTCTCTATTTGCCAGTATTTATTGTTGCAACTGACACGACCGGCTATTGTCCACAAGATAATATTTGGAAAGTACGAGAACCGTCATGTGTGTAATGTTAAGAAGCTTGAAGTCTATGGTGGCATAGAAGAGGATCACATGATTATGTTGTGGGAAGGGTAGGCTTTAAATAGGACAAGGGACAGTCCATATTACTGTGTACTTCCTTTAGTGGTCTACAAAACAATTCACAATCAGAAACATTTCTGCTGCGACATTCAGTAGATGGACATGTGTTTCCATGCAAGTTTATAAAAATTAGTAAGAATTTTTTTGTATGTCATACAATTGTTGTTAGTGTTTGCTTGTGGTGCAGTACCATTGCAGTCATGGGGGCAGAGCTTCAACTTCAGTATTTGGTATGTGGAGCTGTGGGGCTTGTCTAGTCCTCAGGTGATCTCATCAGCAATGGACTGGGTTCAACAAGTTAGTTCTCTGCTTGGAGCTTACCACCTCTTGCCTATCCCCTTGCATTTCATGATTTTCCTATATCCATATAGCATAAGATTTTCACTTTGAATAAAACATTTCTGGAAGATTCATATTTTATAATGCTATATATTATCTATATACACTGCTATACAATTATATTATATCATGTCTCATTGATTTATGTCATTTTTATTCTAGTATCGTAATCAGCAAGCTGTCCGTCTTTGTCTGAAGCATCTACGACAGTGTGACTTCACCGAAGCCTACGAGGCACTTCAGAAGAAGGCAAAAGTGTTGCTAGAACATCCTCGTCTCTCAGAGCTCCATCAACAGCTGGTAATAAGCTTAATCTACTGTAAACGACAAATTGTGACATGGCTAAAGTCCAGCTTTAATTCATCAAAACTTGTATCAGTAATAGCAAAATTGATTGATTCACTAAGCTTTAGTCATGCCAAAGTTTTGTCACATACAACATCTGGCTAAATGTACAGTTATATAATGTCAGCATTAATCTTACCACAATAGGTTGTGGAAGGAAATTATGCTTCTGCTGAAAGGATAATGGAATTATCAGCTGAAGGTATATTTGTCTGTTTTCCTTTGCCTGAAACTTAAGGTGGTTGTTGTTTTAAAGAGAAGCTTTTAGATGACTATGTTGCTAAACAACCCATCAAACCACAATGGACCCTTCTCAACTCTAAGAGTACGTCATTTGATTTATCATGATGAATATTAATCATCACAAACAGCTCAAGAATTATCTGGTGAATGGCCCTACATGAGAGGTGGTCACCAGTTATGTGTTGACTGTGACGATGGTGTGTACACATGCAGTTAATATATTGGATGATTTCTTGTCTTGTTCCTTCTTGTAGAGGTCTTGTATTTGTTTGGTGGCTGGGATGGCAGCAAGAGCCTTGCTGATTTGTGGCGTTACAACATCAACTCTGCTCAGTGGCAGCAGTTATCATCTGATACAAGCAAGGAGGTTAGGGAATCCCATTACATATTTTCTCTTTCCATAAAACATTCTGTAGGGTGGACCAAGCCCTTGTTCGTGTCACAAAATGTGTTTTGATTCAGTGAACAAGAAGTTGTATGTGTTAGGACATTACACTGATGGAGACCAGAAAAGCAGTGCAGACTTAGAAGTGTGTTTAGCCCCTCCTACTTGTGCTTTATTTATATGATATTACATTTTGTAGAGTCCATTGTATAGTTACTGTACTAGAGAGTCAATGTGGAGTTTACTGTCTGGTGATACTAATGCTGATGGTGGCCCACAGTTGTTGTATGATCATCAGGTGGGTGTGGCTAGTCTCTTATGATAGCCCCACCCATTTTCTCTTCATAGATGTGTTTTGATTCTGTGACACAATCACTCTATGTATTTGGCGGTCGTGTATTATTGTCCCGGTTTGTGTGTGTGTGTGTGTGTGCGTGCGTGCGTGTGTATTTACATGTATATCACTTATGCAAGTTTTTGTTGCAGTAACTTTTTTGTGAGGGAGATGCTGAATGAATTCTCTGGCCTGTATGCCTATCACTGCCCTTCTAACAAATGGAGTCTCCTTCGTAGCAGTATCGACAGCTCCGGTGATCTCCGTGCTCGCATGGGACACTCAATGGTCTTTCATCCGGTATGCTAATTTATTCATGCACACGCAATACTGCTTTGTTAAACAGACATCTCGTAAGCTTTACATTCTCGGAGGCCGTAGTAGAGACTTGTTCAGGTGATTGTAATAAAACAATGATGGTACACTTAATATACACTACAGTGATCTGGTGAGTTATGATGTGGAAAGTGACGAAGTAGAGGTGTTATGTGATGGTACCAGCAGCCAAAGTAAATATTAGTTGTTAAATAACACGTGGGGTCATGCTGTTGTATTGTTGTAGTCCCAGCAGCTGGCTACACTTTGCGTGTTACTTTAGACCCAATAAGAAACCAAATCTATTTGTTAACGGTAATTTAATTTATTTACGTAATGTTAGTTTTCACAGTGGTGGTGTTAGGGGTTGAATAAGCACAATCAAGATAAGAAGATTGGGCTTCATCTCTCATTGTACATTTATGACATTGCTACTGGGAAGTGGTGAGATTTTAATAAAAATCCTTGAGCCACACCCATCTTTTCTGCAGGAGCTGTATTACCCAATATGAGCAGCACAGTAACATATTGTCATGGCAATTGCAAAATGTGCCCTGCCCACGATATGCACATCAGTTTGTATATGATCATGTGCACCAGGTATGTGGGTGGGGCTAAGTGATATTGCAGTAAATTGCATAATGTGCAGGTTCACTATTTGTTTGGAGGGAACCCCAATAAAGATCACAGTAATATGCGATTAGATGATCTGTGGAAACTAAAGGTACTGTATATACAGCCCTTATGAGTTTTCTACCTACCTGCTGTCATTAATAGTTATTTCATTACTCACAAGAAGCTTTATTATTGCAATGCAAATATCTCATTAGAAAATGCAAGTATGTGTGTGTGTCTGTCTGTCTGTCTGTCTGTCTGTCCATCTTTATGTACTATGTCTCCATGAGAAGATGCACCCTTCACAGTACCGTATAGTTGGGTTTTTTCGTGGTACTTAAATTCCGTGAATGGCTGACTCAGTTTTTTCGCGGTTTTATTTTCACGATTGGTCTTCCCAAATAGCTCACGTGAGTTGTAGTATGCTGTGATCTAGTGAAATACTGTTGATTTATCACGTGATTACTGACGCGATTTTCTAAAATCGAGAGGATGGCGGACATCAGGCAGTACTTCAAGCCGACAACATCTAACTTAGAGGCTAGTCTACCGACTTCTGTGTTGAAAGCAACCATCCTTGCAGTTCAGAAGCAACTCAATATTTTTATTCAATAATTTTATTCTATTTTTTGGTTAATTATTTTTTTGAGGACTTTAATTTCACGAATCCGTGGTATCTGCGGAATTTAAGTACCACGAAAAAAACCAACTATACGGTATAGGTGACTGTTGTTACATTGCAGATATCAGGAGTTGACAATAAATGATCCAGTAGAAGCTATTAGTTACTTACGGGTGAGTGGCAACACAGCAAGTGACTTAAGTCATTCATTGATGTAGAGTGAGCTGTCATCGCTAGTCAACCATGATGATATTGAGGAAAGTAAAGAAGTTAGTGCTTCATTTTACATGTGCAGTATTAATACTTAATTCTTTGTCTTCTTTTTAGTTTCGTGAACTGACACTTTCCCTTATACCATCATCATTATCATCATCATCATCATCATCATCATCATCATCATCATCATCATCATCATCATCATCATCATCATCATCATCATCATCATCATCATCATCATCATCATCATCAAACTCTCATGAAAGTGGTATGATTTTCATTTGGTTTTCTAAAGATAAATGATCCTTTTCAGGGATGTGGTCTAAACGTTCTCAAGTTTACAATCACCTGTCTTTATTCTTTCCTGACCATATGACTCAACCTAGTGAAAGCGTAACTGACCTTCTCAACATATAGGATTTTTTATTATTTATTATATCATTTGGCTTTCACAAAAATATCTATATATAGGCGCTTAGTGTGATCATTTGATGATGCGCGCACGCGACGAATATCCGAGTGCTTTTTGTTGCTATGGATGTGATAACTGAACAGTTGCTAAGGACTCGCAACAAGCCCAATCCTGCAACAATTGCTCTTGAAAAGGAAACCGAGAGGTTTAAACACTTAGTTAAAAAGAATTCCGAAAAGAACACGCTCAACGAGTTTACAGCTGCCGCGTAAGTTCTAATTGTAGCGCACCGAAAAATTGAGGTGCTTGGTAACGTGTACAGGTCATTTACTTTACTCGAATTGTGGAACAAATATATCAAGTTGGTACCAAAAGATGTATTTAACAAGCAAATCATCAGCATGGGAGATCTTCTGTTTGAAAAGCAGGTAAGCTGGATACTCCACTCTCCCCACGAGTATCTATGCAGAGTTGGTTGATGTACATAAACGCATACACATGTTTGTACACACAATACACATGTTTGTACACACAACACACAGGAATATGCTACTGCTAAAAACTTGTGTTATCAGTGGTATCTGATTCACTGCATCACAGTAAACCATAATGGATGTAATGTAAAGGAAAAATATTTTAGTGAAGGATTTCACAGTAATGGCAATATCAATGCTACCATACTAACAGTGAGTGTCCATCAGATATTGCTGGACTCCTTAATTGTTTTGTTTGATAGTTTAAAGCATTAACAGGAGATGCAGTATGCAACTTTTACATCATACAGCGTAAAGATTACAAATTAATAGTATGTTAAGAATACTGCAGCAAACTCTATCTTTCCTCCATAACGTTACTAGGAGCCTGATCATCAGTCAAGCATAGTAAAGGTTTTATCGCAACTGCGTGGTGTGACACAAGCTGGTTTATATTATGAGCCATTATATTGGCTAGTGCATAATGGTAAGAACAGTGCTGTACAATAGTTGCCATACAAATCATTCACTAGGACTTGTTCACGTCTACACAATTGCTCAACACCTGATGGTCTATAATCTTTCACACATGGTAGGTATAATGATCAGTCTGGTTCAGTTTTAGTCAGTTAAACAGGTTGTTGAGTATCTTTTGTGGGCTGCTGTCTGTATGGAGTCTTCTGTTCCACTAATGGCCATCAAGTTTCTACCATTACGAGCCAGCATATACACTGCCATATGTCAATGCTACTATGATATCAACCAGCCGTTACAAGCTGAGGTGCATTACTATTTGTCATTACAAGTATAGCTATGAATTGCTTTTTAGTTGTTTGCTCGGAGAGGACTGGATAAAGTGAACGAGTTAGCTCGTATGGAGAATATGAGTTCAGAGGAAACAACTGATGCATCGGAATTAACATTTAGAGGTGCTACATTAAAGGTAAATTGTATTCATTTGATAAAGTAGAAGACTGTATGGCTATCCAGCTGGGTGTGATGGTGTTTAAGAGATCAGTACTGGAGAGTAGAACAAAGAACAAGTCCATATTACGTACCAAATCTAAACCAACAGTCAAAGATAGCATACAGGTTTAGTCATTTGTGTGTATGTGTCCTTATATAGTAAATGCTTTTAGGGTTGTGCTTGGCCACGATCGCCCACTGAGAAGTTGCTCAGTGAAATGTTTAATGGCAGAGCAGCACAATTTTTAGCAGTCTTGAAGGCATTAGAAGATCACAGCAGAAGGCCACTTTATCAGGGACCACCCAATCCTAAAACAGAATTAGATCAAGACACCATCTCTGATGTCTACCATGTATATTATGATATCAGCCAACATAGGATCCTTAATAACATGCTATTTGCTATAGGAACTGTTTTGTGCTGGTGCTGAATTAGCGCTCTCTGCTCTGGATGCTAGTGCAAAAGAGCAGTTAGAGCCTGGAGGGGAGAATTGCTTATTACAATTGGCCATCACTGGTACACAGCATAGTCTACCGTATGTACTATTAGAGTATTATGATTCACAGGTCAGGATGTGCTCTCTGTGGGGGCAGTTGAGGTTTTTGCTCAGTTGGCATACAACTATGAGCAGATGGAAGTATTCAATATGTTGCTTGATCCACTGGACCGGTGTGCACAACAGAATATTACATGTTGCCAAATAAGCCTGTCAATATTAACTGAGGTAGAAACACTGAAGCAGCAAATTAAAGCAACTAAAGATTCGTCTGGTAAAGACCGTACTATTGCTTACTGTCCATGCTGCATGATGGTGTTTATAGGTAAGCCACAGATTGTACAGCTTCTACCTTTGGCCAGGTTATTAGGGCAAGCCATTGGAAAGGTACAGCATGTATTTATGTGTACCCTGTATCACAACACATAATATTATAGGTTGACGATTATGATTTACTATTGGACGCTAGTTTATTACTATGGAAACATGGCTCACAATATTATCAGCATATTGTGTCATGTGATCTCTCTAACCTACGACATCATGAACACGATCAGAGCCACGCCCTCACTCCCCCATTAAACTTTGTACAATTATTAGTTGCAACTCAATCCATTTTCCACCAACTGGAATTATGGAATGTTGATGTAATTCTGTACCTTGGTGTGTGTCTAAAGCTTGCTTTTCTGTTTGAGGGAGGGGCTCAAGGACTACAGTTCAGTGATACTACTAGCACAATAAAATATGATAGAGCAAAACTGCTGGATAGCAGGACAGTGATAGAGGTGGCCCTAACAGCTGTCAACTGGGCTCGCTGTAATTTATCAACAACAAAAGTAAAACTATGATTAATATTCTAGTATATTGACCATTTTCTGATGACAGGAGGTTCTGGAGCTTGGGGCGATTCACTGTGAACTGCTTTATACTTACTATCGATTGCAAGTTAAATTAGCCAGCACTCATCTGCCTCCACCACCACCTTGTGAGCTCTTTGAGTTAATACTCCAATGGATAACATCCATGTATGCTTATAGCATCAACTGGTAAACCATCTATGCTGAAGAGTAAGGTGAAGGAACGTCAGTTGATTGAAGAGAATAGAAAAAAGGTTTGCTGTGCAAAGACAGAGCATATACCTGACGATTACCTGTATGCTTCTTATTATTTAAGGCGATGGCATCGGTGACTGCTCCTGATGATACAGTACCTAGTTGGCCTGAGCTGGTGGAACAGTGTGCTAATGACCAGTGTTGTCATATGCTATTGTTAATGGCTCAATCTAGTATCAGTGATGATGGTGATAATTCTGTTAAAGAGAAATTAGTCAAGGTCACTGTTAGCTCACTGTGAATTGTTGCTATTGCAACATCTTGTGTAGGAAGCTGAGGCTTCTTTGTTGGCTTATCAGAAACAAAAACGTCCCCAACAGTCGGTTGTTCAAAAATTATCCTCTCACTCCATACCTCCTGCCCCTGAGTTACTAAGATACTCAGGAACACACATGGTGTTCAAGCCATCCACTTTTCTACCTGACAGTGGAGTAGAAGTGAGTACTACTTGTATAGTCATGCTATTGTTTAATTGTCAACATTTAGGTTTGCTGGTACAAGTTATTTGGCTGTCGAGCTATTGGTAGCAACGTCAAAGTACGACTGAGTGATCATCGTTATCCTGGCTTACGCAGCTTGGTATGGTCCACATTATTCTATGCCATTGTGTGCATTGCCATATATCCTGCTAGGTGCCTGCCACTGAACCACTGGTAGTGACAGGTTTACAGCCTAATGAAATGTATGTATTTGCAGTAGCAGCTTACACTGCAGATGGTAAACTGATTGGTGGCTCTATTGGGGACACCAGTAGACCACTGGTAGCATCACATGATATGCCTGCGGTAGTCCTCTGGGGACTTCTTGCTCAGGTAGGCCGCCAAGTGCTCTATGAACCACTACTTATCATCCTTATCTCACTGTAGTGTGCTTATGTGTGTAAAGCGAACAGTGTTGCATTAAGAGCTGCCCAGACTCTAAGGAAACATTTTGTTGCTGATGGTCAGGATGCATCGTAAGGAGCACTAAATAGTTCAGTGCTATTATATGGCTATTTTTATTTTAGCTTGAGAATGGAGTTACTGGAAAGCTATCCAACTTCAATTGCTAGACTTTATCTTAATTCAATATTCATACATGTATCAGTGTCCATAGAGGAGGATTGCTTGTGGTGTGACCAAGTGACTGTTCCTCCCAGTTCATTGTTGTCCAGTCAGCAGGGTAGACTGCAGCTCTGTGCTCAGTTGCTAACTGCCCTGGAGGTGGGGCAGCATCTTAACAGCCCCTCCCATTGCCTCCAAATTGTTGTGATGTCGTATGGTCTGCTTATGCCATTGCTTCAGTATGGGTTGACCACGAAGGATATAGCTTGGGTACAATATTCTATGTCACAACAATACATGTATTATCTTACACTTAAACAGGTACTGATCTATTGTTTCTCTGTACTGCAAGAGGTGCCCATTCAAATACTGCTCCATTCACAATCTCATCTTCATCACATGGTGGCAGTGATTAGTTACAATCTTGCACAGGTTAGCACTGAAGTGCTCCTACTCCATTATCCTACTGTTCCCTGTCATTAGCTCATGTTAACTTGGAAGGAGAAAAATATATTCCTTAATATTTGTGAAGCTACAAAGCTTTTGTTGTTGGCTACCTTACCGATGGGTAGCCCCACCCACCCCAGCAGCGCAGAGCAGGGAAGCATCCCGTCTGTCAACCATCCCCTATACCAGCAAATCAAAGGTTCAGTGGTGTTAAGTGAAGGAAACACAGCAAATGCTCAGGGGACTCAAGGGGGTGGGGCTCATAACAGCCTTGTAACTACTTTAACCACAATCAGTAGCATCATGACATCATCTGTACCCACCAAGGTGATGCATCAAAAGCTTTTCATGTTTAATAGTATCATCTACAGAAAGGAGGCATCCGACAGAGGAAAGGGCGCCGTAATAACACCCTAGGCCAAGATACAATTACCGATGAAATGAAGAGTGATGAAATAAGAGCCATCGAAGCTTTTGTACTCTCCAACCAAGGTGAGTACTTTATTCACTCAACATTCATCTCATATGCTAACATGATAGGTAGCAGTCATTTGGATGACACAGAGCTTACTGGCCAGGAAGATATCAACTTACTACACACTATCATTAATATCCTACCTTTGACTGCTGCACACAAGGAAGGTATCTTAAACTAAACGTTTATCTTTACAGTGTACATTATCGTTGTTTGGCAGTGGTGAAATTCCATCGAAGGCCTCACTATTTATCATTACTGGTGCTGCTATTGCAACAGGCCATATCAGAAGGCAGCTATGATCTTGTACTGGAATGGAGTAGGGAGGCACGCCACTGGCTTAACAGGTGAAGAACAGATTAATAACAGAGTTATTTTAATTGTTTCACACAGACGTAATGAGCTTCTGTTAACCCACAACCTTCACCAGCAACAGCGACCAGTTAGTGCTCTTAACAAAACTATAAAGAGACCACCGGTTACAGCCAAAAAGTCATCCAAGGTGGAGTTGACTTCACAGCCCAACAAAATACAAGCAACTCAGTCCAAGGCTGTCATAGAGGCAACTACTAAGGTGAATTATTTGTACAATAAAGTTTTGGTCTTAGTGAAGCATTGCAGCATGTGCAGCAGCAACAAAGACTGACAATGCATCTTGCCAAGATTGAGATTACACGAGATGACCTCACCGTGAAGGTACATGATCATAACTATAATATAATGCTTACCATTTTGCCTGTAGGCTAAAGCAGTACTGAAGGATAGGCTTACTACATTGTGGAAGCATGTGTGCCGAAGACGTAAACTGCGTGAGGTACTCTCTAACGAAATGTGCTGGAGAGCACAGGTAAGTTTTCTGTGCATTTTGCTGGATGCTTAACACACTTGTTCCCTTTTCTGTTCAGTTCAACTTGTGCCAGGCTGTTTCCAGTTTTCAGCTTCTTCTGGGCAAGCTAGACAAGCCCCAGCAGTCACAAAACAGTACCGATCATCTAGTCTCCCATCCTGCGCTGCGACTAGATTCTGCCATGGTTATTATCAGTGGAGTGATTTCAGTTCAAAGTTGGATACCTCCCCCTCTTCCTACAACAACTGAAGAAACAGAAGGAGTAGATTTACAAGGAGAGGAATTGGATAAACCTTGTGTTCGACCAGAATCAGCAAGGATTGAGATGAAGGACACAGATAGTAATCTTGCTGTTGCTCTTGGTAGCTCTGCAGCTCTCTTATACAATCGGCCACCAAGGCCTCAGTCCATTAGAACTGATACCCCACCACTACGGGAGAAGCCCAAGCCTCCTGGACTACACTGGGAGATGCAGGAGTGCTTCACTTACTATCAACGAGCTATTGTGAGTTGTTATGTAATGTGTGTCTTGTGTGTGTGTACGTGTGTGTGTGTGTGCGTGTGCGTGTGCATGCGCACGCATGTGAGTGTTGTTATGTAATGTGTGTGTGTGTGTGTGTGTGTGTGTGTGTGTGTGTGTGTGTGTGTGTGTGTGTGTGTGTGTGTGCGTGTGCGTGTGCGTGTGTGTGTGTATCAGTGTATGTTACATGCATGTGTGCATGTGTGTGTTAATATAATTTTATAGGTATTAGCTCACAGGAAAAAGGCATGGACTCTACTACAAAATGCCTGTAGGGCTTTATGGAATGCCATTAATGTGCTTTGTGATCGGTTAAGATACTCCAATGAAAATGACAGCAGTGAGCATTTTTATTTTGTCATTTGAATTGTGTCTTGGTTTTGTAGCATTTCCCACTCTTGATACGATGTACGCTACTAGTGTATCATTATTGTATTTTGCTGTGGATAACTTACTGGACATGATTAATGAACTACCAGTGAAGGTTAGTGTTTACAACATCCCCACCACTTGGCATATTCCATCTCTTACAGTTGCCTGTTGATCACATGACCGCAGCTCCATTATGCTACACTGCCGATAATGATGATACTAGTACTGTTGATGGAAACTTCATTGCTCGACTGGGCCTACTCTCCATTCATGTGTTTTATGCTAATCAACAGTGGGAAAAGTTACTACACTGTGGCAGTCATCTCCTGCAAAGCATGAAGTGAGGAATACATGTAATATATTATGGAGAAATATTCATTAACCCATCCAGCCAATATACTGAACAAATTCTTCCTATTCTACTGTTTGCTCAACGAAGACTAAAGGACAGGATAGTGTACTATGGGCCTCTGATTAGAAACCACTGTGAGTTATTTACAATGCCCTACATGTGTACATGTGTCTGTGCAGCTCTACACCCAGCTGCTCATCTCGATCCAGGCCCTACTGGTCACAATATTTATGGTAGTGTTGGGTATGCCCTGATCCTCACCAGGTTCAGTACTGATCCTGGCCAGCTGCTAAATGGAGAACAGATGATACCTGATGTCATCCCGGACTATCAGCGTAGTGTGTGCCATTGCAGGAGCCTGATGGCTCGATATTTAGCCTCAACTGTTCCTGCTCTGGCCACGCAGAAGATGTACACTGTTGTTTCTCCTGATCCACCATCCAGGAAGATCACTAGTGCTGTTGAACTAGCTCCAATATCAGCTGATTATTTACACATCATTGTACAGGCATATTCTAATGCTATCAGTGAGCCTAAACACATTTCATCCTGATATTTAAAATGACATCCAATAGGTTGTTTAGAACAGCAGAGTCAATTGCGTGGCCTTAAGTGTGAGCTGATGAGCGAGCTTGGTGGATTGTTAATGCATACAGGAGATATCAAGTTAGCACATACATATCTGTGTGTATTAGAAACTCCTTTTTATTGTTATGAAGACTTGCAGCTCAGTGGTGGGAGGAAGCACTTATAATGCTAGTGGGTGTGGCTGATCGTCATCCGGTGTCAGCTGCTGCTGTTGTGGAGTCCAGTGGGTTATGGGGCTGCTTATTGGCTGCAGTATTAGCTGCAAGATTAGCTCAGTTGAGTGGCCACGATGACATTGTAGTAGCAAAAATGATATCCACGTGTAGACATGTATACTACAATGAATTGGATAATCACAGATTTTATATACATATGTCTGCAGCAATGCTCAAGGTAAGTTACCAATAATGTTATGTGTTTAGAGTTACATGCATCAGGTGTTACTGAGTGGAAACATCAGCATGCCTGATAAAGACATTGACTTTGTATTGTACAATATCAATGGTGTTAATCTTCTACCTGGCCTTGATGTCTTCTCTAATCCATTCCACTGCAATGCTCATTCTATTGCTAACACATTCCAGTATGTGTGTGAACAGCTAGTACACTCCAATGAACAACTCACCGAGGTGCATTATCACTGGTTGCCTATCATCCATGTTTTACACTAATCCTGTACAGCTCCTACCATTGCTTACTACCTATGAGTACTTCAGTCACTGCATACTGTGTAATGTACATCACTACGTAATGTCAGTAATTCTTAAGGTTTGTTATGGTATGTGTGTTAATAGTGACGTCAGTATTGTTATTGTTGTATAGGTGGAATTACTGACACAACTAAACATGTTTTCAGAAGCTCTTATGCTTCTGTGGCAAATACTGACAGGTGACCATTTGCCTGTTGCTGGAATTTCAGCAACCACCACTCATCGGGTTAGGCCATCTCATTTGGTTGATAATTATTCACATATCTTGTGTGATAGGGTCAACCAAAATTTGACAATGCCAAACAGATGTCTGACCAGAGAAACTTCAGGGTAAAATCCTTAACATTCACTACCATGTTATTATATTGCTAACCATAGGTATTGGCTACGGTCTTGGATAGAGCCCTGTCTCCATCTTTGCAGAAACTTTATGGGGAGGGGCTGGTCCATAGGGTAATGTTGACACAGGCTGGCCTCCTGGTCAGCATTGCCTCCACTAATGTTGCCGTTCCTCATCAGAACATACTCAGTAGGGCTGGCCACTGTAGTAGGCCGGGTACCACGCTATCAGATTATGTGCCCTCGGCTAGTGGCCACCTGACATCTGAAGGTTTGCTGCAGCTAGTAAATGATATAGTAACCTTTTTGTCTTAGTCCCTTCATCTGCAGAGACTACGAGCTCCACAACTACTAGATGTAGTAAAGGAAAGCCTTCACTGAGTCATGAAGAGATCAAGGTGGTCACAAATTAATACTGTATCATGGCTTAGTATATATCATGCATTAGCTGTTACTGCTGGAGCATAGTGAACAGCTGATATGCCAACTGTGTAGTAAACTGACTACAAGGATAGATACAGAGCCTAGTTGTTATCACTTGTGGATGCTAGTAAGAGGCCACTTGCTGTTAGCCAGGGTGGCCAGACTGTACCATCAACCATTAACAGCAGTCAAGATATGTCACAACGCCATTGTGCTATTACAACAACATCTTCATCATGCCAAATCAATGTATAATTTTGATGACTACTTGACCAGTATATGTTAACTTGCTTATTTAGTACACCTACTTGGGGTACATCTCCTGTTATTGGTACTCACACATGGCTGTTGTGTCAACTGGAGTTATTAGATTCCCTGACCCACTGCCATGCCTTGCCTAAAGGATGGGGAGAGTGTATGGACTTACTTGAAGAGGGCTTAAAGGGAACCACAGCTTGCGGGGATGACACTCTAGCAGATAAAATGAAGCTCAAAGGTGTACTGTACTTCTTGAAGATGGGAGAGTATAGCTTACTTAAGAGGTACCTACCTCACAGCCCTCTACAGGTAAACTGGCTAAATACAACACTGTAGCACATTGTTATCTTGTATAGGGACAGTGTAACTTAACCAATCTCCAGACATGGTTAATAATGTGTGATGAGGTATCACATGATCCCTGTGTCAACTACAGCCAACTCGAAGAGCTGATTATTAAGATGGTAACTATCATATTAACTGTTTAATGAGTGTCATTGTGGTATTATTATTATTAGTTAATGGAGAGAGCTTCATCAGATGGTAGCCTAAGACAGAATGCATATCAACATGATCTATACCTGCTACAAGCACACGTTGGAGTGCAACTAAGTTATGAACAACTCCGCCATGTAGAGAGACAGTCCAATAATCCAGCAACAGAAGATGAGTGTAAGAATATCATCAAAAGACTAGACAGAGTAGTGGAAATATGTAATCTTTGTGGCAGTCAGTGTATCACATTGAAAGGAACTGCTCTGTTTTGTCTAGGTAAGCATCAGTTCCCAATTCCTTAGTTATATTTATCTATATAGCTGTGGCATGGCATAAGATACATGCTGAGGATGTAACGACAGCTGAACCATTGCATGAAGTGGCCAGTAAATATATAGAATGTTTACTCACTATACAGCCAGCATCCATAGCTCACGTGGGGTTAGTGTTATGATTATCATGCAAGTCAGCAATATCCATACCCTTGTTGTTGTTACAATAGATTAGTTGTCAACTGTTATCTGGCATTGGCTAAATTGTTTATTGTAAGGAGTAGAGCAGTACAGATGTCACCTGTGAGTAGCAGTCAACCACCAAGCAGATCAGGGAAGTCACCAGATAAGGATAGCAAGGAAAGCTACAGGGATAAAATTGTTGCTTGGAATTGTGTGAAGGCTGCAGCAGCCATTAAACAATCTTATCTATCCCTGTCCACCATCACGGCAAGTTTACACAAGGAGGAGATTTTGAAGACTTTACCTGATAAAGCTTTAGTTGACTTACCGGACTTTGCTCTTATGGAGCTATGTGGCTCGGTTAGTCCACATCAACATCCCCTGCCAGTGGAGAACGTCTCTCCATCACGACAATCTTTCGCTTCAATGGAGCTCACATGGTTACCAATTCTCAACTACCACTGTTCCCTTCATCAACGATTCACCCCCACACATGGCCTGTTACCAAATGGTCTACCAGAAGACGTAATAACCGCATCCAGTCAATGTAGCAATCTCCATCACTTCTTGTCAGATCATCTCCCCTATTACTCCAAGACTTGTATAATACCTGGCATTCCTAAAGTACTCATACCCTATGCTGTATCCCAGCAGTCAGCTCCTTCAATGACTGGTAGTTATACACCAGTGGGAGAGTGGGAAGTTGTTGTATTATGGAACACGCCAGTGTTTAACCCTTTACAAGTGCTTAATGGAATTGTGTCACTCCATCACAAATCATCCACCCAACAACAGGCCACCATTAAAGTGTTCACCATCACGGTGATGTCACAAGAACTAGAATCGCTGCTCTCTGATTGGCTACAGATGGGCAGTCAGCATGAACAGACTATCAGTGATAGCAGACAAGGTGAGAAGACTTCCTTAAAATCAAAGAAGAAGCTAAAACAATTAAGCAGCGGTACAGAACTTGAGGTAAGCTTAGATCAAGGCAACAGTAACATTAAACCCATTGCTGACAGGAATTAATATCTCAACGAGTGAACTCACTTTTAGCAGTGCTCTCAGGAAAGAATACTACAGACATTGTAAGTCTTAATTAACCGATCTACCGCCTTCATGTCTACCATATCTCCTTCAGGTGGGCAAGATTCCCACAGTGTCAGCACAAAGTGTTCCGACTGTAGCCAAATTGTTACAGCCTCTAGGTCAATGTACTGCTAATGGTGAGGATGTATATAAACTATTCTACAAACTGTCAGAACTGCTACCATAGCCAATATGCTGGTACGGAAAATTTATTTATTCACTGTGTGATTTATTATGTACAACATACTTCATTACAAAATTCAGTCTTCTGGTAATCTTGGTTGGTAGTCGTTCGTATAAAAACTGGCAGAGTTCTTGTTCAGTGAGGGCTATTACTAGCAACAACCAACATAAACATGTTAGCCCCACCCCCACATGAGCAAATCTCCACAGCCACCCATTTTCACAGCAAAAATACATCTATGTGTACAAATAAATGAAGTGTTGTATAAAGATGTGCATTACCTCTGACAGAACGGTGACCAATGATATAATGGTAAATGTTAGCAGAAGTTTCACCGATGGTACACTGCGTCTTAGCGGATGATATGAAGTTGCGGAGAAGAAATCTTTGATGAACTTTAAGCTGCATACAATTCTGACAACCATGTTAACACAGTTGGCCAGAATAAGCCCAGCACTACCACACGCTCCAGTGAGCACATATGATGCCAACAAGTAGAGGACAGAAGAAGCCATCAACAAGTAGTTGTGACTACACAATGCACTAATAGGTAATGTGATGATATGCACATGCTGACCTGTCAATATGTTCCTTGCTCATCATGGCAAATGTAAAACCCTCAGTAACACCATTCACAGCAAGAAACAATACGTACATACAATATGTACGCAGTAACCAATGCCCTGTGACAAACACTGTTGTTATACAAGCTGTGAATGATACAAAAGTCTTACCATCTTCACTAGTCAGATTTGTGCCACCATAAATATCTAATAATAGGAAGGAATAGGAATATCCAAATGTGAGTATCACCAATGCCACTAAAACAACTAGCTTGAGTAGCATGGCCAGTATTTCAGCTGCTAACTTAACCTCACTCTAAGGTAACAACCTGTATGTTATAAAACCAAACAGAAGCATCTGTTACCTCCGGCTGTTCTTTAGCTGGCTTACCACGATACATATTATTGGCAAAGTACACGCTAAAATTCTCTTCAATCGGTTGAAATATAAATCTAGGTACCAGTGATCCGAGATTATTGATAATATCGTATGCGCCTAAGCGACAACACATATAGTTGCACCACATAGCAATGCATCATTACCTTGCTTGGAAAATGTTAACAGATCAAAGTAAGTTATAAGATACTTTTCACCTGCGCATTCAAGAGATCAGTTAACAAAAGACAATGCCTTGAACAGATTTTTACCATCTGTTAATAGCTGCTTAAGTAAAGATTGCTTTAAAAAGCTCCAAGCAAGTTTAACTAAGTCTGCGTCTAGTAGAGGCTATAAATGAGATGGTATAATAAAACAATTTTACACATGTAGTAAACTGAACTTGTCCTGGGATAAATTTAGGCAAGACATCACGTAATCTTTTTACTGGGAGACTCTCATGGTGAGAAAGATGATAGTAAAAATAGATATGATAGAAGAGAAAGTATATGACTGAATATGATAGCTGAAAATATAACAATAGTGAATCAAACAATTATAATATTCACTGGTATTGTTACTATATATTGTACTAACGTTAGCAACAGATAATGCTGTTATGCCCCATTGAGGAAACCACATCACCATGACAACAGTGAAGACACACTTGCATAGTTGTGACGCACCCTCCACCAGCACCTTTGTCAAAAGCATGTGAAACAGTGTGTAATCACTACCCCTATACCTTGGTGGTGACATACTGATGTGCCTGACCCAAAATGACCAGTGGTTCAGCTAATAACTCTACAAGTGCCCCAATACAAAACAGCAACACACCCATAGGATAGCCATTATTGTCAGGTTGACTCATAACAGCAGGGGAGAGCCAAAGTAAAGAGAGGGAGATGCAGCAAAGAAGGCTGATTGGCACACTATAATTACACATCACTTTTATACACAATGCAATAATACACTATACACCTTGTCCAGCTAAGATTGAACACACATGTCCAGTTACGTCCTCCTGATAACCTTGACAGGCATGCCTTACGGATTGGCTCACGTGACAGAAACAAGACTGTGTTGTATAATAACATTAACCTGTATACATCTCCGTGATTATTATAGCATTATTACATATTAACTACCCATACCTCATGTTAACCACACCCAGCACTTCCAGTGTAATGTATCGTAGAATAACTCCATTTAAAACAAAGGTACTTATCCGTATCAGTGCCTGTAAAATTAAAAGGCAAATCTTGTAGTGTATGTAAGTTACTAATTATAGATTGCAGTCTATTTATAGCTATAGCTATATAATTGTCAAAGCATCCAATTATACATACCTACTAGTTATTGCAAAACTTGGATATCAGTAATGATCAGATATCAAAGTTACTAATCTTATGAATTTTACACTATTAAGTTAGTATATTTTCGTATGATCCTCCGGATATATATAAGGGTCGGCACGCCAGATAATATGAAATGGAAACGCATAGCTCAATTCCTCACCTGCAATATGGAGGTGTATAAAGCACCTTTGGCGGCTTCATTTAGTCTATCCATTTATCTTGTCAGTATACATTGGATCTAAATATTTGGAGCAGGAATCACGTGAGGGAAGTCAATATAGTAACACACGTGATTGTGAAACACTTCAGTCTAGTAAATATTCTTCGTAATGGCAAGTAAGAAGGAGGACGTATCTAATGGAGAAAAGACTGAGGAAAAACCCAAGGTTTGCTCTAGAGGCAACATGGCAGCTTGTGCTGAAGCATTAGGGAGGATCGAGGACGGTTCAGAGACTTGGGAAGAATTACGCTTGATCAAGTCCATGGCTCCACGTGTCGCGTGCATCATACCAGCCTCCAGCCATGATTTTGTGTCGAGTGCTTTATTGGCGGTTGGAGCATGTGCGCTTTTGATTGATGGTACGTCGGTGAGCATATTATTATATTGTTACCCAAATACTGATCTTCCCTATCACAATCTTACAGTTGAATAGTTCAGTGTTAGGTATCTGTGTGCATGAGTAACATAGCATCTTTGGCTATGTACACGCAACTAGATCATCTCACCATAGAAATACCAGGACCAGGACTGATATGTATTATTTTTGCTGTTCACTTACCCAGCACCACAGATTCATAATCATTAGACACTAATAAACCACACCCCTACTTTGTAGTAATGGAAAATAATAGTAATAATAATTCAATCTATGATTCATGTGACAATAGGTGATCAAATTGAAAGGTGTTATCATACAACCCATGTACTATTATTTCCTGTATTCAAATGTTTTCTGATTGAATGGGGGAAATATTAGGGGCTAAATATTTGTCGACAGGCCATGAAAGTTGTGCATGTTGAGTAATAAATAACATCCTTGTACAGATGAAGAAGATATTGATACTGTTCTGATGAACTCCATTGGTGTGGTCGTGGATGTCAATGCTCCCAAACAGTTGTTGCATTCGTTCATGGAAAAGTTTATGCCCGACACTCAGCCAGTCGTGATCGTGGGAGTGGGGGCTGGCACTAATGAACGCAAGTTGAAACTTGTCATGAAACTGTTAGAGAAATGCTCACCAGCTGCAATTTGTGGACGTTGTCCAGATCTGGCTGCTGTTGGAGAAGTAGTTTTAGAGAAGTACAGTAAATTGGATGACCAAGATGATACGGGTGAGGAAGAACTTAGAAAGGAAAGGTCCAAGTCATCACCCTACCTCAAAACTCGTAAATTACGTAAAACTCGATCACCTAGTCCTGCCCGGAAGATAAGGGATCTTCATAAAGTACAGTGTTGACAATAACTGGTATGATATAGTGATTATATCATTGCAGAAAGATCTGGCAAGGCAAGTGACTCCCATACCAGCCTTGGTAATGAAAGGTAGGAAGTGATGATAAAAATATCTTATTATAATTATTTATACATACTTATAGGAAGATTCAGGGAGGGTACATTTCGTGATTTAGACATTGGGTCAATCATTAAACATGGACAGCGGATTGCAGCAGATGTTAATTGTACAGTCATGTTCCAGGACCTCAATCTCCTCACCAACGGTGAGCTCATCGTTGATATCAACACTAGTCAAGTTGGAATGCAGAACATACACTCCACTGTTGAATGTATGGCTGCACTCACTGCCACTGTGATGGGAATAGTGGATGAAAAGGGAGAGGAATGTACTATCTACAAGTGTGCCCATGCTGCCTGCTTGTACTACACTGCCGGGGAATTAGCCATTGAACGAGCAACAGTGAAGGACTCCGCTCTACCTGGAAGTTTAAGGACTCACTTCATAGATATCTTGTATGCCCTTGAAGAGGACCAAATACGAAAGACTAAATTAAGTGTTCACATGTAAACACATAACACATAATAAATCTTTGAACACAATACTACATTCATGTCATAAAGTATATAATATTTTAGTTACTTCACTCCTAAATGTGACAGTATTTGATCTATTAACTGGGTTACACTCTCAGGGGCAGTGTATAGGATGCATGAAAAGAAGGCCACAATGAAGGCAATCAGGAACTGCAACAGCATGATCCTTCCACATGTTGACTGCCTTGGAGATTGAGGCTTGGAAGTGGCAGAGGTTGAAGTGGAGTGTTTAGGAATCTATATAACAACATTTTATTCTATTTTCTCAATGTACATGTGATCATTCATTTCTTACATTTAGTTCTTTTCTTGATTTAAACTCCTGTCTTGGTTTTCCTTCATCCATCTTGTGGAACCTTTTAGATTCTACTTGGAGTGTTTTAGAAGAGGGGGGTAGTTCTGCGTATCTTAGGGCGTCTTTGGATTCAGCATATTCATCATACTCTATCAAGCACACTCATTGCATTGCACATGTAGTAATGCTAGTAACCTTGAGGTGGTCTTTTGGGAACAGAAAATGAAGCAGGAGCGACCAAATGAGAATAGCTTGACACTTTTGGTGAAGTACCAGCTGGCTTAATGGGTTCATAATCAACAGATTCTTCTTCCTCTCCACTAGATTGTTTTTCACTCTCAGAATACGACTCTTCATGATCAGCTTGATCTTCACCTCTATGATCAACTGCAGCCTTCCTAAGTCTCTGCAAAAGCAAACAGCATAACTGCAAGTTTACACTAAATTTTTTACTCACTTCAGACATCAGGGAAGCCAGCTTCCTCTGATACACTGCCCGGGTGCTCTCAACGATGGGACCAATTCTTGAATCATACTTCTGTATTTCTGATGCTAATTCTGTATCTGACAATTTCTTGACCTGGTCCAGATATGTATCTTGTGATACCTTTTTGTACACCTAACATACACATTACTATGTCATTCAATCCGGATTAACTCTATCTACCTTCTTTACTACTGATGCAGCAGATTTTTTAAACTGAATATCTTCGTCAGAAGAAAACTCGCTTCTGACACGACGCACTGGCTTCTTGCTAAGAAGCTTCTTTTTATATAAATTCACGTAATAAGTTTTGTTTTCGTTAGGCTCATACGGTATATCAAATCTTTCCAATTCTTGTTTCAGCCTGTCTTTTGTGAGGTGCTCAGGTTCGGCTACTACCCCGAGCGACATCCTTCCCGCCTGTTCCCGCCTTTTGTTAAATGCCAAATGGTACGGATATTAAGTTGGAACGTGAACGGGTTGCGCGCTCTTCTAGGGAAGAGACATTTGCGGGAAATATTAGACGAATTAGGAGCTGATATCGTGTGTGTGCAAGAAACAAAGACTACGAGTGAGTTTTAAGCTGGTAGATGTGCTATAATTGGAAACAAAAAGCGATCTAAATAATTTATTCAGAAAGTCAATTGGATTGTAGCGGGGTGATTGCTGATGGATATAATAGTTATTACAGTTTCTGTAGGAGCAAAACAGGATATTCAGGCACTGCACACACCCAATGGCTACGATTTGCTATAACCTTCCTTTAGGAGTGGCTACGTTTTGTAAAACAGAATTCACTCCAATAGCAGCCGAGGAAGGACTTACCGGAATACTAAAATGCACTGATGCTGTGCGTTGTTATCCCATCCAAAATGATGTGCCAAATGAACTGTTGCAGGAGATTGATGCAGGTAAGCTATAGTCCTTTTGTATCTTTTATGATTTTTGCATTGGGGATAGAGGGCAGGGCTATTATGACGGAGTATGCTTTGCAAGATGGAAAGAGTGTTGTAGTGATCAATGTGTATTGTCCTCGTGCTGACCCTGACAATGTTGAACGACTTGAGTACAAGTTAAAGTTTTATGATGCGCTCCAACGGAGGTGCCAATCTCTACAACAAGCTGGCAAGTACGGTGGATAGTTAACTTGACATTTTCACATCGTTTTATTAATTTACTGTACACTAGGTGGGTGGTTGTGGTAGGAGATCTAAATTGTTGCTATGGAAAGATTGACAGTGCTTATGAAGAAGAGGAGGAAACAGAATCAGTAAGTGCAACACTATCTATTAAATGTATGTATTACTCATGCGATCCAGCGTGGTGAAGGTGAACGGTCAAGGGACTGGTTGAAATCATTCATCTCGGATACAGGAGAGAGCACAGGAGGCTACAAACTAGTTGATAGTTTTCGTCATCTTCATCCTCACACCAGGCAAGCATACACCTGTTGGTCGACACTTACAAGTGCCCGGACTACTAATTATGGCACCAGAATTGATTATGTACTGATAGGACAGAACCTAGTGTCGTATTTGACTGGTGCCGGTATAATGCCTGATGTACATGGATCTGATCATTGTCCGGTGTATGCTGAGCTTTGCATTACCATTAAGGCTGCTGACAAACCGCCTTCACTGTGTTCAAGTTACTGGCCAGAGTTTGCTGGAAAGCAGAAAAAGTTGTCTACTTGTTTCACTATTAAACAAAATGTTGCTAAGAGACCGTGTGAGGATAAACCACCAGATGAAGTTTTAGTTAAGAAGTTAAAATTTGCAAGTAAATCTGAAAAGTCGAAGGAAGGAGATAAGCAGAAAAAATTGTCTTCATATTTTATGAAAACTCGTAATGACGATTTAAAATTACAAGAACCATCATGTCAAGGTGAACCAAAAACAAAACCTGTATACAATTTCACAGATGAAGAGAAATTATTACCTAAAGCTGTAGCCCCTCCCACAAGCACAGGTCTTAGTAAGCAGTGGCAACAGTTATTGAAAGGACCTCAGAAACCGCCCTTATGTGACGGCCACCAGGAACCTTGTATTCGTCGAAAAGTCAAAAAAGATGGACCAAATTTTGGCAAAGAATTTTTTGTATGTGCCAGACCTGCTGGATCAAAAGGAAACAAGGCAGCCAGATGTAATCACTTTCAGTGGATAGAAAAGAAATGATATATGTTTATAATAAGTTTTGCCATTTTGGTTATATACAAATTTGACCAGTATTCAAACTGTTTGCATTTTGCTGACCAGATAGTGACCATAATTTGAGGCAGTTTTCTTGCATGTTATCGTTACAATCTGAATCCTCTTCATCATCATCAGAACAGTCCAGTAAGCTTTTCAATGGGAATTTTCTCTGGCCAGAACTGGTAGCTAGTAGGGGTAGTGATGGGTGAAGGCTAGGGGAATAAGTAAGACTAGAGACATTGGACCAGTGGACCTGTACCTGATGCCATTAACGCAGTCCTCATGAGCCTGAAATGATAGGCTGGTATTTAGCACAGCTTCTTCATTAGCAGTCTGTCTTGTATCCCAGATACTGACAACACCACTGTGATTACCTGACACTAGGTATTGGTCAGCACTAGATGGGTGGGGCTGATCAACCATGTGAATAGTAAGGAGGTGTGGCTCACCTATCCAGATCAAAATACATCCTCTGATTGGTCTGTACGTTCCTTTTCATCCTCAATAGTACCTTCCCAGGGTTTCTCATATCCCAACACACGATGTCAGGATCCTACAACAAAGCAGTACAAACAACCAGCACTACCATTGTAGTCTCTTACCTTTCTTCCACCACTGTATAGATAGTTTCCATTGGCTGAAAATACAAGGTGAGTGATACCTCCCGAGTGTCCCTTAACCAAAAACAGCAACTCTCCACTATCAATTGAGTAAACCCCCACTGTAGGGAAGGAGCAGGAGGCATCATTGTTAAACATGACGGTATGGGTACACACCCGATCCTGAGTAAGCACCAGCTGCAATCATGCTATCAGTGGTAGGGTGGAAAGCAAAACTTGAAATGATTCCTGTCTGACCAAGCGTAGACTTGTCTAAGAAATACCACAACACACAATCATCCATGATCACATGAAGAAGAATTACCGTTTGTAGAAATTACTTGGCACTGTTTACCAGGTAATGCTGTATTAAATACTCTAATACACTTAGGAAAGCCACACACCAGTTGTGATCCATCCCTAGTGAAGCCCAGACTATAAGCTGTCACCAATTCATCCTATGGAATAGCTACCATCACATTTCATTAGTTCAACAACTTACTAAGTGATTGTGTGGAATGTAAGTGCAGCGAAGGCTACCGCTGAATCCATCCCATAGATGAACTGGACCGTCTTTACTGGTGGCAGCAAAGCTATATATATTACAGTGCAAGAGGCGTGGCTACTAAGTACCAGCCACACCCACCAGCATGTTGTAGCATCAAATGACGACATCAGCGGATACCAACAGTAATCGTAAATCGTTTCACCTTCTTTAATCCAGCGAACACATTGCTTGAACAGTAAATCATGTTTACAAATCATGTTGCGAGATTATCATATAATATTACCAGTTCCTCATCACAGTACTGGTTAATATCACTGTATAATGAAGCAGGAAGGTTAAATATTCTTAGGATATTATCATCACTACAAGTGAGCATGCATGATCCATCGGGAGCCCTGAGGATAACAATTATAATATGCGGATATTATTTTAATTGTACAGATAAGCTATACCATTTGCATCCTTTAAGAAAATTATTGCTTTGCTGGCCAATGAAAGCAGCTATAGCATGTGCAGCCATTGATGGTGTGCTAGAAACGTCCAATAAACTATCCGGTACATGTGATGTCTCCATCTCTTCATTCTCTTGCTCTGCCAGATTCATGGTATCTTCGTGAGCTGTTGTTACAGCGATATCATCCTCACTGAAAGCTTCTTCTTGTATTTCTACATTGTTTGAAGGGCTCATTTTTGTTGGGTCCTCAGTTGGATCATTTTCTGTATCAACTTCAGTTGTTGTTTCTATCACGTGCGACTCAGTGGACACTACAGCATCTACACCTTCTTCGATGCACTTAGCGCGATCACCCTGTGTACATTGTAAATCTGCATCCTGAGAGTCATCCATTAAATCCTGAAGCTCCAGACCATCATTGTACACAATAACCCAAACCCACAACTACATCCTACAAGTGTGGTCCCGGGTTCGATTATTGTGGACATGTGCGCGTCGACGTGTCACCAGCCATGAGTGGGGAGAATAAGGAACGTGCATTGATACTTATGCCACCAGTACGCAGTGAGTGTTATGTGGTAACTAGCCCTGCCATTTCAACATCATGTTAATATAGATATAGCCGATCCGAAGTGGTACCACAAGTACTTTAAACATCAGTTAGAAGCTACTCGTAACTACTGTAGAGATGACAACGACTGTAATGAGAATTTTGATATATCACAGTTGGATCCATTAAAATGGAAGGTATTTGAATATCTCAGCCCCACCTCCTAGCTATTCTTGCACACATAGGATCAGGATCATTATGCTGTACTGGGGTTGGGCCGCCTCAGGCATAATGCTAGTGGCGATGCTATTAGGAAAGCATGTGAGCAAATCTTGTCATATGTGAGATGATGCTTGAACTGTTAACTGTGATCACAAGACCGTAGGACTGTCATCAAGTACCACCCTGATAAGCAAGATGTCAGTGATGAGCCCCTTCCACCTGACTCTGACCAAGATGCCGTGTTCACTTGCATCAAGATTGGTGGGTATGAAGTATTGAAGGAATAAATTTACTACTAATGGTTGTACGTATTATTTATTAGCTTATGAGGTGCTGAGTAATCCACGTAAACGTCGGGCTTACGATAGTGTTGATCCAAACTTTGATGATGAAATTCCTGGAATTACAGATTACAATAAGGAACATTTCTTTGAAGTGTTCACACCGGTATTTAAGAGTAATGCAAGGTAATTTAGCAGTAATGCATGTAACAAGAAATATCAGCTTCTCTCAGGTGGTCTAGTAAACGGCTGGTTCCATTTTTAGGAGACAAGGAATCATCGTATGAAGAAATTGATCACTTTTACACTTTCTGGTCAGCCATTGAAATTTAAGATAATTTATAAGTAATTCTGAAGGTATGATTTTGACACTTGGAGAGAATTTTCGTACGAAGATCAAGAAGAAATGGAGAAAGCTGAAAAGTTAATATTTATTATAAGATAACATAAACTGATGGATATCTATCTAGTCGGGAAGAGAGGAGATGGTTGGAGCGACAGAACAAGTCAGAACGGCAAAGGAAAAGACGAGAAGAGATACAAAGACTTAGAGATCTTGTTGGCAAGGCAACTGATTTAGTTTAGGATGCTTTCATGTGTATTCCTTCAGATAATGCGTACAAGTGTGATCCTCGAGTTGAAAAGTTTATTGCTCAGGAACAGGAAGAAAAGGCAGCTAAACGTCGTGCAAAAGAAGAAGCTGTTCGAAAAAAAGAACAGGTAAAGATGCATGCATATAATTTACATGATGTCATGTTTTTAAACAGGAGAGAAGAGAGCAAGAAATGGAATTAAAGTTGCAAAGAGAGATGGAAGAGGAAGAGCAAAGGATACAGGTGTTACAGATGTCTATGCATACACATGCACATGGCATGCACATAACACACACAGAGCATACACATACATGTGCACAATCAGATTATCCTTCTCATAGGCTGCTGCAGCTAAGAAAGAAAAGGATAATCAACGTAAACTACTGAAGAAAGAAAGAAAAGCACTTAGAACAATGTGTAAAGTAAGCATATAAATTATTGTATATTACTGTTATGGTATATAGGAGCATGAGCTGGTCACTGAAGGTACCAATGACATTGATCAATTGTGTGAACACCTCTCACTAACCAGGTAGTACATATTGTTGCTTACTCATATGCACTGTCCCATTATAATAGAATACAAGAACTAAACAACCAACTGTCTCAAACATCAACCAGTCAGGAAATGAGACAAGTTATAGAACAAGAAATAGCTAAAATAAAAGAGGAGAGGGCATCACAAACAGCAACTTGTATGATATTTGAATATGCAGGAAATTTGCTTGATTTTTGTGAAATACCCAGGTGCACAACCTGAACTTCCTAAACCTAAAGAGAAGGAGGACAAGGCTAGCATCACACAATGGAATCAGGAACAGCTCCAGCTTTTAGTAAAAGGCGTTAACCTGTATCCACCAGGAACAGCCGATAGGTTAGGTAGCAATTACTTGCTTGCTCTTTTTACTGAGCCACACCCATTATCAGGTGGAACACCATTGCCGACTATATCAACATGCACATCCAATCTGATCGGAAGACTGGCCCAATGGTAGTTGCCATGGTGAAGAAACTACAGAAATTGGGTGAGTACACATGACATGACATGGTAATATAGTATAGTGGTTTGCAGGTCCACTCCCTGCTAAGGAGCTAGTTGATAAATTAATGACAGAGGAGGGTTATTCAGTTACTGCTAAAGATAGTAAAGCAGCACCAGAAATAACCTCACCATCTACATCATCATCACCATGGTCTGCTGAAGAACAAAAAGTTGAGTTCAAAATTTTACATGATGTTAACTAGTCCTGTTTTCCACTCACTAGCAACTTGAGAATGCTCTACGCACCTTTCCTCAGTCAGAAGAGAACAGGTGGGATAAAATTGCTTCCATGGTACCGTCACGGAGCCGGCAGGAATGTATCCGGCGATACAAGGTGCACGCAATAATTCAAGGGAAATCCCCTATTGTTTTGTCCTGTGCAGGAACTCGTAAAGAGAATACAAGCAAAGCGCCAGTCAAAACAGAGTTAACACATGCTCATCTCAACTAATGAAATAAATTATTTTATAAACAAATCAATGAAAGTTTGTTATTTATCACTTGACTGATCGTTTTCAAGCAAGGTGATATTTATTTAGAATAAACCCACGTGTAAAATTATGATACGCTTCAATGTTATGGAAAAATTAACGAAAAGGAAAGGAGACGAGAAGAAAATAAATACTAAGACGCTGTTCAAGGTTGGATATATGCTGAAGCAGAATTTAAGCAACGTGTAGTCAAATCATTTGTCTCGCACTTCGATAGTTCAAATCATTCTCAGAGCGCATAGCCGGCATTAAAATTGATGTGAGTCATAAAGTACAGGAAACTAATGATGAAGAAGTGAAGGTAAGCCACCCAGCCCTTATGCGTGCACATGTGTTAGCACTGAACGTAATAATAGGAAACTTACTTTAATTCAACCCTTCAAAAGTGGAGGGAACTGGATTGCACTCTACACTTTGGTAAATCATATATTAATATGACAATTTATATGTTGATGTGCATGTTTGTCATCTAGTGAGTTTTTCTCAGGAAGTTTCTCCCCTAGTGACAAGTCTTCCCCAGTTGGTTCATCACCAGGTATGACTACAGCGTAGCCAGCTTCCATGCCATGTACTGTATAGAGTCCAATAAAAATTTAACTGTATTATTAGACTCTTTCTATTCATAATAATCATATGAACTCACAATTCATGTACAGCATCAAGGTGGCAAAGCTTTTTTAATTTACATGAAGTATTTTAATTTGTCAATTTCTCAAAAATCATCAATGATACTGTATATCAGGAACATAATTATGGTAGTGTTTAATTTGGTGGTTTGGCAAATTTGGTGGAAGCCTAAAATATGATTCATGTACAAGCATCAATCTTCAAACCACCTTCATGTCATTTTCCTACTATTATGGATACTAGTAATCAAGTTGTGTCCAACACACGTGCACCAAGCAGTTTTGTAGTAACTAATTTGATAGATTTAGTGGTAAAACTGATATTTACTTAGTATAGCTCTGAATGGCATAATAGTTGAAGAAATGTGTCTAATAACTTCATTTCTGTTGGCTGTAGTTGAAGGTGGTTGAAATACTGAAGAAACACTTGCAGGTCCACCAGAGCTTGGCATATGAAGCACTGCTAGAGTGAGTGATCGTTATATTATTGTACGTATACATCAACCTCATACTATGTGATACAGTTTAGTAGTGCAGTTAGCCAGGGACTTGCAGAGTGACTTCTATCTGCACTTCAAACAGTTCTTCTTTGTCATCACGGCACTGTTGAAGATACACGATGCAACTATTATTGAGGTATCCATATTACTCTCACTCGATGGTCATGTCATTGTGTTGTGATACAGCAATCTTTCACTACACTGGCATACCTGTTCAAATTCTTGTGGAGGTATTTACTGAAAGATATAGAAGATGTGTTTCTGTAAGTTAATTGCTTGTGTGTGTGTGTGTGTGTATGTGTGTATATGCACATAATTATACTGTGTGTACGTGCATGTATGACAATGTATATATGTTAGGTACTACTCTGAACTATTAATGGACTCTCAAAAGCCTCATATTAGACAATTTGCTGCAGAGAGCATTGGATTTCTACTGAGGAAGGTACAGAGTCTATATACTGTACCAGTTATGATGTCACAAGTTATTGCAGGTTAGGAATCATGATAAATTATTTCATACCATGTTTATATTAGTCGGACAACGCCCAGAGGTAAAGTTCTATAAATCACCGCTGTTCTAACTTTTGCAAACATCTTTTGTCCAGTTGAGTGAAGGAGTTGGTTTGGTATTGTTCGAAATGTTCAAAGGAGTCCAACAACAATTCCACTCCTGCACAAACAAGGTGCTAGCTCGTACAAAATAGCATGCATTAGATATGATTTGTGTTTGTGTAGCTCTTACCTGTTCTTCTTGGCTGGTTGGGACCGGTCACAACCTCAACATCAAGCCACACTATGAACAACCAAACTCCTGTGTTCCAATCTTTGTGTGTTATGATGCAATCAATGGCGGACTATACAAGGAGGGAATATTGTACTGACATCTTCACCATTCTTCAGGTATTAAAATTCTTATATCCTTTAATTAATGCCAAGCATTTGGCACGTTGTTCTTTTTACTTCACTGAATTAATGAAATATATCATCAATACCAAATACTAATTATAAAGAGTTCTGTATCCTTTATTAGAATCAACTGGAGCTGATATTTTCTTGCTGGAGGCAAACACCAGAAAATGGACCAATAGGATCACAGCTTAGTTATACACTGCATTTGATTGGTATTTGGGTATCATGGAAGCACGGCTCAAGAATAACCGATAAACCATCACTTTGCAAGGTATGTGTTGAGTATCCCCACCGTATGATTTATTATGTGTCCATGTGTAGGCAGTACATCCTCTATTGATGGAGAGTGATCTTGATGAAGAGGCTGAGAAAACACTGTTCCATCTTGTTGCTTCATTATTTCTGGTGTCCACTGCTGTTGAGATTGAGACATTGTTTATTGTGGATGATGTGAGTGACTGCAGTGTCAGTATCTTATCTGGTCTGCCAATATTGTATAATAGGTGTTTGTAACTACAAGGAGACCAGTCATTGTTCTGGAGTTTTGTAGGGAGCTGTTTGAGTGGGATGGTTTTAATGAGGTGTGTGTGTGTCTATGTGTGCGCCATGCGCACCTCTGTGTGTGTTGTGTGTGTGTGCACATGTGTGTGTATGCATGCAGAAGAGATTATAACAGTCTGACATCTGACATTTTCAGATCAAGTTGTCTAAATGTCCAACTACTTTACTATCCACTCTCTAATCAAGTGTGCAGGTGTCCGAGTGACAATATGGGTTTTATGGGTTTTGTCCGATCGCTTCTTTTGAGTTATAATCTCCACTGTATGCACGTGTGTGTAGTGTACATCTTTTGGTCTTTATTTAGTGTGTGATATGCACATACAATGTCACTAGGTTATCATAACAATATCTCTACATTACTGTGAGGCAGTGGTTAAAGAAACAGAGGGAGATTTTGATACCATTTTACAGTTCCTTTGTGAACTGGTATTGAGAAGTCATCCAATAACTGTATTACCTGGAGAGTCTTCTTCATCTGAAAAGTTGTCTCTTGTTTCTGGTCATGCTAAAACTAGAGGAAGATCATCACAGAGTATCATAATGACAAGATTATGTGGCATAGTGGACAATGCCATTGATGCATTATCTGCCGAGTCTGAAATTCACTCACATGATCACCTTTGGGCATCTCTTCTCTGTTTATCTCATTACAGGTGCATACACGCACACACAAACACACGCGTGCACAAACACACGCACACACAAACACACGCGTGCACAAACACACGCGTGCACAAACACACACACACAAACACACGCGTGCACAAACACACACACACAAACACACGCGTGCACAAACACACACACACACAAACACACACACAAACACACACACACACACACACACACACACAAACACACACAAACACACACACACACAAACACACGCGTGCACAAACACACACACACACAAACACACACACACAAACACACACACACAAACACACACACAAACAAACACACACACACACAAACACACACACAAACACACACACACAAACACACACACACACACACAAACACACACACAAACACACACACACACACAAACACACACACACACACACAAACACACACACACACAAACACACACACACACAAACAAACACAAACACACACACAAACACACACACACACACACACAAACACACACACAAACACACACACACACACACACAAACACACACACACACAAACACACACACAAACACACACACACACACAAACACACACACACACACAAACACACACACACACACACACAAACACACACACACAAACACACACACACACAAACACACACACACACAACACACACACACAAACACACACACACACACAACACACACACACACACACACAGCTTCAGGACAAGTTGTTATTTTTGTTATCAATTTTGTTTAGCCCTACACCTATTACACCTATTTCATCACCTGATCAACTACAAAGACTTTTCTCTCATCTTAAACAGACCAGTTATACTAGTATCTGTAATGATGTTGTTCACTTAATGGCTCAGTGTCTAATGACAATGGTAGCAACATGTTCACCTAGCAACCTCGTCACTCATATACCTTATGAAGATATCATAGATCTGCTGAGGTAATAGAGTGTATCTTGTGATAGTTCATTGTTAAACTTGTTTGTAGACACTTTCCCACTGACTGGTGTGTCCTTAGTGGGGTCTTGTCTTATCAACAACACACCTTGGATTTGGGCTGTTTTGCCAATCAACTTGATGTAGTGTTCCCCCTGCTTGTGCAAAATCTTAACTCACCTTATCACAAGGTACATTAGTCATGCGGACATTCATGAGTTTGTAATGGCCGTCACTGTTGAAGGTGAGGCTTCTTACCCTTAAAATACTGGAGTTGTTTGAGCAGCCACTGATGGAGCTGAATGTAGAAAACAAAGAGGTGAGATTGTGTGTACCTATGATGATCCATTTCAGATATGCCTACAGGAAAACATCTCTCTTGCTACTTGTAATGTTGTTAGCATATGTCTCAGTGTAGAGGAAATTGATTTGTCACTGTTAGAGGTAAGAGAACTCTTGTATAGAATAGAATATTGTAGTAACTACTTGCATTTTTCAGGTTCGTAACAAGATACTTCAATTACAGAAGTTGAGGTATTCACCTCAGTGGTTTAATAGAATTCCATCGCTCTACAAAGAGGTACATTAGTATGCATCATTGTTGTAGTAACAGGTTGATAATATGTAGATACCTCTGCGTTATCTGATTGGCAATCTCTATAGCAACTTAAACATTTTATGGAGTCCAGTGTGTGAATACATTAGGTACACTATTAGTGGTACATTTAATACTTTGTCATGGCGTATTGTATAGTGGATATGCTGTTAATTCAAACAAAGTTCTCTTTTGGTCTATATTTGGTGAAATATTAGAAGAAATTTCTAATTACAGTAAGTGTTACAAAATTACATAAGTTGGTGTATCATCTATGACAACTTTTTAGAATCTGTGATTAAACCAGAAAAGCCCGTAATCCCTGACAACTACGTTAGTTTAAACAAACTGTATTCTTGTCAACAAGCATTGGCCGAGTGGAGTGTGAACAATGGACGTGTCGATTACGACAACTTTCATCTTCAGTTATGGAAGGCAATGAACCTGTTTCCCGTCATGTCAGAGGCAAAGAGCCGGCTCATTGTACCTCATGCACTGAACTTCATTTAGTAAGTGTAATAGCTCCAGGTGCTTTGATTTGTGTTTTGTACAGTAACCAGTTTGCAATTGGTGAGGAGTGTTTACAAACTTCACAAGATCTACAGAAGCATAACATGACCTCTGATGACAAACCAGCTCTTTGTCATGATAGAGAAGATGATGATAAAGTCGATAATAACACTGAAGATTCCCTGTTAGCTGAGCCGAGTACTGTCATTGAAAAACCTTCGCACAGAACAGGAAGAAGGATCACATTGAAGTGAGTGTCTATAAGGTACAAACCTAAGCATCATCATAGTACATAACATGTAGAATACTAAAGGTCATGCTACAGCTTTTTTCTGCTTTCAAGAATCCCCACAGCGTGTACAAACAATCAGATCTCTACCAGCTCTATCTGAAAGTACATTTTGTTAAATATTTATTACTTTCCTGGACACTTTTATTGTCACTAGTTACTAACTCATCGTGACACTGAAATTCAAAAATTATCTCTCTCTTGCATTCTGACGTACAAATCTACAAGTCTTGTTCCATACAAGTGAGTACTCCACACACTAGTCACTTAGTGATCTTAAGTTGTGTTGTAGAGAACATCTGTTTGGATTACTTGATGATAAAACTTTCAGAGAAGAATTGTGCAACTTTAGGTAAATTTTAGGTAAATTTTAATACTACAAGAATCTCTAGGCATTAATCCTTACAGTTTCCAGTCTGAGTCATGCATAGTGGACAATGATCATCGCAGTGAATTGCTCAGTATTTTGGTCAAGTTAGTGTTTGCTCTGAAGTTCTCATAGCATTATGCTATTGTGCATAGGCTGTTGTATGGTCACATGATGCAGAGTGGGCATGGCCCAGCAAGAGGGATGACTAGAAGGAAGATTGTGCTGAGGTTTCTATCAAATTGCAACGGAAGCATTGATGAACTTCTTGCTCTTATTCTAGTGCCATTCAAACAGTTAATGGGTGCGTGTGCATGTGCGTGCGTGCGTGCGTGCGTGCGTGCGTGCGTGCGTGCGTGCGTGCGTGTGTGCGTGTGTGTGTGTATTTGTCTGTGCCTGTGTGTGTGTGTATTTGTGTGTATGTGTGTGCTGTAATAATTAAAAATTTGCTTCACTACGCACATCACTACAGATCAGCCTGTTGACAATTTCTCAGTAGACCCAGCTAAGGTCATCCCTCTTAAGAAACAACAAGGGTCAGTTTAAGCATAAACATACAAGTATGATTGTAATGTAGAACTGTATGAAATGATGATGCAACAGGTTCTTAGTCCAATTGTCACAGTTGATGTCCAGCTTCACCTTATCTCAACTATCTGCTCAACTGCCAGTGTTGCTAGCGGTAGTTATACGGCTTACTCTAACTACTGCTCACCTACTAGATCAACATAGACACTTGGTAAACCTTCCTCACCTCCTTGCAGTTCCATACTGATCATTTCTTGTACAGGTTCAACCTTGTTTCATTGCTAGCTTGAAGACAATTCGTCAGCTAAGCATCAATCGGATTGCTGAGGTAACCAGTAATCTCAGAATTTTCATAGTAGTTTGTTTAATCCACTTAGTGCTTCACAAGATATCCTGATTTTGATTTTACTCCTTTCGAGGCTGATGTGTTAACTGCTACAGTTTGGCCGCAGGTGTGTGTATTCCTGTAACTTGATTTGCTAATAAAATTGTTTGAAATTTTGAAGATTTCAAAATTACCCAACGAGTGTGTACAAAGTCCCACACCTCTGCTTAAACTCATGTTTGTATGGTGTAAGCAATCAAAGTAATAAAAGAAGCAATTGCTGCTGCTGCCACATGTGTAATCCCAACTGTTTGTATGTGTAGATTTTATCACTTATTCCAACAAACACCAGGAAGTGATGCAGTCCTTATGTTGGGACAGGTGTTTGGATGTCTCCTGACTAAAGGCATCAACAAGAGCGTTACGTCGATTATTATGGAAATGGCGTATACTTTTCTTGGTGATGACGAGGGACTTGGTGTCAGTTTGGTGTTACCACACTCCAAAATGATCATTGACTACCTGAATACTGCTCTTAAAGGATCCGTGAAGGGTTGTGCATTAGAAATGGCAGTGCTTTCCAGGTCAGTGTATTGTAAAAATTGTCACTAATTTTATTTTAACCATGTTAGAATGAGTCAGTATATTTCAGACAGTTGTACTGCGACTCAGCTGGTTTGTTTATTGGTTCCTTTTGTTCAGCAGTCTGTTTTGAAATCACAGGTTGATATATTAGCACGAGTTGTGTGCATGATTTATTAATAGAACTTGTAGGAGTCTCAACTGCACACTTTACAAAGTATCGAAAAGCTACTACACGAAGTTAAGGATATTCAGCCTTTTATCAGGTAATGAGTTTAAATTACAGTAAAATGACGGGTGTTGTCAGATGTCAGGATGGCCGAGCGGTCTAAGGCGCTGCGTTCAGGTCGCAGTCTACATTTGTAGGCGTGGGTTCGAATCCCACTTCTGACATATTTTTCGCTGCATGCGTTTCTTTTTTGCATGCGGTTTTCTTCAAATTTTTGATATCATTTTGCAGACCTATGTGTACATTTTTCTCCATTCTTCATGCAAGAAAATCTAGAAGGGCCGTTTGTAGTATATTTTCTGTGAGTAAATGAAACATTAAACAAGTATTGAAGTTGTCTAACCTTTTAGACTTTATCAACAAAACTTGAATGTTGGAAAAGTGTAGCTGAAATACTACACAAGGTAGAGCTGATACTAGGATAAGCAGAATGGTTATATGCCTTTTGTAGGTCAATGCATGGAATCCCAAGAGCATTGATGAACCAAATTATGAGGCCATCTTGAGTGGATTTACAAAGGCTACTGATTTTTTGGATGGCTTACTTGCAGACCAGCTACTTCCAATCCTCCACAATGCCATATTTTTCCTATTACAGGTGTGTACTGTTTGTTGTCTTCTCAAATACAAAATTCCTTAGTGTGAGTATACTTTCTTTTTTAGTCATCTGACATGTCAATAAGAGACAGTGCTGCTGGGTTTGTTATTAAGCTTATTTCAGCCATTGATTGTCATCAAAGTGAGAGGCATGATGTTAGCCACCCCAGAGTAGTTTGATTAATACTTGTACCGGTGTTCTTGGATTCAAATATCTGATATTATTTTAACCATTCTGTTTTGTAGATAAAGAGAAATTCAAGTTGCTTATCCTTGACACTCTGTTGAATAGTACAAAACAAGGACTTAGTTCCAATTCTGAGGTACATTCCTATTTGTATTACCAGTGACTCATTGTTATCTCCAGTCAGCTCATCATGAATTTGTGGCTGTGCTGGCTTGTCTAGTAAAAACTTATTCATCTCATTCAAAATTTGTTGACATGTATCGACTACTAAATGATGATCCAGAACAAGATTTTTTTGAGAATGTGAAGCATATTCAGGTACATAATTATAGCAAACCCTGGTCTCAATTGTTGTACAATATTAATTTTGTGTAATAGCTCCATCGCAGGACAAGGGCTCTCCGTCACTTGTCAGAACTTTGTGCAGCTAAATCCTTTAGCCAGTCAACCATGATGGAGTTTTTGCTCCCGATTGCGTCTTATGTGATCTTCAACTCCATTACCGAACGGGAACACAATCTTGTTTCAGAGGCCATTGGTGTGCTTGGTGGCATTGCTGCTCAGTTGAAGTGGACCAAATACCATTTTCTACTTAAGAGTTACTTACGGCTGATCTCTAAGAAAAGCAACATTCAAAAAAATATTATCCGGTCAGTTTCGAATGCAATATTTCCGCAAGATTTGATAAAGTTATTTTTAGGGCTGTAGTTGGTATTCTCAGTGGATTTCATTTTGATTTGACACAAGTAGGAATTACTAATAATGATGGTGAAGAACAACCTATGGAGTTAGAAGATCAGGATGAAGAAGAGAAGATGCTGGAGGAGGTGGATGAAGATTTCAGATCACTAGAGGAAGGTAAGGAACGTACACTAGGATACACTATCACTGCAACTTCCTAATATAGAAAAGGCCAAAGCAGTTAGAATTCACAATACCATTGTGAAATCCTTGTTACCAGAGCTTCAGTCTTGTTTAACAAGAAAGGTATATATGTGTGTCAATACTTGACAGTATGCTGTTGTATATTGTATTTCAATAATAATGTTTTGTGTTGTAGCCTGGTGGGAGTGGGCATCGATTCAGTAATCACAGACAGAGTAGTAATGATCCTGATCCACTGCAAGTGCCCATTGCTTTAGCGATGACTCAATTATTACTTCGGTTACCTGAAGCCACTCTTAATGCTAACCTACCTGGGTAAGCGGGCATATGGCTTTGTATCCAAACAGCCCCGCCCATCATTACTTTATGCAGCTTGTTACTGAAAATCTGTCATACACTGAGAAGTTATCAGAGAGACATTAGAGACATTGCTAGGAGCACTCTTGTAAAGATAGCATCTCTGCTTGGACCCAAGTACCTTTACTTTATCGCGAAGGAGATGAAAGAAACTCTTATCAAAGGATACCAGGTCAGGGATAATAGAAAATTCCTGATTTAGCACTAGGTATTGTTGAAACAGGTTCATGTGTTAAGTTACAGTATACATTCCTTACTGAATGGAGTTAAACATCAGCTGACTGCTGGTGATGTTGATACCTGTCTGGTGCCCATCAGTGAGGTGAAGTAACATTAGTCCTGTTGGCTCTCATCATCATTGTTCACCTGTTATGTTATGTTTAGGTCTTAATAGAGGACTTGTTTGGGTCAGTAGCAGAAGAGAGAAGGGAAGGAGAAATTGCCTCCAAGCTACCTGAAGCTCGTACAAGCCAGAGCACTAAGAGTTACAAGATATTTGCGATGTTTCTTAGTCCTTCACTGCTACCACAACTACTCAAGCCATTGAAGGAGGTATTGATTTTTATCCTTATAAGAAATTTAGTATAATTTTGTTATTGGTGACTGCTAGGTGATGGATACACAAATGAATAGCAGGGTGTTTCAGACAGTTGAGGATGTACTGAAGGCAATTGGAATGGGCCTACAAGTTAACATGGCATTTACAGCCACCCATCTACTGCATTTCGTCCATGATTTGCTTAGTGACAACCTTCCTGTCTTCTCCACATCACCAGCACAGTAAGTGTTGACTATTGTATCATTCATATCTATGTACCTTTGCTGCAACAGGAATAAACCAGCTCCTTCTTCTTCTTCTGCTGCTGCTTCCAGACCTCCAAGTATTTATCTTCTGCCCCCAGTGCCAATTCAACGGAGTCACAAGCCAGTTGCTCACAGCAGCAGGGCCAGTGCTCATATCATTACTGAGTTTGGCCTCCAGGTAAAAATAACATTGTGTGTGTGTATGTGTACACACGTGCGTGTCTGTGTGCGCACGTGTGTGTGTGTGTGTTTATCCATGCAAAATTGTAGCTTTGTATAATTGTATAAATCCATATTAGCTCTTGTTGACTTCATTGAAGAGAGGAAAAATTAGTAGCAAAGACGAAGAACACCTTAAAATGATGGATCCTTTTGTTGAGCTGTTAACAAATTTGTTAACATCACAACATCCCACAGTAAGACAGTTGGTCAGTGTATACAGTCAAAGACATGCTCAATCATCAGGTGCTTACTATGGTGTTACAATGTGTCACCTGGATGTTACGACTACCACTCCCCTCGTTGGAGATGCACATAGCAACCATTAATTTACATGTATTTGATGTGCTCAGGAATTATGCCAGGTCTGGGGTGAACAGTAGCTCAAACCAGAAATTGGTCACATCAGCATTCAAGGTAATGTTAATATATTGAGTATAATAATTATTTGGCACTGTTGTATCCAGGCCATGACAGTTCTAGTTAGAGATTGTGTCAATCAAGAAATCACTGAAGCTGAATTGAAGGTATGTAGGTCCTGGATTGGATGGCAATAAATAGAAATTTTGTGTTGACTTTTTAGCTACTTTTGACATTTGTTGAAGAAGATATTTATGATTATCAACGCCAGGCAACCGCTTTTCCACTATTAAAGGTTGAATATTTCAGATTTGGGTACTGGTTATGTTTGTACACAGGCTATCCTTGGGAGGAAATTGTTGATTAATCAGATGTATGAAATAATGAATAAAGTGGCACAGTTATCAATTACATCAGAATTGGAGAGTGTTCAGCTTCAGTGTAGAAAGGTTATAATAAATGCACATTACATTGTGTTGTCATGGCAATCTTCACAAAGGCTGTGCTTCAGTTCCTGCTGGATTACCCATTGAAGAAGAAACTACAATCCTACCTCAATCTCTTTATATCCAATCTTAGGTAGTTTTAACAAAGATGTTTACAATACTTTAGTAACACATACATTGTAGTTACGAGGTCCAAAGTGGAAGAGAATCAGTTCTGGAAATGTTGTCAGTGATATTTGCTAAATTTCCACAGGTTACTGATATATACCATAATAGTGGGAATTCATTGCGAGAATAAATTTTTGCGAATAAAATGATTTTGCTCCCAGAAGAAATATTTGCGATTTTTGATACCATATCCACACCAAGATTATAGTATTATGAAAAATGTATGGATCCAAAAATGTGTGCTAGCTTTAATTTTTGCTAATGCATCCCAGATCGCAAAATTTGCAAAATTGAAAGCCTCGTGGTAAATTCCCACTATATGGTACAATGAATTTTGTGCTTATGTATCATCTTTATCAGGGAACTCTTCATAAATTGGCTGCCTTCTTCTTCGTTCCACTGGCCAGTCGACTTGTCAATGACGATGTACCAATTTGTCGTTCAATGGTTGCCGAGGCTGTGAAAGTGTTAATCATCCATGTCAGTAGTGACATACATTACCGCATATAACCTATTGTTGTACGCTAATAGGTCAATGCTACAAAGAAGAGCCAGTTGTTTAATATGGTGACTATTTGGATACAGAGCGAACAGGTTTTATCCTTACACATTAGAGCAGTGTCATAATCAGGTTGAGCAGGTTATTCAGCAAAGGTTAGGTGTTCAACTAGTTGGAGTCTTTTGTGAAGCTGAAGGTCCAAATTTCTCTAAGAGAACATCATCAATTCTTCCATTACTCTCTGAATGTTTGAACAAGGATGATCATGTTAGTGTCCAAGAGATGTTAGGATATGATATGATATTGTTAAGATACAGGATGATCAGGTGATGCCGATGGATCACCTGACATTTTGTACACTGTCAACACTTGATAAATTATTGAATGATGACGTAATTAGAAATCCTAATTATTCAGATCAGCTGATGGAAATATGGAGTAAGCAAGTGCCAAACATTTGCTAATATTATGTGCACGTGTGGTGGTTTTAGCTCAAGTTCAGCAACTTCTCAGCCACGCCCATATATGGGTGCAGTTGATAGCATGCAAGTTGTTTGGTCGGTTATTTAATACCTACAAGATCACAACCAAAGCCATCACTGAAGCCAATAGTTTCCTTAGTGTAGACCCAGCCAAGAAGGTATGTCATGTTTGTAAATCAGTTCATGGATTAGATCATATACAGATCAGTGAGTTAGTGATCAGTTTTTGTGGTCAACTGAGATCACCTGATGTCACCGATGAGCTAGCACTACAGGTAATGTTCATCATATATTTATTTCTATACTAGACGATCAAAAATCTTATTTATTTCTCTTTTTCTGTGTTTTTCTACTTCTACTTTTTATTTTTACATTTTTTATTTGGTTATTAAAAATCTTGTGTTCTATTTTAAAATTTTTGTCTTTCTATTATATTTTATTTCCATATTAGGCTGTCAAAAATCTTGCGTTTCTAGCAAAGTTGCTACCACACACAGAGGATGGTGATGATGGGTTGACATTGTCTTCTCTGATCAACAAGATGCTTCATATTGCTGCATACGAGGCTGGACATTATCCCAAACAATCACTTAAGGTAGAACAGTCTTGGGTACTCAATGCGGGTCATGTGTTGCTATAGCGCTCATGTGTATTCAAATGGATTGGTGCGGTAGCTGTAGAGCTTGGCACTGATCTTCACAATTATTTGACACAACTACTAGCCCCACTGTACAGGGAGGAATCTGACAGTACTAACGCCGCTGGTATAAACTTTAATGCCACAGAAATGACTGACCTACTGCCTTTACCATAGGTGAAGAGCTACACACATTAGCATTAGAGGTGATCGAATTACTAAGGGCTCAAGTTGGCAGAGAAGTTTTTGCCAGAGCATACGCTAGTGTTCAACAAGAAGTACAAAGCAAGAGATTAGTCAGGAAGAGGCAAAGGGCTCTAGAGGTGTATTATACACACACACAAGCAATAATCCCATTATTGTTACTACAGGCAGTTGCAGATCCTGGTAGAAAGGCATTGCGCAAGATGAGGAAAAATGAACTAAAGAAGGCAAGCAGGCAAAGAAGAATCATCAAACACAGACCAACAGCCAGACGGCTTACACTTGGATACCATCAATAAATCATAATATTTATTATATTGTCTAACAAATATATCACCAAAAATATTATCATTTCTTAAGTTGTTGTGTTCATGTGATGTGATGTGATGACGTTGGGTGCATCATGAGCTACTTGACTTTGACAATTCTGCTGATAACCAATCCAATCCTTCTAGCAATCCTTGTCCTTGAGTTGCACACGTGCTTTGTATGTACCACTGATGTAACAAAGAAGTGAAGTGTGCAGATCGACAGTTTCAAGTATATGTACCTTTCTGCCTCTGTATTCCTGCAGGCCCAGTGCTTGTTGTACCTCAGACACTGACATAGCATTGGGAAGATCTTGTTTATTGGCATATATTAAAACTATGGCATCTCTCAATTCATCCTCGCCTAACTGCAATACCAACTTAACATATGATGGTTTTGTCTGTGTTGCTATTTTACCATTTTACTTAATTCATCTTTAGCTTCGCCAATTCTTTCCCGGTCATTGCTATCTACTACAAATATCAATCCCTGTAGAAACCAACCATGAAATGATCAATGTTTGAAAACCGGATTTATACCTGTGTATTTTGAAAGTAATGTTTCCACAATGGTCTGATTTTATCCTGACCGCCAACATCCCAAACAGTAAAACTGATATTCCTGTATTCTACTGTCTCCACATTAAATCCTACACAATGTTGTTCTTAAGGTACTCGTCTAGTAGAAATAAATAACTCACCGATTGTCGGGATAGTAGTCACAATTTCTCCTAATTTTAATTTATACAATATGGTAGTCTTGCCTGCGGCATCAAGGCCCACTACACGAAATGATAATTTCACAATTTATACAGCATTATATACAGTGACCATTACCCATCAGAATTCTCATGCTCTTCTTTCCAAACAGTCTCGTGAACAAACCAGACAATGTCAGACCCATGATTGAAGATACAAACTCTTAACCGCCCTTGAATAATAAATAATTACAATTCCCTATATTAGATAACTTAAAGGCAGATCCTTTTATATCCTAGTCAGTGTGTACGTTTCCAGCTCAAAATTTGCTACACAGAAACGTCCACGTCGATTTCCACGTCATCACATAAGAAGTCCGTAAATATCCGGATAATATAATTCCGTTACTTTTAATAAAGCGCATCAAATGGCTCAGGCGGGACTTGACTCGTACGTTAACCGTATCCTTTAATATCTGCTGTGAATGGTAGATGCATTTATAAGCTTAACTATGTGTTAGATACTGTGTCAGTTGTTACTGCGGATGGAAGAATAATTGTGGTAAGAGAACCTTGCAGTCCCTTGTGATTTTATTAACTATGCTGTTTCATCAGGGTACGCTGAAGGGTTGTGACCAAACAGTTAACTTGATATTAGAAAACAGTCACGAGAGAGTGTACTCCTCCAGTGCTGGAGTAGAGAAGGTTCCTCTAGGCCTCTATATTGTCCGAGGGGATAATATGTATGTATTGATAAAATTTTCTGGTGGGTTAGTTGTTACTTTATGTCTTCTGTAGTGCTGTGGTAGGTGAAGTCGATGAAGAAATGGAACACGAGATGAGATTTTCAGACATAAAAGCAGAACCGTTAAACCCTGTTGTTCACTAGTAAAAATGCTATATCAAAAATAATAATAACATACAAAAATTATAAAACTGTGTCCACTATATCCCGTATAATGCTTTAGTATTGGCCCTTGCTGATTCTAGTATTTCATCAAGAGGTTTTCCCTTAATGATAGATATTTCCTTAGCAATATTCAAGATCATGCCTGAGTTGCTCCACCGATGTGATTTAGGAAAATTGTCGGGTAGCATGTACGGTGCATCAGTTTCCAACAGTAATCTGTTTAGTGGCAGATTGACTACTGTATTATGAACATTCTTCAGTTTAGGATAAGTCACAATGGCAGTGATACCAATGTAAAGGTTTGGAAAATAGTCCATAAACTTCTTTGCTACCTCTGGAGTACTCGAGTAGCAGTGCAGGTGTATTTGATAATCTGGAGGAAGAGAAGTTGTTAGGATCTCTAGTAAATCATCATACGCATCCTTGCAATGTATCACTACCGGCTTATGAAACAATACTGCTTGTTGAAGTTGGTGTTGTAAAATCCTCTTCTGGGTGGCGACATCAGAAGGTGAATGTTTAGAATAATCCAAGCCTATTTCTCCATAAGCTACACACTTTGGATGACTCACACAAGTGCTGATCTTAGCTTCTAGTTTATCATTATAATATTTAGCGTTGTGAGGATGGATGCCAAATGTGCCCCAAATCTTATTTTGCTGTAGTAACTCCTCCCAGTTTCCAAATGACGAGAATGCTGAAGGGTCGCAGAAAGATGATACGCACCCTTCAAAATTATCTGGATATTTCAGTTGTGAGCAAAGATCTGCAAAGTTGTTTTGATGTCGATAGCGTTCGTATAAATACTGTACATGGCAGTGAGTATCTATGAATGGTACCGTACTTTCTATTTTGTTTGGTGCTCTATCATCCACTGTATTTAATTTTGGACAGTTTCTCTTTATATGACCTTCTTCTCCGCAACTGAAGCATTTAATGGGCGGCTTGGCTGTTGCTGATTTTTTAATGGGACAGTCTCTCGATAAATGACCGATCTCTCCACATGTAAAACACTTTTCCGCTGATTTTTTAATGGGACAGTCTCTCGATAAATGACCGATCTCTCCACATACAAAACACTTTCGCTTATCCATTTCCGCGCTCCTCACCTGGGCGCGCCCCCCATTATCTTGTAGGTAGCTCACGAGATCTCATCTGGTTTAATTACGTCATATTCACAACTCGTGACTACCCTACTGATATTTCTTTTCTTCATATCAACGGAGTATGTGCTGAGTAATATTGTCTGGTGAGTCACTATGAGCAAAAGAGATGAGTGTATTTATTTATGATGCTTTAAAATCCAATAGCTTGTGAAAGCGTGGCGCAAGCCATCGCGCGATGCTTCGGGGGAAAGCCCGAGGATGAAGGTCAGAACAAAGATGGCCAGGAATCAAATGGAGTCACCAGAGAGCGTAAATGCCAGAAAGGTCGGGCGAAACGTCGTGAAGATCGTGCCTACGATGCCTTACAGTACGAGGGCGGATGAGGGTAAATCCAATGCCCCGCCCTCGCACATCTAAAGACTGTGAGCCATGACGGCTGTTCTCTAAAGTTGTACGCCAACAGAGGATTGCTTGAAGCATCTCACAGTAATAACATTATTAATTTTATATTATCTTCAAAATATCAATATATTTTATTTGTAAATGTTATAAGCTAATCGATAAAATGATTCAAAAGCAGAGTCTTGATAAACATGTATACAAAACATATTCACATACGTAAGAGTAGTTAGTGAAGTCTTACAATTTACATCATGCACGTTACCTTACAATGGCTTGCATACAGTGGCATTGTTATATTTCACCTTAAACATCAAGTGTTGAAGATACTGATGATGATACTAATTTTGTACACAGTTTTGTAAAGAATTTCAATCCAGTGGTTCCTCCAGGAATGTAGCTTACTAAAAACCTATTATGTCAGAATATACTCTAATTAAACAGTCATTTATGAGTTTTTCCGACCAGTGATGTAGCCACACTTAACAGGATTAATTAAACAACATAGCAGAGGACAACCTAGGCCTATTCATAATGGACCCATATATTTGTATAGGCTCAGTTTTCTTAGTGGTGGGGCACGTTGTAACTATCTTTGACTTAATGACATGACAATATGAATGCATGCTAATATACTGTACCTAGGGAATTGTGAGGTCTAATGAACACATACTGGTATGCAACAGAAGTCTAATGTAGTTGTTTCCTTTTAGATAGAATTTGGAGCCCTACAAAACAATCTTACTAAAAACCAGGACCCTACAGATGTTCAGCTGTTATCCATATATGTATATAGCATACAACAATAACATCTAATTCTGTAACTTTTAGACAACACACATACCCACCCAGTGCGTACCTTGTGTATACCATACCCTATGTCTCGCAGGCTTGACTCTCGCTATGTATATCCTGTGGATATGATTGAGTTTTTATTTCAGATATATTCTATGATAGGACATTATAACTATTGCATGAAAGTTTCTACCAGTAAGTCAACCTGCCTATAACTATATACTGACTCCATTTTTGACCATTGCGATTAAATTGGCTAAATACAATTCCACTGCATGACAGATGCTTACCATACTAAAGCTCCTATCTGTATTACAGCAAACAGGAGAGTAAGAATTGTACTATGGGCCTAGAGGAGGTATAATATAATCTGCAGACATCACAGTGACATACAGCTCACTCCTAGGGCTGCCCAAAGTGTAGCAGCCAGTGACACAGCATATGCCACAGTGAAAGGTAATCGCTCGGGTGACACGAGATGAACAACATGATTCCATGGTCCCCACAGGAACGAGAAACTACAAAAGATGCATTCCTCATTTATATCTGTGAACTATTAAATACCTTCCAAGACTGAAGAGGCTTCCAAGAGTGAAAAGGATCACAAATTTTTTGACTTTGAGAATGAGAAATGGTAGCAGTAACAGCGCCTTGTTAAAGTAATATTAAATACCTTATTAAAAGCTCATGCGCTTACTAGTGTGAAACAGAAGGCACCAAGTAACAAGGAGGTAAAAAATCCGATTATCCTCTGCTTTTTTGTCTACACAACAATACACGTCACAATCAGTAAAGGTAAATTACATAGCGCGTAAAATATACCAGCTTAAAAGTATCGAATAAAGTGTCGTCGTTGCCATTATTACTCCATAATGAATTCATGATATTAGAAATACGTCCATTGCCCTCGCTTCCGCCTCCATCCGTCATCGTATAACTTAACGCCACAATTACATTACATACATGACAAAATACTCTAATAGTACGTACACCTGAGGGAATTTGATACACAAATGCACAAAAGTTAAAATTTATCTCCGAAATTATAAAATACGTCATAATTTTAACGTGGAGCAATTTACAAACACGGAATATAGAAATACTATGTACACTCATATCTCTGTGGACTGCATTGTAAGTGGACTGCTGGGCGATGGGAGTGGACTGGGTGATGGGCGTGGACTGACAGAGTCATTATGATCAGAAGACAATGTGTTGCTATCATCACATGATCCATCACTAACAACATTACGATCGTGGTCTTTTGATTTTTCAACACCATACGCAAACACAGATATTAACTGCCGATGCACTCTAAACAGTAAAAGAAAAGATTAAGATGCACATTTGTAGAAAAGTTTTCTATTGCACTCACCTCACATCCAAGTCAGAGTACTGAAGTTCATCTCCATCCACATTCCACGCACCTAATGATCCAAATAGGTCAGGACCTGCTGACCTGTGCTTCATTGTGGCTGATCGTTCGGGCAATGGAGGGCTAATTTCATCCGCAGGAGCACTGTGGGCTCGCTCCTGTCCTGCTCTGTGATTGGTCATTTCATCTTCATCAATTATTGAAGCTGATGCCGGTGGCATTTGATATCCATTGTCATTATTTTCTGGCGATCGCCGTGAAGATGTAAAGCTGTTTATCAGTTCACGGAACTTAAATTCCTTAACTCTCTTAACAATTATAGTCGGAGTGACTGTCTTGTGATGTAGTAACAGTTTAGCTCTCTGATAAACCGACTGTTTCTTTACCATTATCAAGTCAACACAGCCATTACCAAGGTGACCAGTAGGAGATATTCCTGCTGGATTGTGATGTGACGAGCAGACATGAGGAGCAACTACAATACAACAAAATTCTCCATTGGTGTGTTCCCAATTATGTTCTTCTGCCCCTAAAAGAATATTTTTACATTAAAGTATGTCTGGTAAAATACAAGGGCCCACTCTTTAAGTGGCATGGATATATCAAATTTAGATGTGGAGCACACACAGAAGTTTCATATTGTTATGCCAATTGGCTGCCCCAGTGTAGGAACCTTGAATCACGGATACATGATAGACATATGATAAGTCTCTCCCACTAATACCATTAAGCTAGACCCAGTAAGAACTCTTATATTTTAGTACATAGTTGTTGGATTAATAGTAATAGGTCTGATATCACAAAACTTAATGGCAAACCTATAAAAATGTAATTCTTACAAGTGTTTATTAATTGTGTAAGAAACTGAGAAGTGTTGATCTCCATGTTAGCAAATCTGTTGATTTCACAATATTGGCAATAGCAACCTTATTAGACCTACTCTAAATGTAAACATGCAACACTGTGGTCAGCCAACCATGATGTACAACAAACTATGTGAAGGCAAGAACTTCATTTTCCAATGCAGCAGGGTAAAGGGTAACCTAGAAACCAATGTAATTAATAAAACACTGAAGCTCCCCATATGTGAAGTCTGAAAATTTATCACATTAAAATTTCCTTTTTCAGAAAAACTGACTTGGATAAACACAGCAGAGCAATTCAAAGGAAAAGTTTTAAAGGTGCAGTGGCCTCTGAACTATGTACCATATAGCGCAATTATGCAGCGGGGAAAAATATTGGCGAATAGGCTTATCTCCAGAGATTGGTGGGCGAATTTGGATTTAAGAGTAAAGATACTAAGTTGGTAAGAAAATACTGGTAGGTAAAATATTGGCAAATGGCAGTTGATTCGCCAAATCCGCCAATATTTCCCCCCGCCACATAATTGCGCTATACGGTATATGGAAAAGTACTCACGATCTACTTCAGTGTAAACAGCAGTGACAGTGGCTCCCTTGTCGTGACTGAGACTTGGAGAGTCTAAACTTGCATCATAACTACCACATATCTGACAACTAAACAAAAGGAAAAACAGAAAGGTTTGAATGACCTTGAGCTCTCCCTGTATACCTGACACTGCATTTAGTTGTAGAGTTAAATTTCTCTTCACATTCAACATAAGATAACTCTCCTTCAAATGTCCTGCAGTTGTAACAACACTTGAATCAACAAAATAACATTATCATCCAAAACAACTCACTTTGTCTTCCAGAACGCTTTAATGGCAGATGAATCAAAGAAAGATTTACGACCGATCCACTGGTATTCCCTCCCAAGAGGTGTGGTCGGGTCGTGCTTGATCCCAAAGTTCATTGCAGCAGCAGAGAACATTATCAGCTGTCCGTTATGACACAAACTGCACACATCCAGTGGTGTGGTGTATCCTAGGATACACAAAAGGGCAGACATGACATAAGAGATTCATTCACATCCTATCAGTGGGCTCCATAGGATTTTATACATGACATACCATGTATAATTTACATACTAACAATAGCATGTCCCCTACGTTACCAGCCACAAAAATGCTGTTTTCACTTGTGGCATTACATCAACTCACCTAGAATGATTTGTGCAGCTGCGGCGACCGGGTTATTGTATCCCATGCTCGAGTGTACAACAGAGTCAGTGGTACCGGCTGGGATCATCCCCAGTCTGATGAATGGCTGGACAGGAATGAAGCGAGCACGCTTGATGTTGACTCCAGCATTGTACTGGGACTGCAGAAGAGTCCCATTAAGAATTTCATTAAACAGTCCATCGCCTCCCACTCCGATTATGCTACAGGGAAGGTCAAAGCCAACAAAATGTAATTCCTAAAATCTTCCAAACTACCCTATGTAATAATATCATATCATATCCTAATGCCAAACACTTCATGAAGACTCAATGTAGCATGCAGTGTAAATAGTTATTTACAAAATAAGTTTACATTTGCAGAAAGAGGTTTATAAACACATTGAACTACTCATAATGGAGTGTTGATACTGTACACAAATTATGGGGCCAGTCAGAATAGAGTTCAGGGATCCTTGTTTATACTAGGGATGACCTCATAATGCAAGTTCACATGGCCTCCCTAGTGTAAGCTGATATATCAGAATTAATGTAACTATACAATATTGAAATAATCACTGATCAGTGTGTCCATTACCCGTCATATTGAGATAAGTCCAATCTTTGTAAATGATTTCTGACCTGGCCTGGCTCACGAAATGCTGTTGAATAAAATTTTAAATATTTTATCAAGAGGAATATATTTTACTTACACACAACATCAGTTTTAATCATAGCATCACTGAACATCGACTCAACTCTAAACCATGTTCTACACGCGTGTCCCTTACCGCTGTTTGGGTTTACTATGATGTACAGCCTTCTCGGCCGATCACTGGCACCTAACACACCAGATCACAATATTATGCTCTTGTACTATTACAAGGCAAAATAAAAAACTAACTTTGCATTTTATGTTGTAGTTGCTCGTTCCACGTGTAACACGTTTCGTGATCATTGAAGCTCAGCATGAGTTTCAATGTGTCACCGGGTTTTTTATGCTGGAAGATGTGTAATGTGATGATGGTTGGACGTGGGGGAGATTTTGCTGATTTCTGCTTCAATACAGCCCTAGTACAACTCAATGTTGCAGCCAATATATCAGTAAAATATATTAGGGTTGATTTACCTACACAAAATTACCAATATTATTTCTACATATCAACTAGTTATATTTTAATTACCCTTTCCAGTTGCCCATTCTATGTGGTCGTCTTCTAGTCGGGCTTTACAAAGTTTTCCCGCAACGGAGACGTCTTCTTCGAACACAACAACCATTGAGCGGAGTCGGGCCACGCAACGATCGCCTCTTCGCAAGTTAACGTTGTTACCACTTTCACTGCTTACCAAACTACCGCTGCCACTATCTTCTTGAGGATGTTCTTGATCGTCTGCGCCATTAACTACGATTCCGTTGTGATCGTGACTACACCCACCATTTGCAACAACCGGTGAGCTAGCAGACTGTTCCATTTTACTACTGTAGTCTAATAATTGCCAAGAATATCTTAACAAAAATGATAAATTTGTGAAACAACTGCATTGGGCGGAGGTTTTCCAAGGTTTCTTCCTGTTTAACCTACTCTAAATAACGCCACGTATACCAATTTAGTCTCGTGCCGGAATCCCCATCTCACGTGGGAGAAGACTGTACGCACGTGGACTTTGTTGCGGGTGATACAAAAATTTTTAAAAAGTTACATCAGATGGAAGGCGTAAAGTGCCGGCTAACATGTGGAAATGCCTTTAACATGCTCAAATCTATTCGTGTGCATTTGAGAGAAGTTAATACTTGCAAGTTTAGCCGACCCTCATGAGTAGCGGAGAAGAAACAACGTTTTACCCGCGGCACGGGTGTCAGAACCACGTTCTTCGAAGGAAGAAGATGGAAAGAGTCAAGCGGAATGACGACGTGACGGACTCTTCAGATGTTAACACTGATAACTACTCGACTTGCTCGGATGCTTGGGATAAGTGGGACACGACCAACGAGCGAAGAGTAAAAGAGATCACGCTGCATTTCTTCTATAAACCCAGATCACTAACCCTTCTCGGCGTTGGAATTTTATTTATTATCTACTTTGCATTTGTCAACAACCCTGATGCGGACCAAGCCACTAGCGTGTGGACGGGCATATTGGCCATCGTATTTGTCTTCTTGTCCGTTGGGCTTCTTGTATTTCCTAATGGACCATTTATTCGTCCACACCCAGCAATATGGAGGCTAATATTTGGTATCAGTCTACTCTATCTGTTTGTGATGGTTTTTGTACTGTTTCAGAAGAGGTCAGATGTGCTTGAATTCATTTATGTGTTGGATCCTAATCTGAGAGGGTTCGATATTGATTGGTCGGAATTTACACCAGATTGTAGTTTTAAATTTGCCAATATTTGGTCTAGGATTGATTATTTCATACCAGCCCACTTCTTTGGATGGATGTACAAAGCATTGATCATACGTAACTGGGGGATAGTACTGGCATGTAGTGTAACCTGGGAATGTACAGAGATGTTCTTTGCTCACATATTACCCAACTTTGTTGAGTGCTGGTGGGACATCCTTTTGCTTGACTTGTTGATCTGCAATGGATTGGGAATGGGTTGCGGAATGTACTTGGTGCACAAGCTTGAAGTAAGGGCTTACCATTGGGAGAGCATCAAGGATATTAGAGGCACTCGTGGCAAGATCGGCCGCGCTGTTCTGCAATTCACTCCAGAGAACTGGACACATGAACGATGGATGGACCCCTCTAATGGTTTTATGAGATTGATTGCAGTATTTGTGCTCATCTTTTCCATTCAAATGATTGACCTTAATGCATTCTTGCTGAAGAGAGTACTGGGTCTACCTGTTGGCCATCCATTGAACATAATGAGATTAGCAGTGATTGGTACAATTGGAGCTCCATCGATGAGGCAATACTATTCTTTTGTCACTGACCGAACCTGCAAGCGGCTAGGAACACAGGCCTGGACATTTTATGCCATCATGATAGTGGAGCTACTGGTCTCCATCAAATATGGTGTCCATGTAATGCCGAAACCAGCTATTCCAGTAATAATTTGTTGGTTCATGTTTCAGCTGTTACTTGGTTGTGTTGTGTTGGTTGGAATTGTGGCTTACCGTCTTAGGAAACATCATATTGAAAAACTACAAAAATTTGTAAAGAAAAAACATCGTCGAAGGAGATCCCTACATGTACATATGAATACAGACACTTTACTGCAGAATTCTCATGTAGACTTGCGTTTATCATAATTTATCATTCTCCGTTTATCATTGTATAACTAGTCTGTATGCTTACGTGCACGTGATCCGCACGAGACTTGACCTCGACAGCAGCAAAGCGTAGCTAGAAAGGTGCAAAAGTAACGGAATAAAAGCAGCGGATTGCGTTGAAGGATTCATTTCTTCTCATAGGTATTGAGATACAAGATGACGGATTCTAAAGAATGTGCTACGTTTATTGTAATGGGCGCTTCGGTGAGTGGACGTTTGCGTAGTAACCGGAGCATCTTTCGCTTTATATATTACAGGGGGATCTTGCTAAGAAAAAGATCTATCCTACTCTTTGGTAAGCTGTAGCATAGTATCAATAGCTCACGCGAGTTAGCTCACCTGATGTGACGGCTTCCTGAGTAGCTGCTGCATCGATACCTTCACGCTCGCAACATCATCATCCTTCTACTCGCCCTCTAGTTATCTTCTTATATCACAGAGGGTCCCGATACAGGAAACATCCTTAATGCACCTTTCCTCTGTTGTAATGTTAAACATTAGCTGTACTAGTGTAAATAAATAAATACCAGTAAGTGTAACCATTGTACTGTTACTATAGGCAACTTTATAAGAAGAACCTGTTTCCACCAAACACCAGGATTGTTGGTTATGCAAGGTCTGGACTTTCTATTGCACAGCTGAAGGAAAGAGTGAAACCATTTTTGAAGGTATGCATGCCTAATAAAATATATGTGGTTTGATTTGATTATCTATGATAATGTTATAGATTGGAGCAGATGAAGAAAAGAAATGTGATGACTTCTTTGCCATCAATGAGTATGTGAAGGGAGCCTATGATGAGAAAGAGGCATTTGATAATCTTGCCGCCAAAATATGGAAGTTGGAGCAAAGCTTTACTGCAGGGAATAGACTGTTTTATCTTGCCTTACCGCCTTCCATTTTTGATGTTGTCACTAGTAACATCAAACTTTGTTGCATGAGCAAAACGTAAGTGTTCCATTAACTATATCACTTGAAAGAGAACCATTTCTTTTGTGTTCAAAACTTTCTCTTATCTTATTATGAAAAGGGGTTGGAGTCGTGTCATCGTGGAGAAACCATTTGGCAAAGATTTGGAGAGCTCTGAGAAGCTCTCCTTGCATCTTGCAGGGTTGTTTAAGGAAGAAGAGATTTATCGTATTGATCATTACCTTGGCAAAGAAATGGTGCAAAACCTTATGGTGCTTCGGTAAGTTGACTTTGTAGGATTTATGTAAATAACTATTATGCTTTGTATTGTCTGTGGTTTATAATCTTCAAGCAATTTACAAATTTGCATCACAATTCCTTTTAGATTTGCCAATTGCATTTTGGGTCCAATGTGGAACAGAAATTACATTGAGAATGTTGTAATAACCTTCAAGGAGCCATTTGGTACTAAGGGACGTGGAGGCTACTTCGATGAGTTTGGCATTATCAGGTTAAAAGAGTTACCATTTTGTGGTATAGTGTGTCTACTACTACCATGTACTTCATAGGGATGTAATGCAAAACCATCTGCTGCAAATATTTTGTCTTGCTGCTATGGAAAAACCGTGTCGCAATGTGGCGACAGACATTCGTGATGAGAAGGTTGGGGAGAGAACTAAAATGAATTGTTGTATGTGTTATCATTTGGTATAAAGGTCAAAGTATTGAAGAGTGTTCAACCTGTTGAGTTGGATGATGTGGTTTTGGGACAGTACGTCGGCGATCCTAAAGGAGAAGGGGAAGCTAAAGATGGCTACCTTGATGATCCCACTGTGCCGAAGGGTTCCATTACACCAACATATGCTTTAGCTGTGCTAAAGATTAAGAATGAAAGATGGGACGGTCAGTCAAGTGCAACAATACAAATCATTTTAATCTTCATACTGTAGGTGTACCCTTCATTGTGAAATGTGGAAAAGGTAGACAAGTTAGAGATTATACAAGTTAATAACTTTTTGTTTATTTTAAGCTCTTAATGAGCGCAAGACTGAAGTGCGTATCCAGTTTAAAGATGTTCCTGGTGACATATTTGGTGGAAAGGCCAAGAGAAATGAACTAGTAATAAGAGTACAGCCCAATGAGGTATCTGTATAGGTAGTTCATTCATGGTTACTGTTGTTATCCACCATTTTACTGCAGGCAGTTTACCTAAAGATGATGACCAAGCAACCAGGAATGTCCGGTGAAATAGTTGAATCAGAATTAGACCTTACCTACAAAGCAAGATACAAGGTAGAACAGTATATCGTGTGTACTGTATAAAGCTGTCATCTTTCAGGATATTCCTTTGCCTGATGCTTATGAGAGACTCATCCTAGATGTGTTCTATGGCTCTCAGACTAATTTTGTTCGAAGTGATGAGTTAGCCGAAGCATGGAGGATCTTCACGCCTTTGTTACATCGTATTGAGAGGGAAAAAATTAACCCAATCCCGTACACCTATGGCTCGTGAGTTAAACTACACCCTAGGGATATGAACCTGCATAAATGTGTAATCCTTTTTATTATTAGACGAGGACCAGAACAAGCTGATGCCAAAATAAAGGATGAAGGTTTTCTCTTCTCTCCCTCCTACCAGTGGAAGAAACCGCAACATTTCTGAACTCTCACAAATATGAAATAGCTTTATTATTTTGTTAGTCAGTACAATAATAAACATTTATTAGTGGCCTACAAGTGCTGTTTAAAACAATTAAAATTTACAACAAAATATATAATCACCAAGTTCCCACACACACAACTGAAGAAATTACACTTATAAAATGTTTCACTTAGAATGAGAAATAGTACTATTATTATTGTTGTTTGTATCTAGTGGTGTAGGGGAAGCCCATGTGTAACACATTCTTAAGCCGTGGTCCAGGATTCGTTGAAGCACCTCATCACGATTGAGAAGTGCACCAAAAATATGTGGCTGTGATCACATGACATTACTGGAGGTCAACTGTTTAAAGAGATTACCTTCTCGGTGTTCTTTAGTTTGACGGAGATGGCCATCCCACTGCCGGGCATCACTGCTAATGGTTTACACTGTTCAATTGTGATGTATTAATGGCCCACGTGTCGTGTGTACATTACTCACTGGTATGATGGCTTCTGTCTCCTTCAGGCTCAACGAGAACCTGTTATCAGACATTCGCTGCACCTGCTTCTGAGATTTCTCAAAGCACAAGTATCTACGAATACCAATGAAATACATAATATTCTTGTACCATTTAAGTGTATGGTGCATATCACCACACCAGTAGTAGGTTACCAAATAATATTAGATTTGTTTCCTGGTACCACTAAGTACAAAATGGTTTTTGACTAAGGAGCCCTAGTCAAAAACCATTTTGTGCTTTACTGGCTGGTGTGGTGATATGCACTAGGTAAAAGAATATTTCATAACTACACACCCTTGTGTAAGGTATAGTCTCCCCTGTTTTGCTCCCAGCAATGGACGATCTTTATCTATTAAAATACACCTCTTCCCTCCCTGCCAATCTAAAAGGAATGATCATCAAATTCTTCTGCATAAGCACTTAAATGTCACTGACCACTTAATGGTCGCTCAATGGCAGGTAGATTGAATCGTTCACAAAAAGACACATCCTCTTCGGTGAGGTCAGAAGTAATATCGGCAGTGTCATTTTCAACAAAATTTATTGATGAGCTTGGTGATTCTAATGCTTGAATGCGTTGTTGCTGTAGCCCACAAGATGCACATAAATGATTTGATAAGAGATAGGAACAATGGCAGCTTACCAACTGCAAATGTGTGAGTGACTGGCGCTCCTCTAGTTCAGCATTAGTGGGAAGGGTGGCCCATACCTGAGCAACAGTGTCGTACCTTGCCTTCACCTACCATGAGCACCACAATTGTTCAACACCACTGCTCAAAATCATTGTGCAAAGACATAAACATTTACACATACATCAAGTGAGCTGCTGACAGCTCATTCAACTTTTGGGACAAAACTACTAAGATTTACAGATAATACAATTGCAAGTACACGCACACACACACACAATACCTTTGGATATTTCCTATAGATATGGTCCATTATAAACAACTTGAAGCCAATTCCTAATCCTGCATACACAAGGGAAAATTCAAGAAATATTAGTAGCTATTTACACTCACCAATGACAGTAAACGTGTAACTATTGGAAACAAACAATGAAATACAAAAGAATATACATAAAAATCTGTAAAGTTTCATTGTGGCATTCGGTTCTCTCCACAACAGCAAGCTGCAGGATATTGCAGTAAAATGTGACAAGCTGTACCAGTCAGCTTACTTGTGAAGTTTCTCAAGAAAATCAGCTGCATCACTGCAGTAATTCTATGAATAAATTAAACACTGAGCCCCACCCCTGATGAACATGTGATAGTTACCTGCACAGCCTGTGCCACATTCTTGACCAACTGTACTTTATCGGCCAGCCCCAACGAGTCAAACTTGCTACCAACTAGTTCTCCATCAAGTTTTTCAGAAGACGTCAGACCAAACTGGTATGCCAATCCGCTTCACCAGGAACAATACAATATTGTACATAGTATTAGCATACCTACCTTGCCTGAAGGAAGTTGACGGAGAGATAAAAGATGAAATAAAACAGTACCACTTGAAGCAGCCATCCAGTCCACACGCTGTACATATAAAGCTAATGAAATACATTGCATTACATTGTGGGACTTGATTTGCTATTTAACTACATACCAAAAACATGACCAATGACAAGGGGACATTCTTCCACTTTAGAATCTGCAAGAATGAACTAATGCTCTTCCTAAATGGCTTGCTTGACTTGCCTAACAATACACAAATAACAACATTAATATTAATATTACTGAAGTACACACTTACCAACTCTCTGGCAGCTTTCCTTCAGGCTAAACAGAAAAACATGCTCATAGTGATTTAGAGCAACTACACTTAATCTCCTCCCCACCCATAGTTCACTCTATCACGACTGTGTGCAGAATGGGTTACCGTTTGTAGGACAGCGATGGTGCTGGTTTCTCAGATGTTGCAGCTCCATCCTCACTTTCACTGACGAAGTCGGAGAGGAAGTCTAACATCTTATATATAGTACAACATCTGGCAATGATTAGTCACTGGGTTTCAGTCCTTACCTTCTTCCTTAGCTGGTGTAATAGTGATCCTGGATGTAACCAATGTCTTTCAGTTGGTGATGTTGTGGCCAGTGAATTTGTTCTGCTGGTAGCTGGAAAAACAATACAATGCAAAAGAAATATCGTATGTCATAGCTTTGATACATACGCGTACATGCACATGGATACATACATACATACATACATACATACATACATACATACATACATACATACATACATACATACACACACACACACATACATACATACATACATACAACACACACAGAGAAAAACACAACAATAATTATAGTGCAACCTCCAATATAGACACTTTCACACAATTCTAAAATCAACAAGTTATGAAAGCAATACTTCGCTTCTATTCTACATCATAGAATAAGCTTTTGCCATAATTTGATCCCAAGTTTCTATATTTATAAACTTTCAATTCACTGAGAACATGAGCCCCATATTCAACATAATATTATTGTGATAGTCGTCATAACATGCACACACAACACATGGACCCACAACACACAACACAACACATGTACAAGTTACTTTTTACTATATCATACTCATTCATATCAACCTCTAGATCTGCACTAATAACACTACCATGGTAACACACATGTAATATTATCAGATATAAAGTGTAGGTACAAACTTTGATCCATCTGACTGTCTTCGGTCAACATTCAGAGAATGCAAAATTTTCTCCAGTTTATCAAGTTTTGTTTGCAACTCTTCCTTCTCATGACTTAACTGTTCCACGACATCGTCTTCCTTCATTATCTGAACTTGTTCCGCTGGAGAAGGCACGAAAAGAAACTTCCAAGGTGTGAATAAACGTGATACAAACCCAATTTTTGGTTTTCCATCATAGTAGCAATTAGCTGGTCCTGGAGTGCCTCCAACTGGTCCTCAAATATCTTCTTATCATCCACATTCCATGAGGCATGCGCAGGCTTCTCGTCTACGTCCACGTCAATGCTACTCGACAAAACTTCATTTTCTTCCTGAAGACTGTCCGACCTCACACTGCTTTCAACCCTGCTATAGGAAAAGCTTCCATTGCTTGAATGATTATCAGTTTTCTTATGCTTTCTACGGAGCATGATTCACCTGATTCACCTTTCGTCTTCCTATCATCGGATCCTAATGATTTAGTGCAAGTATAAAGAAATTAAATCCCCTATCTAATTCCACACACCGTGACGATGTCGTTCGAAGAGAAGTTAAGGCGGTTTAGAAAGCTCTACGAAGATATGGAGAAAAAAATGGCACAGGATGATTTGTTCAACAAGGAGTTCACGGTATATAACACTGTACATTAAGGTGTTGCCAACGTCACATATACGCATACAGATGCTCAAGGCGCGCTCTTTGCAGTGGAAAAATGACGGCGTTTATCCCGCAGATGCTGGCAGTGTACCTATAAACCGAAAAAAGAATCGCTTCAAAGATATTCTCCCGTGTAAGCAGACCAGCATAAGTAATAGTATTATTCCTCGCATTTGAATCAGCTAGTGGTCTTCCTAAAATGAAATCTCTTGAGATATCATACCTTAGTTACCAGGTCATTAGTGCAAAAATTCTCACCATGTGTGTGTATGCACACACAGTCCCCTGGCCATGGCTTTTACCACAGGTCTACCTATGCTTTTACACTGTGAATAGAACTGTTAATACCATATTAACGACTTGTTGACTAACTTTCTATTATGTACTATGCAAGACATTGTAGAATCATAGCCTTTCATGTGTGAAGTATCTATGGTAGAATTGAGGAATTTTAATATAGCGTGGTATATAACTCTTGTGTTGATTTATTATTATACATTAATTATCATCGCTCACAGTTGAATACACTAGAGTTCAACTTCATATGATTGAAGGCATAGAGCATTCTGACTACATCAATGCCAACTATATAAATGTAAGTGTTTCTAATGGTTTGGTGCATTGTGTACATTGGTGGGTCATTGTACACAGGGCCCCACTGATGAAGTAGAATACATTGCAGCTCAGGGACCACTCCCACACACTGTTGGTGACTTCTGGAGGATGCTGTGGTATCATAACATCGAGGTGGGCCTTAGCCACTTGCTTTCTATCAGCCCCACCCACTTTTTATCCTGCAGATTGTGATCATGGCATGCAGAGAGGTGGAAATGGGAAAGGTAAGGATGAAATATATGTGTGAAACAATTAGGGACACATGGTACACATTTGGATTGTATTTTCTCTATGCAGGCAAAATGTGAGAAATACTGGACAGAGATAGGTGAAACTAAGGAATATGGGCCAATTTCAGTTACTTGTGTAAGTATGCTTTAAATAACAGCCAAAAGCATCAACTTGACAAGTATCTTGTACTTTTGCACAGACCAAAGAGGAGAAATTGACAGAAGATGTGATGGTCAGAGATCTTAGTGCAAATTGTGAAGGGGTTGGTTGGTTGCATTTTCTGCCTCATCTCATCTCCTCCTTGTCATAGGAGGTACAACTGATACGACAATACCACTATCAAACATGGCCAGACCATGACAAGCCTGCAATACCAGAGCCACTCATAAATATGCTAGAGAAGGTGAGAAATTACCAGAAGCGTAAAGAGACCCCGATTGTGGTACACTGCAGGTAATAGAGTGAGACAACACCACAATAATGTTTAATATTGTATTGTGTGCATAGTGCTGGGTGTGGTCGCACTGGTACAGTAATTTCTACTGACTACATCAGGACCGTGATGAGTACCAAGGTTTGCACTTGTCCTTTACATGCACGAAATTGTTAAAATGGTTTTGCAAAGAATTTGGGTCCAGACTTGAGCATATTCGGCATTGTGGAGACAATGAGAAAGCAGCGGCCAGCCATGGTTCAAACTAAGGTGTGATGCCAATGCTGTGTGTATATTATTGTTGTATCCCGGCAATAGAATCAGTACCACTTCTTGTACATCGCTGCTGCATGCATGTCACAGCTGGTTCTCACAGCCGACGTGATCCCAGACAAGCCGACTGCACCAAAACCGACCGTGAGCTCTCAGTTTATATACACACTATATTAACTAACGTATTGTTCTCTTCTCTGGTAGTTTAAGAAACTTCCTGCTTCAACAGGAAACTCAGTAAGTTGTAGTTTAATACTCCCTATCAGAACATACTTTATTGTACAGTAACTCTTCCACTCATATCTGCTTATGTTACAGAGTAAACAAAATTATATTAACGTGACAAAGACACCTGATTATATAAATACGTCTAATCCTGAGAAAGATGCAGTTAACCAACCCGATGTCTCACAAAATGATGTTAGTACACACAAGCCCATGTGTCACTGATGATGTTATTGTGTGTAGGAGGACCCTGATGATCAAATGTATGGCAACCAAGAGACTATATTGACCACAGATGACATGACAAAACCTGGTAATAACTTGACCAATGATCCATATCGACGACCCAAGCCTGCCCCAAGAGCGATGTCCCCCAATCTGCCCCCAGTTGCTCCAAGAACAGAAACAGGTCCTCCTCCAGTAGTTCCAAGGACAGAACCAGGTGGACCTCCTCCAGTAGTTCCAAGGACAGAATCAGGTGGACCTCCTCCAGTAGTTCCAAGGACGGAAATGGGTGTGTGTTGTGTATGTGTGTGTGCATGTTGTGTGTGTGTGTGTGTGTGTGCATGTTGTGTGTGTATTGTCTGTGTACATGCATGTGTGTGCGCGTGTTGTATGTGCTTGTATATGTGTTGTGTGTGTGCTATAGAAACATTGTGGTAATAATGCATTGTTTGTTGGGGCAATGTTAATTGTTTGCTTTTTCATAGAAAAGAAACAAAGTCCTGCAAAACCTGATAGACCAAAAACCTTCTCTAGCCAGGTATGTATTCACCGTTAACATTACCAGAGTTTTACTTCTTCATCACAGGAAGTGGAATCTCAGGTAAACACTTATTCAACTGTTGATTACACAACACTAAAGGACAAGGGTCCTGAGATATCTGCTGTGTTTGAAGACCGTGACAAAACCGTTCCATTTTCGGTTGTCCAGGATGTTTTGGATTCCAGCAAAAACAGCGTTACCTCTCCCAACAAGAGCAAAAACATCTCTGATATTGTATGAGACAACCTTTAATAGCATGTCATAGTGTAACACTTTTGTTGTAGTTAATGGATATCTTAGATGACATGGATGAACCTGAAGCAACTGCATCAGGAAACTTTGGAGGACCAGGTGAATACATGATGATGGATACTGATGAAATTGATTCTAATAAAACACCTGAACTACCACGTCGTACTGAGGATTCCAAACATTTGTTGGGCGAGCCAAAGGAAGAACCACTAGGAGACTCCCTGTACTGTGAGCCTGTACCAGTCTGGAACAGCTCTCCAAGTAGTGAGTGGATTAAATCTTTGTAGCACGCTTCACCCCTCATGTTCGCAGAACCACCAAAAATAGATGACAACGTTTCTAATAGTCCTCCATCACAGAGGAAGGCTTTAGGTACGGAGCAGCTTATTTATCATTACCCCTTCATCACATGTTTATGTTAGGCCCTGTATCTTCTATTACTACTAGTACACCATCAAAACCATCCAGCAAATCTAATATACTGAGCATTTTCCGTAACAAGGTACTGAAAGTTATTTTCTTTGTCCGTCAATATTATTAATTGTGCTATAATGGCAGGGTGGACAAACAGCATCCACAAGACACAAAAAGATCACCCCGGCAGAAATATCTGCTCCAGTTGGTCCACTTTCAAAAGGCCCACGTGAGCTTTTAAATCATATGTACGTATACTAGTTAGTAACAGAATTTTTCTTTAGCGCCTGAAGGGCTTGCGGGCTTAGCAAATCGTCCTCCAGTACAAATTATTAGTCCAATGGGTCGTGCACCAGGTATAGTTCTGTCCAATCCAGGATCAGTTCCTGCATCTACTTCTCCTCATAATACATTGGGACGTACTCCGACTGGTGGAGTTAATAGCAAATACAACTTTCCTGGAGAGTTAGGTAAATGTCCCTTTAATGTATTTTGTGACTGAGTGTGACAATTCATTATAGGATTTGGTAAGAGAGTACAGAAGCCAAAGGGACCAAGAAAGGAACCTGACAGCTGGTCACGTTGGAACTTTGCTTCATAATCTTGAACATTATTTCTTTATCTGTACAATGATTATTCTTAACATATATTTTGTACCACAATGTGTGTCAATATTGCACTCTTGTAAAGTGATAATCATGATTATTACCTCAGGGGCTGTAAACTGGCCCAGGTCTGTCCAGCACTGATTCTCACATGTAAAGGGACCTAAACACAAGTAGTTTAACCTACAGGGGGTGGTCACTCACTGTCAGCATGGCCTTGTGTGATTCTAATGATGTGTGGATGACATCTACAATAATTTGTTGTGGCTTATCACACTACCAATAATTATTGTTGATCTACCAGCTAACTGTTGTAGATCCTTTGTTGGTATTTCAAACAACAATTCATCGTGAATCTGTAGTAATAATCTGTACGCGAGTATATCTGATCTAGTATAGTCATATAATAATAATAGTTGGTACTTTGCTTGGCTGGTAAACTGTGTGAGTGTCTCCATGACCTTCAGCATTGCAGCTTTGCATATATCTGCTGCTGATCCTGTGAGGGCACACATGGAATCTTACCACGGATATCACACCAGCTCACCTTGTATTACAAAATTCACAGCCTGTCTTTCAGCATGTGATCGATTCATAAAATTGTCATTATTGATATTGGGGAAGTAACGTCTTCTGTTCATCAATGTTGTGACATAGCCTGTATGTGTGTTAGCCATTGATGATGATAATCATGGCACATGATCCACTCCACCTTGCTTCCTGCAAGTTGCTATGGTGTTCTGGATAAACATTTGAACTCCAGGAAATTGTGCTGTAACCATGGTAACAGATGTTATGAGGAGTATGTGTTCAGTTGTTACCAAGGAAACTTTCCATCAGTTCTTTTGCATGTGAAGGATGAACGTTCAAGATGTCAGCCAATTTATCTTTTCCTGTGTAAAACCCTGTAACAGCCATTGCACGTATATACTGTATTTCTTCACCTACTCCATATACCACAGCATATACAACCCGCTTAGTTTTCTCTCTCTCAGCATTGGTGACTTGATCGGCTTTGACGTGAAGCCTTAGCAGTAAGAATGACTAGCTTGCAGTACCACATGACTTACCAATAACATGCTAATGATATAAACACATCATTGTGTTGATCTGATTCATGAAGGACCTTGTGCAAACCACTGTCACCAGAGAAGTGAGCTAGCACCCTCAACTCGATTGACTTGAAATCTATTAAACAGAGCAACGATGGGTGGTTTATATATTGTCCTTAACAATTGTGTGTAGTCACCTGCTGAGAGAAAGTTGTGATCTTTTCTACTCTCTACTGCTTCTCTGATAAAAATTTCAACACCAATATCATCTTTTCCTATATACGTATTGATATTTCATTTGATTAGCAATCTGCACGTGCACACACAGCATACGCACAAGTACACAACACACACACAGAGCATACGCACAGTATACACACACACACACACACACACACACACACACACACACACACACACACACACACACACACACACACACACACACACACACACACACACACACACACACACACACACACACACACACACACACACACAGTACACACACACACAGTACACACACACACACACACACACACACACACACACACACACACACACACACACACACACACACACACACACACACACACACACACACACACACACACACACACACACACACACACACACACACACACACACACACACAGCATACGCACAAGTACACACACACACACACACACACACACACACACACACACACACACACACACACACACACACACACACACACACACACACACGCACGCACGCACACGTACACACACACACGCACGCATGCACGCACACGTACACACACACACACACACACACACACACACACACACAATACTAAACCTGCTATAAAGGAAGGCTTTACTATGCCAAGATTAATTGGTTGCTTGGGAAATGCTTGAATATTCTACATGGCACACATTAAGCTATTATTGTAATCATTGTTCAAACCATACAGGATTAATGGAGACCAGGCGACCAGTAGCAGTCCCCGTGTGTATCCTGCTCTCAACAAATGATAGTAATATGGTCACATACAATTGTACATTACCAGAATGGCCTTAGGATTCCCTAGTGTATTAATGAGTGACAATGAATGTTCAACCATAACTAGGAATTACCTCATCAGAAATGTAAGGCAAGATTCCATCAATGTATGTTGATTTGGTCTTTGCAAACTGATAACACAAGCAAAATTCCATTGGTAAACTATCACATGCATATCTTACATGCCTGTACTCCAGTATCAGTCCCGGTAGAGGATGGACATCTTGCAACTGTATCAGCTACAGCAACACTGACAATCTTATTAGTAACATATTATTGTAACTACCACATGTTCTGATGTAGAGGTGAACTTCTGTGACGCAGTCTTGGACAATGACCGTTGACATTTTTCATGCAGAGCAAGTTCATCAAATAGGACCTGTCGCAGTTGGTGAGTACTGCTGAGTAAGAAGCTGTGACCGGCCATCTGTAATAACAGTAGAGCGACCATTTAGTCATTTATATCTGGTTAGGTACTTTGTAAGCTTCTGTCTCTATCATTGTCATTCTGGTCTAATCATCATCACCATCACTGTCATTTAACATTACTAAAATGTTACCTTGATCAAACCACTGTATTCTAACAGCTTGTTAGTGTCCAAGAGTATCCCAGTATTTTGCATTACTGTACGGTGTCAACTTATAACAGTAAACTACACCTGTATGAACATCATACCAGCCAGTAGTGGTATAATCTTTATCTCTATTTCATAATACAATTTCCATAGTTCACTGCTCTTCAGTCTGTCACACATTGTAGACATAACAGAGATCATTGTTAACATGTCTGAACAAAATAACTGTTCCTTGTCAACATCTCCCTGTGGCATTAATAGTACACAGTGCGATAAACACAAATAATATTACTTTATCACTAGTAGGGTAGTCAGTTAATAAGGCTTTGCAGCAGTCAGCATACGAGTGTGGAGGATGGTCAGGGTCCAGTAGCCAACAACCAACCTGTACATCCAGTAATCTCCATTGAAGGCAATCTGTGATATGGACAAGTTGAGTACTGCATATTACTGAACGCTCTATTAGAGCAGAACATAATTTGCTGTGCGCACTATTAGGGTATTATAAAATTCTGTAGTCATGTATTGCACTAGCAGCATATTAGAGCATATCAATTAAAAAATTATCACTTGCCTTTTACTGATAGGCTAAAGTGTTTGTAAAGTACTTCAACAATCTCCTGCGCACCATAACACACTTTGTTACATTTCTCATTTCCCATCAGTGTACACAAGATTCTTCTACAACACACTAAGACTAGTTAATTATTAACAATCTACACATTCTACCTGCTCCAGTTGTGAAGTATAGACTGGGAAGAGTCCAGTGGTACTAACAGATGTTTAGTAGACAAGTCATTGTCCTGCCTCAGCACAGTGGAAATACATATTCCATCAATCTAAATTAAACTAGACAAACTACTAGGTATCACTCGGTAGCTTACTTCAGCAGATTCAGATCTTTTTGAAACTTTAACCATCTACAACATAGCATTATAATGCATGTGGTTACTAACTATGCCTTGCCTCAGCTTCTCGTAATTGCCACGAACCATTTGAAAAATACAAAGAACAAACAACCTCTTCTGCTTTATCAAGTAATAACTCTACAACAGCAAGCTCTTCTTCTGACATACTGGCAACTTTCTGAAATCTACTTGTTTGCATTACAGGTAGCTCAGTTGATGACTGGTTACCAGATGAGTGATGAAGCCGATACTAAATTATTACATATCAAAAGATGAGTCAATAGCATTGAGTATAGCTGGCTTACTGTCATTTTGCCTGAGGATGGATCACAACAGATTTCAGTTTGTTTAAGATTCTTTGTTGATATAACTACAGGGAAAAAGCAATAGATTGGCTAGCTAGCTACATGATGATCAAACTATACTTGGCTTATGGCTCCTCTCAATCTTGTAAGGTGGCTTATATTTAGACTGAGGCTTTGGTTTAGTTGAGGAGCATGTCTTGTCAACCTGAGAGATTTTCTGCAGTTTTTGAGCCACACTACAGTGTGCAGCTTGAGCATCATGGTTGCCTAGTGCAGCAGATGTAGCCGGCCTCACTGTTGGACTGGTGACAGTGACATCTTGTCCAATGGACCACTCTATGCTCATCATTGTGCTGTTGGTGCTAGCAGAACGTAATGCAGACGGCTCATTAGTTGTTTCAAGCGCTTGTTCATTCTCCACTATAGCTGTACATGTTTGCCCCACTCCATTGTGCACGTGATGGGGTCTATTTATTATAGGAGTTTCGACACTAGGTAAATTTTCTGAACGGTTAGTATTGAACTGCATAGGAAATGTTTCCTCTGTAACATTAGCAACCGTACGTGGATGGCATTGAGATTCGTTTAGCACGGAGAAACGCTTTTCTGCTCTGCTTGGATAAGATGTCCTTCTCCACTGATATTCTCCACGTAGCGCCTGTACAATTCTTTCGTATAATTCACTTCCTGGCTTAACATCAGCTGCCGAGGGTCGCCGCATACTCGTTACTGAACTCATTGCTCCTAATAATACTACGCATGCGCCAAACTTTCTATAGTAACGAAACATATACATGGTTTAATATAAAAAAAGATACACGTGATTGAATGAATTATTTTTTTGCATGCAAATGACCTGGAGCATCTGCAAACATGTATTTTAAACGATATGCTTCAGCCAGTAACAATTGCATATCATCATCAGTCCATTTACTGGTAGGAAGGTTCTGAAGGAATAGCATTAAACTCTGAAAACAAACGTGTAGTAGCCAGCTAAGCACCAAGAAATAGATTAAAGGCTTACTTGAAAGTCATTACATGATTGAATGTCTTTAGTGAATCTGAACAAAATGGCTGCACAAACGTACATATGAAAATCAGAAAAGTTAGAAACTTCTGCCTACAAAGATACAACACTAAACAATTATTTGTTTTTTTAACTAGCTTACTAGGTAAGTGTCCCACAAGCGAATTATACAACGTAGAGGAAACTCTCTTGTAAGTAAATTATTTACCCAACGAAATGAGAACTGCATGTATTCGACTGAGTGTCTTTTTAAGTGAGCATCCAATGCTCCTGGTAACAATATTTAACATACACACATCAAGTACCAAACACCCTACCATACCATCTACTCTCTTTACTAGATCCTCAAGCAACTGAATTTGTCGCTGGATACCAGGTAGAGCAAATGTATAGTTATCCTATATATACAGTATAAAATATTGTGAGTACAATATCTCAAACTGTTATTCACCTGAATTCCATCCAGCAATTTTGACACACACCAAAAGCAGTCTGCTTCTAGCATGGCCAATTTATCAGAAGGTAGTTGAGATAAATCACAATCCTCAAGGACACTGCTAATAGCTGCACAGACAGATAAACAGTACAAAACTGATATGCCAATATACTATGCATACACATGTAGTCTCCTAGGAACACCAGAAAAAATGGAGTTACTAAGTCATTAATGCCTTGTACATAGCCGCTGGCGGGATGTCTCATTCCCCATGTAAACAATATTCTTTCAAAAGCCTGGAAAAATTGGAGCCAGTGTGACAGATAAAAAGCTTAAGTGTTCCTTACCTCTTGTACTATCTTTTGCTGAAATAAGGAAACACCAGGATTCATTCTGGGTATATCAATGTGTATCTGGAATCATTTATATGAACATCATCTTGTATATGTTATGAACATTACTTGTTTGAAGAGTGGCTGAAATTGTGCATCATTTCTGTTGTGATAATATTGTTCAATGTAGCTCTTATATTCAGTTCTCTTTCGCTTTAACGTTTCTTCCCTCCGGTCAATGTTAGATGGAAGGTATCCCTTATTACGGATATACTAACATCACCAAGTTAATGCAACTTATCTTACCAGCAACAGTTGCCACGTGGTTGCTCTAACAGCTGTTGGTACACCGGCCCAACCTAGTCGTCTAAGTGCTTCCAGGTCAGTGTTGGGCCCAGCCAATAACTTGCCAAATTTTTCTAACCGATAACTTTCTCTGTCAGCTTCGATGTCAAGGTAGTCAGCCATTGTACGTCCAGCCAGCGGTGAATCGTCTGACTTTGATAAAGCCTTTTCTTTTCTAGATTGATCGCCTGAAAACTTTAGAGATGATCTTTCTTTGTGTACTGTTTTCTCATTTTTGTCCTTATCTGATGCTGGAGAATATAAGTACCTATGATACAAAATAGTAGCTTGGACTCTTACAAGTTTTCTTTAAAATTTCTGGGTCCAGTGGAACACTAGATGTTCTTGGTCTTACAGAATTGACAAAATGTGAGCCGACATCAAAATCTGTCCATCAATGCTCATTATGTACTGATCATAAACATTATGCTAACCAAGTTTAACTTTTGCTCCTTCATCTTCTTTCTCAGTCTTCTGCTTCAGAGCTGAATCCAGTGAAAGTAACGTGAAATCTTCAGGTGTGTCAGCCCACACGTCAGCTGTTTGACAGTTGTAATCTTCAAAAGTCAACTTCTTGGATTTTGGACCTGCTGATCTGGGGGGACTGCCAAGCGGCTCCATCAGTGGCGGATGCTGGGCACCATATACCGGACGAATACTGCAGTAACAAAGTACAAGATGCACTTAGCGCTGAGAGTACTTGGAATCGGGACACCTTACATGTTCTATTTAAACCACATGCAATCGTATTACGTGTGCAGTCACAATTTTTTGAACTACCTTCCGGGAACTTTGTTAGCATTCCGTTTCCAAAACGATTTCTTGTTTACATCCACAGCACTCATGTTTCTGGCTACCCTATCCCTTTTGTTTTGCTTCGAAATTACTTTAACACGCGCTTGTACATACTCCTCCCGTGCGACAATTAAGATGAACGTTTCCATAGTTACCACAAATAATAAAATGGTCACACAATAAAATAGTTATATACATGTAATAATAAATGGCCAGTCTTAAAACTTAACACACACATCTAGAAATATAATATATAACCACACACATAATAGGCCGGATTTACAGATATAGAAAGACCTTCTGGTACATAGAGTCTGCTCTGTACAAAAACCAAAAAATGTTTTCAATAGATGTATGAATGGAATTAAAATGACTACATAAAATAAGAAATAGGGAAAATTCTCACTGGCGAAATCAAGTTTGATAGTCTGTATTCATCATTGGTGGGTTGTTGGAATAGCCTTGATTGTTAGGAAGGCCGCTATGTTGCTCAGATGGATAACCATCACTCAAAGACATCTGTTTCATCATCTCTGCTTCACTACTACCCGGATACTGTCCATCTGGAGCAACAGCAAAACAATAAGGTTAAAACTATGAAGAAGATCGGTCTCTCACCATTAAAGGTTTCATCTGGTCCCCTTCGGATGATAAGCTTGGCAACAGCTCCACCGTGTTTGATGATAGTGATGGCATCAGAATGAAGCAACCCTTCAGTGCTATTACCATTGATCTCCAGTAACTCATCTCCAGCCTTTAAAGATAATTTAACACATTATATATATATATATAGTTCATATCCCTTACCCGAAGTCTGCCATCTTTTTCAGCAGCACCATTTGGAGCAATTCGTAGTACATACAATGGAGTACCATACTCAGCCCCTCCTCTGATGCTGAAGCCAAATCCAGTATTGTCTCGTTTGATCTCAATGTGGTGGATCTCTTCATCTTGACTGGAAATATCATCCAAGTCGCCTGATATTTGCGGTGGCTGATCATGGTCGACATCTTGTCTGCCGTATGGAATGCTTCCAGAATTAGTAAAACTGTTGTTGAACTGTTCGTCGCCTCCTGGATATGACATACTCTGGTTTTGTTGGAACATATTTTCACTACCACCGTAACTGGGGAAAGATTGGGGCTTGGTGTCCAGAGGTGTAGCGACTGCCGACTGCATCGCAGGCAGTTGTGCACCCTAAGATTTTAGCAAGAATCTTATTAATATATCCGTGATATTTAAGCAACTTACTACTCGTCTTGCTTCCATAATATCACCCTCATCTACAAAAAGTACAAATTAAATCTACTTGCAGAATTTCTTCAGTATACACAAAGGAATAATTTATATTGAAGTATAAATCACAAAAGCAATTCAAGAAAGAAGGATTAAACATTGAATAAATTCTAGACAATACAAACAGAAGTGTGATAATTAAGATTTAATCTACATTATGTCTAATTGACCACATGGATATGTAGGCAGTCACCTCAAACATACATGTAACCATCTGTCCCTTAATAATGCCAAATAATTAAGTCTACAGGTGACAACAAGGTTTCACATTTCATCACATTTTACATTGGCAAAACATGGAAATCTCAAATGACAACTCAGCATAATTTGATCAATCACAACTTTAATACAATTGTAATGAGGCTACTTACTTTGCGGCTGCTGTACAAGCAGACGGATGCTTAGTCCTGAGCGCTTGATGAGACCGACAATCTCACCATGATCCATGTTAGATACATCTTGATTGTTCACGGCTAATAAGTGATCGCCTATAAACAACTGGCCACTCCTCTCTGCTGGTGAATCCGGCACCATCCGACCTACACCAAAATCATATTCCAATTGTTAGCGAGACATTTTTCTCCTCACATATGCTACAGCCTTGACGCTTGGTGTTGGATTGTAGGACAAATCCAAAGCTTTTTTCACTAGTTGGTCGATTGATTACAACATCTCTGACTCCCATTGGGGGTCCCCTCATCATCTGACCACTATCATCCATGGTACTGAACTCTGAATGCATCCCTACACCTCCAACCCTGTTTGGTGACGAAGGCTGAAAGGAATCTATTTGTAAATAGAAGCCACTAAACACACTCCATGTGTAAATGTGCATGCAAAAGAGAAAACATGTTAAATTATTGGCTCTAAAAACCACGGGAGGATGCATGCCTACACTCGAGGAGTAGTTTCACACTAGTGCAATGTAACTGACACCAGAAAAAGCAACAGATCACTTACTAGTAGCTTAGATGGATACCAAACTAAGAAAGTAATACTAAGTTACCTGTTTGTGGCATCTTTCTTTGTATCCTAAGCGACACACTGCCCATTGTACCAGCCTGGCTCATAAGTCCAATAACTTCATGATGGGTGGCATCTATCACCAGTTGTCCATTAATGTGAGTTATTTCATCTCCAACCTGTAGCCTGCCATCGAGGTCTGCTGCCCCACCAGGCACAATAGCGCCGATAGTAGCCTGCACAATAAGTTAGAAAAATGTTATTTAATGCATGTGGCATACACAACACCAGACAGGGTTATTGGTATCACAGGGGATGTGTCATTTCAGGATAATTTAACCAAATGAATAACAGGCAACCTTACAAAGTATCATTCCTAGCAATATAGTGTTATGCCACAGCCATGGAGTCAAGCTGCTTGAGTTCAAAGGGATTGCGTTTTGGTTTTGAAATTGAATCCACTATACATCTATATTGTCCTTAGGCTATCAAAGAAGCACTGGAAATAACAAATATAATTCAGCCAAATTATTTGTTACACATAAAACGTTGGCACACAATAGTGCAATGTATGAATAAGCACACCACATGGTATACTGTGAAAAATGCTAGACATGCTAGACAGCTATATATATAGGACAGAAATTTCTTTTACACAACATGCACATGCACACACAACATGCACACACACACACACACACTTAGCACTTCAATGGCACTAACAAAATAATAATTATTACCAGCAATAGTGTCAAATACAAATATATTTTCACTAGTGGAATTTTTCACACATACAACTTAATTCTCATAACATACAAACCTGGGAGCCCTCTTCTCGACCGCCGATAATCCTGAACCCAAATCCTGAAGTGTGCCGAGAGAGAGTAACTTCTAAACTAGAAAATGGTTCACTATTGCTATCCATAAAGTAATTGAAATTGCCATTGTAGTTGTGAGAATCATTGGTCACTTGATGAAACTATGTATGTATACAAAGTTTTCATTCATAAAACTGAAAAACTCACATTCCATTACCAATAACTCACTTCATTTTTATCAACCTCTGAGGAAGGACCTGTGTAAACAAAGCCATAGGAGTTATACAAATTTCAGTATGTGTGTGTGTGTGTGTGTGTGTGTGTGTGTGTGTGCACGTGCATGCATGCATTCGTGTATCAACAACTGACCTCTTTGTATAACAAATGCTGTTTGATGTCCTTTGGGACATCTTTTCAAAACATTGACAAGGTCAGCATGAGTATAATGCTTGACTTTCTCCCCGTTCACTTCGAGAATTAAGTCTTGTTCACGAAGCTGTGCACAGCGAGGATGGTCAAGGATTTGCTTGACATTGTGACCCTCCGCACATTCTCCCAGCGTAAAGCCAAAACCAAGCGGGCCTTTGATGATGCCGACTGTGATAATCTCTGCTCTCTCCTGACTCCCTCGGCCGCCCCTTCCAAACTCGTTGTTCCTATTATAGTCTTGGTCTACTGAGAGTGGATTATAATCAACATCCCTGTAATACCTGAACGAGTTGTAGTCAGGCAGTTGCTCTTCTGATTGCATGTTAGGTAAGGGGTATCCGCGACGCAGCTCCAGTGTGACACTGGAATGAAGTGGAAGGCTCTGAAACAGACTGACCACATCTCGATGGGTGCAGGTGAGTACTGAGGTTCCATTAATACGTACAAGGACATCACCAACAAGCAACATGCCCTCTCGAGCTGCGACGCTTCCTGGCACAATGCTTTTCACTTGAAGTAGTTCTCCAGGGTGGTCTCCACCAATGATTGTGAAGCCAAAGCCCTGAGCATTCTTTGTTAGCGTGACAAACACGATCTCTCCTTGCAATTCTCTCTCCAGAACCTCCTCTTCACTATACATCACTGGATATGAGTTATCTAATCCGGCGTCTGGCCACTGTTGTGCAGCACGAGCCTCTCGTTCCTTCTCCAGTGCAGTAGCTGATGCAAATGAAGGCGGCTGCCTCATGGGAGGAGGAGATGGATGTTCAAACATATTTCTCATTGGAAGCTGAGCACCAGCATATTTTCTTTTAGCCTCGATAACAGGATTCTCGTACTGCGTTCGCCTGGTAATGTGACTGTGAAGAAAAGTAGCAACCACGGTAACATACATGGGAGATCCATGCAGTGGGGGATGACTTGTTTACCACAGAGAATGCAATGGTCAATATCATTACTTATCATACCATTAAACAATACAATGGAAAATCACTCATGTGGCTGCCATAACCACAGGAATGATTACAGATTAATAGTGTGTGAAGGGCATGGCTGAGTTTAAAAAAATAATAACCATAATAACTCACTCAATGTAATATTCTCCATATATTGGATCGATTACCTTCTCCCAGCCATAAGGGAGATCTGGAAATGACAACAGATGATTTATGTAGTGATAACAACAAAATTTACCATTGTCGTCACATTCCAGCGGATCATGAGACATTACTCTCATTAAACGAGGATCCAGCCAGTGGGTAGTCTCTGTGTTATGGCTAATAATAGGTTCACAAGGACAGTCGTTAACCACAGAACTCTAATTTCAATGGGACTCACTCAATGAAGTATTTTTGGTTGTCTTCAGTGTAGGCAATTTCCCAGTTGGACGGCAGCGGCCCCAGTACCTGAGCATTGATCATAGCATTGGTGCCAAGAGGTGCTGTGTAACTTTTACTGGGTGGCGACAACGACTCTGCCTCCATCAGGGACATACCCTGAGGCTTGTAACCCATCGATGCTGGGCTACGTAACATTGGCGGGTTCATAGTGGAGCTTGGCGGATCACTTGGGGGTCGAGGGGTCCCATAATAGTTTCCTTCATATGTCCCACTCTCCAGGAGGTCACCATTCTTTTCCATCCTCTTGAACTGCTCCACTGTGATAAAGTTATAATCAATGTTTTGCCGCTCACCAGGATTTGGTGGCCTTGTTGTGCCTTTACAAGTAAATGACATGTGATCAGTATACACTTCAAAAACAATCTTACTAACAAGGAACAACACGCATGTGTAGATTCTCTCTGATCTGATGCTGCAGTTCACTATCAACAGAATTCTTTGTAAATCTTGTCCCTAAGTATTGTCTGAGGTCTTTGGTTATAGTTGGGTCTACACAAATCATAACCAAACAAAAAAATAAACGCACACAAGCACAAACACTGCACAAAACAAGTGATATAAAACAATCCTACAAATACATCCGCCACTATCGTCAAATACAAAAGGCCCTTTGGGCTATCAGGTTTAAGCTTATTACATAACTATTTACAATATAACTGTGTAAAAGTGACGCTCACTTTGCTTTACTGTTATCAGCGAGAGAGGATCCGCAGATCTCTTTATAAGTGCTATCACGTCTCTCTTAATCATGCCGGCCACGCGCTTCCGGTTTACCTCAAGAACTAGCTCTCCCTGTTGTAATTTACCCGACCTGTAGCTAATGCGATCCTGTCGGATCTCCCCTACGAGTGGAAAAAAGCCATTCTCCGCTCCTCCCTCGATGTTGAGGCAGAAGTTGCCTTCGGAGTTGCGCATTATCAGGTTCTCATGTTGTTTGATGGACCAGTGCTTCCTCTTCAACGAGTTTTTCTTCGCCTCAGACATTTTTCTCTCCCCTACTGATCCACCAACAAAAAAAGGCAGGTATCAAAACCTAGTGGGCGTGAATTGAGCACGTGACTCAAAGATTTTTAAATCAAACCAGACGTCGTTCTGCAGTTAGTTAGCAAGCCAAGAATAACATAACGTGAACGCAGTGTAATAGGTAACTGTAAGTAGATTAATTTACTATGGCGGTAGTCATGCCGCACGCTGCGGCGAAGCCCAGCTTTTATCAAGTTGTTTTAAGTGAAAACGAGGCAATATGGGAAGTTCCTACGAAGTACCAGAATCTTGCACATATAGGGACCGGAGCTTTTGGTGATGTGTGGTAAGCAACAGGTTTCACTTGCTGACTTGGTGCGTATTTATTAGAGTAACTTTAGCTCTGCCTATGATACAGAATTTAATACAAAAGTGGCGCTTAAGAAACTTTCAAGACCATTTCAATCTGCGACGCACGCTAAACGAGCATACAGAGAAATTAAGCTACTAAAAATGATTGACCATGAAAATGTATGAACATGTAAGACTTGAGCATTGATGTATTTTGACCTTTAATAATCTGTAGACATTTGTATATCTAACATCTCTTATTGTGTATAGGTTATTTGCCTGTTGGATGTGTTCACGTCTAATCTGACCTACGATGAATTTGAGGATATTTATCTTGTCTCTCAACTAATGGAGTCCGATTTGAGTGAAGTTGTACGCACACAAAAACTCACAGACGAACATGTGCAATTTTTAATATATCAAATCCTTCGTGGATTAAAGGTAAGGAATTATGTTAAGTTAGTAACGATTATATCTGAGGTTTTGTTTTGCAGTACCTGCATTCAGCTGGGATAGTTCATCGAGTTTGTTACTTTTTATGTTGATAAGAAAATCTTGTATGTTTGCCTATCCTAGGACTTGAAGCTGAGTAACATAGCTGTCAATGAAGATTGTGATTTACGAGTAGGTGTGATAATAAAGGTGATGGCCTTTGCATTTCTTCTCTTCAGATACTGGATTTTGGTTTAGCCAGGACAATGGATAAGGAGATGACAGGTTATGTAACGACACGTTGGTATCGTGCTCCAGAGATTATTTTGAGTTGGATGAAATATGACAGTAAAGGTACTACTACTATATGTGGAGAGCTTAATTTTCTAAATGTTGTACTGTGCATGTGTTGATAGTGGATGTATGGTCAGTTGGCTGTATAATGGCAGAACTTCTTACTGGACAAGTATTGTTTAAAGGAAATGATCGTATCTTTTACTCTAAGAACTTGTGTGCATGCATGCGTTGTATGTGATGTGCATGCATGCAGTGTGTGTCATGTGCACACACTTGTGGTGCAGAGGTGTGAGTATATGTGTACAAATGCACATTCTTAAGAGTCCATCCATATCTACGTAAAAAACCCAGTAGTCCAGGTGATGTAGTTAAGAACCAATACAGGTACTATTTTATCTTTTTATCTTTATACAGTGTGTCTGTGGAATGGGTTTTATTAGTGTGAATACTGTATGTGGATGAATAGTGGCATCAGTATCGATATAGCTTTGTCCTTGGTATCAGAAGTATTGGTAAAAAGTGGTATCAATACTTCCAATTCCAAGAGTATAATTACCATCTAGTGAATGATTTGTATGTAATGTATTGTAGACAGGTTAAATCTGCATGTTTTTTACTTAGTTGTCTGTAGTGTGAATTCCTTAGCAGCTGTTAATGTGTAGATATAGACCAATTGCATCGGATAATGCAGTTACTAGGGAAACCAGATGCTAAACTGCTGCAGAAAATCACAACAGATGTTAGTAAATATTCGGTATCATCATCATGATGCAATATTTACAGGCTAGAAGATACGTGGAATCAATAAACGAGGTGTATACCAAACGAAAATTATCAGAATACTTTGTGGGTGCCAACCCAAAAGGTAAGAAATTTAAATGTTTTGCAGTATTGTTATAATTTTCCTAATGATCAGCTGTTGACTTTTTGGAACATGTGCTTACAATGGATCCTATGGAACGCTATTCAGCTGAAGAAGCTTTAACACATCCATATGTGGCCAAGTTTAGTGACCCCTCAGATGAAGTATGTTTTATCTTTTCTTGTAATACTACCTTAGGCCGAGTTATTTTAACGATACACTAATTTTAGCGATCTTTGTAAGCATGGATTTAGCGCATATCAACTTTAGCGATTTCACAAAAAATTATTCACTATTTAAACAATAGCTAGCTAATTATAATTAATTTTTATATTTTAATGCGTATAAAATTTAGCGTTTGTGAGGGCACTCGCTAAAATCGCTAAAATTAGTGTATCATTAAAATAACTTGGCCTAAGGTATATAATATTATTATCATGGATACTGTGTTACAGCCCATCAGTACAGTTGTATATAATGGGGAGTTTGAGGCAAAGCAAGCAGATATCGAAATGTGGAAGAGTGAGTTAAAACTATTTTAACGTGAATGATGCTATCATCACTTGGGATGTACTGTAGGAATGATTTTTGAAGAACTTGGCAGTTTTGAACAGCAAATTGATTTGTATAAGCAGAAATTGGGTTTTGAGTGTAGGCAAAGCGGACCAATTACTTTGAATTAAGTGTAAATAGTCTACGTACACACAAATCCACACACACACATCAAAGTTGACACTTATTTTGTAACGTTGATAATTTTTCGTACATTTAATTGAAGATGTGATATTGTATACGGTCATGGCGGTACCTACGCGACCAGGTTTTTACACGATAGAGCTTAACAAAACAGAATGGGACGTACCGGTGAGATACGCGGACCTGTCTCCGGTTGGAACCGGCGCCTATGGACAAGTTTGGTATGCTAAGAAATATTCGTAACAACAACATTGTTACGCATGTAATGTACCGATTAATCTGCTTATATGCCATCCCTGTTATTAAGCACCCTGTACCATACTTATGCATTGTTTTATGCCACAGTTCTGCTGTAGACCAAGAAGCTGGCTCGCATGTGGCCATCAAGAAATTGGCTAGACCTTTCCAATCGATGATACACGCAAAGAGAACGTATAGAGAACTGAGCATGTTACTGCATATGAAACACGACAATGTATGTGTAATAAGTAGATGTACTGATAACAGTGTATAACTTGTGTGGCATGGCTGTAGATTATTGGGCTGTTGGATGTATTCACCTCAGCAACAAACTACGACAATTTTCAAGATGTTTACCTGGTCACACAGTTGATGGGCTCCGATCTTAATAACATACTAAGAACTCAAGATTTGACTGACGAACATGTTCAATTTCTCGTCTACCAGATACTACGTGGACTAAAGGTCTTGTAAATCTACTAAAATGGTTAAGTTTTCATGACAATCTTTTTCTTTTCTTGTAGTATGTTCATTCGGCCGGTATCATCCATCGAGTGAGTGACTATCACAACCATTACTATATATGTCATGTTATTTAACATTTTAGGACCTGAAGCCAAGCAACATTGCTGTGAATGAAGATTGCGAATTAAGAGTAATAGTCACCATGGTAACTTGGCTGGTGAAAATGTTTGTGGTGTCTTTCTGCAGATCTTGGATTTTGGTTTGGCGAGAGCAACAGATAATGAAATGACGGGATATGTTGCCACCAGGTGGTATCGTGCTCCAGAAATAATGCTGAATTGGATGAAGTATACGAGTAAAGGTATTCAAAGTGAATGTAATGTTCATTCTTACAAGAATGGTGTTTTATCATCATAGTTGATTTATGGTCGGTAGGCTGTATCATGGCCGAGCTATTGACCAAGCAGGTCATATTCCCTGGAACTGATCGTATCCTAGAAATGAAGTGATAAACTGTAACACCTTAACTGTTAATAGATATTGATCAACTCAACAAAATAGTGCAGTTAGTGGGTACCCCCACAGATGAGTTCTTAGCAAGGATCACCAGTGATAGTGTGAGCTTAATGCATCTTCTAATGTCATTTACACTACATTACTAACGTATCAACTGGTATATAGGCTAGAATGTACATCAAGTCGATGCCATTCCAACCAGCCAAGGCTTTCTCCAAGTACTTCATAGGAGCCAGCCCCCTGGGTGTGTTGAGGGTCAGACCTCTACTGTGTAACATCACTTCACCTTTTTTTCTTATGTAGCCATTGATATGCTCAGCAACCTGTTGGTGATGGACCCTGAACAAAGGCTCAGTGCAGAGGAGGCACTCGCCCATCCTTACCTGGCCACTTATAGTGACACTGATGATGAGGTAATTCTGCATCAATCAATTAGAGTATGACTTCTGATATATTATATCCATGTAATTTGCTGTTTGTAATGACAAGAACTAACTTAATAACCTTTGAACCTTTAAAGCAGCTGCTGTTGCTGCCTTTGCAATTGGTGGTATCACATGAGTTGATCAGTTGTCCCAACCCTAAAATAATTTGTATTTCGTATTTACACATGACACAGCCTGTATCAGATACACCTTACAATGATGAATTCGAAGATTCAGCTGGGGATGAGGAAGTGTGGAGACGTAAGATTGTTTTAGCACATATAAAGAGTTTAGCCACACCCCTTTGTGTTTATACAGAAATGACTTATTCAACAATTCTCCGATTTCAAGCACAGAAATCCAAATGACTACATTTTTAGTATTTAATAATTTTATTATTTTGTTATATTTTGAGATACGATGATTAATTACTACAATTACATAATAATTACATTACAACTAAGTATTTGATAAATACTTTGAGAGTTTTGTAGCATCTTGCAAGAGGTAGTCCCTTAATTGGTAAAGTGCGTCTACAAGGTTCTTATTGCTTGGGGCAGCTTCAGAGGACAGCCAGGCATTGGCACACAGATCTGGTTCAATGCGAGTCATCCCCTGTTGTTGGATTCTCTGTGAATCATACCAGTTGCTAGCATGCTGTTTGTTCTGCCGGAGTCCCTCAATATAACTGATGTGATAGTTATTTTTAAAAACTGACTACCTTTTAATAATAAATATGCATGCTTACCGAGTATAAACAGTGGTGTGCAACAATTGGGATGCTTGTTTACTGTTCCCTTCTAATGGTGTAGTACAAGTGTTCTGTTGTTGTTGCTGGTGGGCATTAATAGAGGGTAAAACATTAACGGAGTCATTAATAGTGACTGTGTCAGCAGAAGTTATTGGGTTTGTTCCCATGGTGACATTTGCTGTAGCAGCTAATACAAGTGGAACAGCTGGCAACACAGTAGATAATAATTTAGGATATGCTCCAGCTGATTCAATGGGAGTAGTGGCAGGAGTAGTAGTACTAAAATCTTTTGACTGCCATTGTGGGGTAGAACCAGAATAACTCCTGTTTCAAAAAAACAGTTGTTTATAGCCACACACACTAGGAGATACCGTATAGCTGAAAAGTTTGAGGTTTGGTGAAGAATTTACTCTTACAAAGTTTTGGCAAGGAAAGGTTTTTGGCAAATGGATAGTTTCAACTAGACAGTTAATAATGAGTAACAATTTAGGTTGGCGAATCACACGATTTGCTAAATGTTTCCCTCATCAAACTTTTCCACTATACGGTATAAATTATTACATTTTCTCCTTGATTGCTCGACTCATATGGACTTCCTTTAAATGTCGTAGCATCTTTGCCTGTGTGTTGAAAGGTCTGCAAACAGAAGGAAAAGTAAAGTGTGATGATGGATGATGGGGGGCTTGGATTGTTACGTACTTTCCTCCACACCTTTTGTGCCTGTGACAGTTTCTCCACTCACAGTAATAATTACTGACACCTATAAGATACAATATAGTCACTTGGTTAATGATAGAGATGCAACAATATTGCCATAATTATCATGATACATTAGGCATTAGGCAGTGATACTGTATCAATATACATTTAGGTCGTACTGATATATCAAATATCATGATCTATCGATGTATCGACATTAAAACAGTACACTTATACATATTACATACAGTATTTTATGACTGACACTGTATATGTAGTCGTATATTATGGTGAGCCCTGTAACTATTTAATGCTTATAGGCAGTTATAATTTTGAAAAAAAGTTCTGTTCGTCTGTAAAAATCAGTTTATATCGCCGTATTGTAATACACAAGTGGAAATATATCTATACACCCAAACTGTGTATCATTACATTGACTAATGGCCACATTATAGTAGCAAATGGCTGGTGAAGAGCTGTCCATATCATGGATGGCAGACATTAAGACCCTCCATAGGAATTCAATAGAAAATTACAAAATTATCAGTTTGGCTGAGTATCCCTCTCAAATTTCAGTAGCTTTCTCCGTCCCTGGCCCTTAATAGGACACTACCAATCTCCCACCCTCTAAATAACCTTCCATAGTTAGTAGGTATATTTAGCTAGTCTTGCAGAACATGACATCATTGGTTGGCAAAAACAGGGTCTGACAAAATTCTACAAGTCGAGTTTTCCACCAAGTTTACATTCATGGCTACAACCTTGGTAACGAGCAGAAACATTTTCCTATGTGTACAACATGAATGTCATCTGACCATATTTTCCTTACAAATGATGTCATAATGAAAAAGAGGAGGCAATATAGCGGTCTGGCCCCACCAGACTAAGTATGGTAGTGAGGATGCAGCAATACATGTCATACTATATAATGGGAAATACAGCAGTATTTTAATATGATGGATTAACAAATTCCATGTTTGGCAGATTTTTATTTGGTGATCGAAGACTGACCCACAACATTCTTACTATATAGAATCAATAAACCGAGAATGGAGGAAATCGGCGCCACCATTTCTAATGAGTCGATATTTCACACAAATACTAGAATACATATTGGCATACTGGAAATGAACATCATTACATCCCTGTATATATACATGTAGTTATTGCTATGGTATGCATTAAATATGAAATGGTTCACATTCACTCTATTAGAGAACACAGTATGATGCTACAAACCCACTAACCTTCCTTTTTAATATGACTACCAGGCCCCAGGTTGGTCACATGAGCAAACAAGCCAGCTACATCTGCAAACTGCATGCCACACCCATCCCAGTGACACACATACGATGTTCTTGTGTAAGTGGGCGTGGCCATTGTAGCAACAGAAGGTGGCTTGTTGATTGGCTGATTTGTGTTGCCGGGGACGACAGCAGAGCTGGGCAGGAGGGAGGACAACTCAGTAGCCCTCAGTTGGTAATCTGCTTGTTGTTCAGCTGATAGTTTTGACCACTACAAAAATCAAAAAACAGGCTTTAAAATATTTTACAAGCTTGGTAGTGACATTTACACAAATGGGTCACATATAGACTGATACTACAATCACATTACAACATTTTATCCTGAAAGTATGTGGTGGACTAATGATTTAGAACTATCTGCATACTAATATTTACCTCGTTCTTTGCTGCTTGGATCACACTGGCCAGGCTCATGTCATTGCCTCGATTTCTTAGCTCTGATTGAAGGTCTAGAGCAAACACGGTGATTGGCTGGACCCCAACTGACGATTGCTATGGTAATGATGATACTACAGAGTAAACAATCATTCTCACAATCACCTGATCATTAGTATCATAATTACTGGATCCCATATTCACTGATGGAGCATTATCTATAGCAATGGAATCTGGAATCTCATTGGTTACTGCTTCTTTGTCAGATGGGAGAGAAAACAAATGTGGAGAAGCTTCCTAATTATCATGTAACAATAACTGCAGTAACTATTTTTAAAAGTATTCACCTTATGCGGTATAATTTCTTCCTTAAAATAGTAGATCTCATCTGCTAATACTTCAGGTGAAAGGAGGAATTTCTGTTTTAAGAAGTGTTTGTATGTGTATGTAATAAGTTGACTATAAAAATCACTTTTAGTCCTTTCAATTTCTTAAAGTCTTTATCATGCTCATTGTAACGTTCTTCACACAAGTATACATCTTTTTCATCTATTTCAGTTGGTCTCCCTGGTAACAAAAAGATCACAAGGTGAATTCAAAGAGACCAGTTTGTACCGTAAGTGTACAGTCACAAATAACATGCCTACTGTGCTCCACAGCCTAAACTGTGCAGCCATATGCTAGTACTGGATTGTAAAAACAATTATTATTATTATTATTACAAGCCTGCGGACTACATAACCATATACAAACACCAAGATATAACCATGCATGCAAGAGGGAAAGATACCTAGCTGCTTCATCCACTATCACACATTAATTGGGTAACTGATGTGTGATAGGATTGTTCTCAGATAATCTATATATGCAAAATGTAAGTTACATCAGGTGGGGCTAACTTTCTCACAAGAAGAAATTTCTATTGCAAAAATTAAAATCCTATGAAGCACCCATAAAATCAGGTGGGACTCCAGCCCCATAGCCCCACCCTTTCCGCTTGCTGCTGGTCACTTTATGCAAACCTACTGGTGGTAGCTCATCACTATCAGTGGCTATATTCAACAGGACTCAAAACTTGGCAAGGCACATAACCTTGGGCCTACCATATTGCCATATGTTGTATAGGCTATGCTTTTGAAGGGCACAACAAAGGCCCATACCCTCTGTAGATACATTAACATTATCCACAACAATATTGACCACCATTGTAGAGGTGCTGTACATGAGCGACAATATCGATCACCCATACATCATGACTATCCCCTCCCATACCATTGCCAGGTCATTTAAATTCATTGAAAATAGTTTACCAATAAATAGCAAAAACAAATTGACCAGCAAATAAAAAGATTCCATTGAACCATTCCAGTAACCATGGCCAGCTCTCCATATACGTACACTCCCCAGCATTCCTATGGGATACTAGGCTCCTCCTAAGGGGCCACTGTTAGCATTAGTTATTGCTAGATAAACACTAGGAACATCAGTGGCCCATGATGGGATAGCCAATCATTTGAATAGTCCAATTATTTGAATTTTATGGACAAGTTTGAGGGGGTTAGGTTTTGGCAGCTTGGTGACAAAAGTGACTGTTTGCATTGAACACACTGCAGTACAATAACTCACTTTAGTGAGGTGTTCACTTTACCAGTTAGGCATTGTAGGATGTTCACAAAAGGCAAGGCCCGTACAAGATATTTACCCCGCCCTGGGAGAATCAATAAATGTATACATATTGGTACCGGAGAGTAGTGGCGTACAGTGGCATAGGCCTTGCTAAATGATGAAAGCTTAGCCCATATAAATATTGGGGCCCATTATAAGTGGCCCATGTCATGCCCTGCCAACTTGTTGAGTCCTATTGAGTCTGCCTATGCCCCTGGTGGAGAGAAAGACAGATTTGTAATGGTATAATGTCTTGTACCCCTCTAAGGACATGAATACACATTTCAGACATCATCCACATAGTGGAAGCTAGCAGAAAGCAGATGAGAGTTACATTACAGTACCAACATAAACAGTTCATTTAGTAAAGGATCATATAATGAATCAACAAAGAAGGGAGGCCAACTGCTCACATGTACAAAACTCTTTGAAGTTGAGAACAGCACATTTGCCGATAACACTCCTCATAGGATTAGTATCAGCAATATTGCTCATCAGCAATTCATTAGGGTAGAATGTGTGAGTGGGCAGATGCATTGTCTCTGAAGGTCGTAAAAACCAGCACCCATGAAACCATGGATCCCCACTAGAGGAAACATAATCACTATTGAAGAGGTATGATTTAAATAATGCTCACTTTTGGTCACCCCACATTTTCTCTATCCTCGCAATATATGATTGCTGTTCGTCAGAACGTAAATATACATAATCACCTAGGGTAGACTGCAGCTTAATGATGGGCAATATATAGAGTTACTAACCCAATCTGAAGCAGTACTGGTCCAGGCAATATTGATCATAACTACAACAGCCGGCATCCACCCCACTCTGATCCTTGGATATGATGTTGTCATATTCCAAGTGGAATTCTTCTAGCTCAATGGATGATATTGAAACTCTCTCATCCATGTCACTTCCTTCATTGTCATTCGGCTCACTGGTGTCCACCCCTCCTGCTGTTGTGGTTGGTGTTTCAGCTGGATTGCCTCGTCTTCCTTCCAGCTTGGCAATCAGTTCAGAACTGGCAAACTTTGAATAGACATGCTCCAATTTCATTGGCTGTTGCCGTGGCACCATTACCCAGTGTTTCCCAATAGTGCCCCAATTCTGTACAAACAAGTGTGGTAATAATAGTAGAAGTGATAATCACAATCATGTTAGACCTTCAATGGCTTAAAGGATTTCATTTGAATGTGATAGCGATCCCGGCACAAAAACGTGTGCTCATCATCAAATCCCTATAAATAGCCAGTAAGAGACTATAAATAGCCACTAAGAGACTATAAATAGCCAGTAAGAGAATGTAAGAATGAAGTAATACTAGGGTGGACATATAGTCTGCTTGCCTCTACTGTACTCCTGCAATAATCTTTGTAGCGTAGTACACAACATTTGCCTGTTACCCTTGTTAGTCTCACCATCTGGTGACGGTTAGTACAAAACACTTCCTATACACATATAAACACCATATACTATATGTACATGTATAACAGTGTGTGTGTGTGTGTGTGTGTGTGTGTGTGTGTATGTGTGTGTGTGTGTGTGTGTGTGTGTGTGTGTGTGTGTGTGTGTGTGTGTGTGTGTGTGTGTGTGTGTGTGTGTGTGTGTGTGTGTGTGTGTGTGTGTGTGTGTGCATGTGTGTGTGTGTATGTATGTGTGTGTGTGTACGTGTGTGTGTGTGTGTGTGTATGCACACGTGCGTACACGCACATGTGTGTGTGTGTCCGTGTGTATGTATGTATGTATGTATGTATGTGTGTATGTATGTGTGTATGTATGTGTGTATGTATGTGTGTATGTATGTGTGTATGTATGTGTGTATGTATGTGTGTATGTATGTGTGTATGTATGTGTGTATGTATGTGTGTATGTATGTGTGTATGTATGTGTGTATGTATGTGTGTATGTATGTGTGTATGTATGTATGTACGTATATAGCTATACCATATAATATGCTACCTACATACATTAACAATAAATCTTCTGGTGGGAACATGGAAAGTTTCCTCTGGATGATAAAACCAGCTCCCACTGAACCACTAACACAACAAACACAAATTTCCACTGCTAATAAAAGCCCATCAGTTGCTCACATGATCTCCACTGTTCTTATTCACCCACAACTTCTCAATGGCCACAATGTGTGGCAGATGAGACCCTGCTTTCCTGGATAAAATGGAATGTACAATAGTTTGATTATAAAAATATCCCAGGCCACTGTGAAGCTGCTGTCATGTAAAATACAGGTGAACGTTCAGAGTTCTAAATAACGGTCAGCCATTGGCCATCTTGTGAACAAATTTGGACTACTCTATCAACATTTTATACACTAGATCACTTCCTTTAGCAAATGGCCAAACACTTCTTAAAGCATTTGTCCATGGGTAGCAGAAGTAGAGGGACCATGGCCCCTTTAAGACTCTCCATAGGAATTTAATATTTGCAATAGAAAATCACTTGAGTTTAGCTACGTAAGTGGCCCCCCTAACTTTCAGTAGCTTCCTCCACCCCTGCCAGGCATTGTCCATGTACTTCTATTTGTTATGTTAAACTCTAGCCATAGGAACTCACTTAGGGTTGACATAAACTGTATCTCCAACTGAATATGAAGATCCTGAGAATTCAGTGGATCCTAAATACTCACGGCAGTCTTCAGTCGATCCGTCATCCTATCAAAAAATTTTGATGGTAGTTAAGAGCTTCCATCTGTGGATGGTCTTACACTTTCCGCATCAAGTTCTCTGCGATCAGCTACACCTACTGCTCCACTGGCTATAAGAGCCCCTGCTTCTGCTGCCTGCTGCTTCTCCAATTGTTCTAAGCTGTGCTGGGAGAAGGCAGGACTCCATAGCAGCTTGCCATTATGACACAGCCGGTCTCTCTCCCGCAGAAATACTCGTTGCAACTTCACTGCATCTTGGTAGACCTACAAACAGGATGAGTTCTCAGCATGTAGAACAGTTTAGTGTACTTGGTTGTCTGGTGTGCTGGTTAATTGTACATGTTTTAATAAGGACATCACATCATCCTGCAGTATATCAAGACGACAGTACAGCCCCTAGGTAAAATATGAACTACTGAATATGTGCATGCTTCAAACATAGCACGCACACGCACACACACACACACACACACACACACACACACACACACACACACACACACACACACACACACACACACACACACACACACACACACACACACACACACACACACACACACACACACACACACACACACACACACACAGTATTACAACATACACACGCATATGCATTACTCTATATATCACCTTAATAGTACGTCTTTCAACTGTAATCAAATCAGTTACACTAAAGGAGACTACACCATCCACAGCATATTGGCTTGTATACACATCACCTTGTAACACTAGCATTATCATCGTCCTCGTGTCCCTCCTCTTTATGCTCTGGTGAAGGACCTGTCCATATGTTATCACTGAGCCTCCTACCACTTATTGGGTCCTATAGAACAATAACTAGTGAGCTCTAAATAGAACATTAACCTTGTACTGCATCACAGCTTTTAGTAAACTTCTGAACATTCCTTGAACTAGTTTAGGAGCATTCGGACTAGGTGGCCGGCCTTAAAAACTAAAAATAGCAACAATACAAATAAGGAAATTTATACTTTCAATTATTTGATCTCTTTTCTGTACCAATACTTTATGCAATGTGACAGCATCCTGCAAGCAGTAAGCTAAGTGGGTGGGGCTAGAGGTCACACCTCACCTTGTACTGATCGGTATGAGGTTGATAGTAGCGACAAGCATTATCAAACAAAAATGCGAAGTCATTGAATATCTTCTCCACATCAGGATACTAAGGGATGGTGTTGTACCATGATCAGTCATTACATGTATTACTGACCTCTCTTGCTAGGAGCTTAGTGGCAATGGTGATCATATCTATTGGATGCTTTATCATAGCGTAATAATCAGGATTAGTCTAATGTAATGTATGCTGTAGCTTATTCTAGAGTCACTGTATCTTACCAGCTTGTTAGGTAAACTTTTGAAAGTCTCCCACAAAGCCTTACCATCCACATTCTAGTGTTAATTTAAGAGATTACAAAACATACTCCTAACATATTGGTGATCTCACTGTATGAGTTTTTATTTCATCAAAGATCGCTCCAACATTTGGATTGATTGGTATTGGCACGTCTTTTGTTGTGATTTCTGCAGTTTCACTAATGGGAGGGGCTGGGGAGGGCGTGGCTGATGTAGGAGGTGGACACAGACTGGCAGGATTGGTAAACTGTTGGTATTTTGCTTTGGCAATCCTGTGCAACTCATCTGCATACTGCACAATAATAAAGGGGTGTGGCTAAAATAAGCAATACACTGCAGCCCCACCCCATTACTTCATAAATAGTAGAGGTCTCTTCATTAAAAAACTTTGCATTCTTAAAAAGCGTGTTAACGTCTGCCATAAATCTTTCCATTGAAACATACTAGGAAAAAAACTGTCACATACAAAATAGGTCTCATATATTTTTTACTTTGTCATTATCAATCTTTTCTTTGATCTCTTGTAAATCAATTGGTTTCTTTATGACCACATAATAATGTGGATATTTCTACATGCATATTCTCATTTGCTCATACAATTATAGGCAGTGCTCACTTTAACAGATGGCTTAACCATGAAAGGTTCGCACATCAACAAATCGTCTTCATCCTGAACAACACTGTGAGTTACTAAAGAGCTTTACAGGGTCATATCTTACCTTCTCATTAACTATAAGATCATAAATTTCTGCCATCTTTTCCTTCTCTTCTTCAGAAAGCTTTTTTCTCTGTCCAAAGAGTTCAGCATAATCTTTACGCTGCTTTTCTCTCTTAGGTTTCCAGGATTCATCATTGATTGATAGTGTAGATGTGCTTTGCAGTTTGATTTGTACAATAAGCCCCTCCTCCTCCTCTACATGCTCAGAAGATTGTCCCTCTAGACTTCTACCCATGGCAGCAACATCACTATTGCCCACTACACCAGTGCAATCCTACAATAATAATATTGAGATGATCACATGATCTTGTGTAATGGACTGGTACCTTATCGATACTAGAGGAGATGACTTTGCCATGGGATATCTTCAATTTCAGCCTTTTGCTTTCTGGACTACCAGTTTCATCCTCCTCCTTCAATATGTGCCTAAGTTCTGTACTAAACTCCTCGTGTAATTGTTCAACATCTGTACTCTCCTGACTGCCGGCCTGTAGTGGCAGCACCAGTAGAATATCATGTCAGTTAGTCCCTAGGTACCTCATAGAACCTTCTTGCATTGTTGAACATTAGCTCCATGTCATCCACAAATGAACTGACACTATCATAGTGACCAGTTTTTAATTTTTGCTATACACACAAAACACCCTAATAGTACGTTCATTGCATCAATGGTACACATTACCTCAATGTCAACCATGGTGATAGGATCAGCCACAACCTTGTAGTAGTCTGGATTTGACCTGTAAAACAGAAGAGCAAGGATAAAAGCCTGATTGCTTTATGATGAAGCTTGTGTACCTTCTACTGGGTAGCCTACAGAGGAATTCACACTTTGGATGGCCAGATTTACCTTTGACACGCTTTACTGCATCATGAAGTCTTAAACACAAGTCTGCCTAATTGTGTTAAACATGTTTTACAATTGATATAATACGCTGTGCATACTAACTCTGTTCTTTAGAGATTTTACTTTATACTGAACTTCTTGTTCTGACATGCTAGAACTAGTGACTTCTCTCCTGTCCCTTTTCCTCTTCCCCATCCCGCTAAAATCTGCAAAACACCTCCAAATATTTTTACTTCGATTGTGGTTTTTAGTATTTACAAAATGCGTTTACTCCTGCTAGTGGCTTCTGTGTTTGCGTTCTTAAGAGTATACGATGCATCTGAAACTTATTCCACTGGTCCATTTGACATCTTGTATGATCAACAAGGAAATTCCATGATTAAAGTATATGATGGGACATCGCTAGTATGGTTTACAGCAAGCTCAAAGAATTACAAAAATTTTGCAAGTGCTGCCAGGGTCTCAGAGAGCGTAGAACAAAACGGAGGCATATTCGTGATAACCAACACGGTGCTAGACACGTGCAACGAGATGTCGGTCACTAACCACGGCTCTGCAGGCGGGGGTGCTACAGGGAGCCAAGATGTGGTCTACTTTAATGGAACCATGTGCAATACTAGCTTTTCTCTTACCTTTCAAGCCCTCGCTGTCACAGATGAGAACCAAACCTGGTCTCACCTTCAACTGAATCTTACCATACCAGACAACTCATCATACAACCAGCTCCGGCTAACATACGGTTGTGCAGAAGATGAACACTTTTATGGCTTTGGGGCACAGTACTCCAAGTTTGACATGAAAGGTTACCGTCTGCCACTGTTTCTGTCCGAGCAAGGAGTCGGCCGAGGGCTACAGCCACTGACAGCTGTTCTTGATGCGGTCAGTAAAGGAGCAGGTATGTATGTATAACAGAAAATGCATTTTGAATTGTAGAATTTTCTACTGTAATATTTGTACTAATTATTCAGGTGGTACCTGGTACACTACTTACACTCATGTGCCATTTTACATGACCAATTATCACAGAGGACTTCTGTTAGAATCTCCTCAGTATTCTGTGTTCGATCTGACGCAGAAGATGTCTGTCAGATTAGAGATAAATAATCGCTTTTTGCAAGCTCGGATTATTGCAGGTTAGCAATTTCATTACTTATAATGTATTTATTGTATATTATAGGGAAATCTCCTAAGGAGATTATCACCTCTTATACTGCATTCAGTGGTCGGATGAAGAGTCTTCCTGATTGGTTGAACAAGGGGGCGGTGGTTGGGATGCAAGGGGGTACTGATGCCGTGTTACAGGTGTTATCACAGATCAAGCAAGTGGTTGGCTCAACTGATGATATTGCCGGCGTCTGGCTACAGGATTGGACTGGGCAGAGGAATTTCACCAGTTCAGCTAAAGATATAAAGAGGGTGGGGCTATGGTGGAACTGGGAGGTAAACATTTAGAAATCCTTTTTAAAAAGATTCTGTAATATGTTTACAGGTAGACTCGACTCACTATCCAGACTGGAAAGACTTCATATCACACTTACAATCTGAGAACATTACTGTATTAACTTACATTAATGCTTTGTTATCTGATGTAAGTGAACGTGGTACTCCTTTCCAGCATAACTACTGGCAAGAGGCAATAGATAATGATTACTTTGTCAGGAATGGATCTGGTGATGTATGGGTGGGCTACACTAAAGCCAGCCTGGTGGACTTGAGCAACCCAAATGCTTACAAATGGTACAAAGAGATAATTATACAGGTGAAATCTGCTATGTACATATTATTGTATGATGAATCTCTGTATAGAACATGTTAGCATCTGGTGTCAAAGGTTGGATGTGCGATTTTGGGGAATCTGTACCTTTGGATGCTAAACTGTGGCAGTCACAAGATGCTCGTGAGTGGCACACACATTATCCAGAAGTGTGGGGACAACTTAACCAGGAGGCCATTGCTGAGGCCAAAGAGAGAGGATTGAGTGTAAGCAGTTCTCCTGATGCACACTGCTAAGAATTTTCTATATAGACTGGTGATGATGTGGTATACTTCATGCGTAGTGGTGCAACATTCAGTGCGGCCAACACACGCCTTTTCTGGCTGGGAGACCAAACTGTCACATGGGATGAACATGACGGATTAACAACAGTTATTATCGGTCTATTATCCAGTGGACTCTCCGGCTATTCTCTTCAGCATTCTGACATAGGAGGATATACTGCGATTGACTTAAAAGTTATCAAGTTGGTAGTAGTAAATGTTTGCCAAGTCATTACTTAAAACTTGAAAACCATATAGGTACTTAAGGTCCAAGGAATTATTAATGAGGTGGTGTGAGCTAGCGGCATTTACAAGTATGTATCGGTCACACCTGGGAACTCTACCTGCTGAGAATTGGCAATTCTACAGCAACAACGAAACTATGCTTCACTATTTCAAGATGGCCAGGCTGTACAAGTCATTCTCCAACTATCGCACTTCTCTAATGACAGAGGCTAAGCAGAAGGGTATTCCTCTGGTAAGACCCATGTTTATGGAATACCCAGATGACAGCAAGATGTATAGTGTTGATCTAAGCCATCAGTTCATGCTCGGGTCTGAATTACTAGTTGCTCCAGTATATAAACCACATCAGTTCACTGTCCACGTATTTCTGCCTAGCAACTCTTCCTGGATACATCTATGGACCAGCAAGGAGTACACAGGTAAGCTCTGGTTTACTGCAGAAGTCATTAAGATAATCATTATCAGGTGAAGGTGATTGGGTAGTCATTGAAGCTCCAGTGGGCCAACCGTGTGCTTTATGGCTGAAACATTCTGCTGCTGGTGAAGAGATCGTTGCCAGCATGTATCAGCATGGATTACTTCCAGTGTAAATTATTTATACAATCACTGTATATTTTTAAATTATCAAATCCATATCATATTTTTGCCACAAAACGGAGTAACTGTAGCTCGTTATGCAACTAAATCAAGGGGATGGTGGTTTAAATTGTCCTGGTCCACCTAACTGTGGGTTTGGCTGCAAATACCTACTTTCTGCGCGTGCGTATAAAATCATATTTGTGCTCGAAAACGAAAGATACAAACATAACCAGGCAACCGATATTTACTTTTTCAAAATTTGCAAAGCTGATATCCGTAGATTTGTGATTCAGTATGTCATCAAGAAGCTCTGCTGGAAAGAAAATTGACGTAAGCATTCAATAAAAATACATCAAGTCGAATTTAACTTCATCTGCTAGTATCTCAACAAACGAATTCCAGAGAACCCAAAGTACAAACATGTTAGACATATGGTCGACACTGGTAAGTCGCACACGCGATTAAATGTACTTCAGTTTGCTTATAGGCTCAAGTATTACCAGTTACTTGGAAAGACTAGAAGAAATTAAGAAAAGTAAACTTTATTCTTGCAAGGCATGCTTAACATACACTTTCAGATTATAAGTATCGAAGAGATGAGATATTTAGGAGAATAAAAGCAACAACCTTTGCACAATTGGTTGGTGTCATATTTTGTAGTGCTTTATGGCATGATGAAGTGTTGTCGACAGATTCTTCAGGTCGCTGAAAATAATTTACAGCAGGACATATCACTCACTTCACAAAGAAGCAACTCTTCAGGTGTGTATTTGCAAATTGTGTATGTTCTCTATTCACATCATCAGTTTCAGAGGTTGACTCAGTTCCTGTGAGACCACAGGAAGATGGGAAGGAAAACGAAGAGCCGCCAATGTCAGCTAGATCAACTGTTTCAAGGTGTGATTTCGTAGATGCATAGAGGTCAAGACATTAATGTGATTGATAGTTTGGTGTGTGGTATTGGAGAATTAGACGTTGGTGTGTCATCTCAGCCACCTCCCTTACCACTTCAGCAATCATCTTTACCATACTTATTGCTTGATGTAAGGGACAAGGAATATTACGATCAGTGTCACATCATTGGAGGTGACCAAGACATCTCTGTGGTGATTATATATTTAATTTTTAATTCACAATAGCACTCAGCTACCCTGCTGTTACATTATCACGATCATGCAATTACTTCACAAGAGAAATTTTAGACTTTGTATCCATCTTATCCCAAATGTTGTTTAAAATTTTTTACCTTTACTCTGTTGTATGAAGAAAAATAAATCCGGTAGGATTATAATACTATATGATGAAGATGAGCGTATTGCTCCTCAAGCCGCCACTACCTTTGTTCAACGAGAAGTTGACAACGTATTTATGCTATCAGGGGGTATAGTGTGATAATCAGTGTGTTTCATTCTTGTTACCTCCAACATCTGAGCAGGCTTGAAGGTCCTCTACAAGATATTCCCAGAAGGGATGCTAACCGGATCAGTCCCCAAAATGTGTTACCCATCTCCACCTCCTTCAGCAAGAAAATCATCAAAGACTTTTTCAGTAAAGTCTCCTCCGCCCACAGCCTCATGTACACCCTCTACTCCACACAAGGAAGAATTTTCACAAGAAGGTGATTATGTAACCTAATGTCTTCATATTTACAATCTCTCTGCAGATCTGGATGACATACAGACCAGACTGGATGAAGCTTTGTTAAGTAGTGATGGTAAGTACTTTGTTTATTATAATAATACATGTATTTTATTCCTGTCTGTGTGTACTATTAGGAGGGTCATCCTCTAGGGCGACTAGCAGATCATCAACGGCAGTCAGTAGTCGTGCTGCTACCCAGAGCAATAGTCGTACTGCTACCCAGAGCAGTAGTCGGCCAACTTCAAAGCCTTGGAAATGAGATTATTAATTGTTATCATATAATAATTTTTATCATATAATTTGCACTTCATTCACGAGATTTAATGGCACATGATTTAATTATTAATGACATTATTATGTTGTCATATTCCCTGTAGCTTGAGGTGTCATCGGTTTTTTATTCAACAGTTTTATAGGCTGTGAAGTAACGGACTGCTGAGTGTGGTAGTGTAGCCTATGTGAAGATACTGTACAATGGTGGTACTATAGTGATATAGTGTTTACCTGAAATCGTGTCCCTTTAGTTTGATAAATGTATTGTGGTTCCTATCGGCTATTGGAATAACATTCTTGTCCAACTTGAGGCTACAGTTTTCCATTGCTCCAGGATTATAACCTGACCCAACATCATCTGGAATGTTACTTTCTGGCCTGGGCTCAGTTACACATACTGCTGGTGAGTCAACCAGCCTCAGTCCAGGTAACTTGAGTGACAACTTTTGCGGTTCGTCTTTCAACAAGCCCTTCAGTTTGTCAACACTGCAACTTGGCTTTGTGGATAGCTCCGTGCCAATTCCTAACCGGTGAGTAGTCATACTAGATTGATCTACAACCAGCTTAGAATGCCATTTTTCACATTCCTTTTGTTGAAATTGGTCAATCTCTTTCTTCCTCTGTTCTCCAGCTAAGTGTATGGTTGCTGGTGGACTGGAGCCAAAATCTAAAGGAGGCTTTCGATACAACTCAAAATCTTCGTCTCTCTTCTGCCATGAAAATTCCATTCTAGAAAGGATCATAATTATATTTTACAATGCAATGGATAGTTTACCTGTTCACAGTTGGCTTGAGCTTATTAGCGTGTAACGTGTTATCTTCAAATGGCTGTGTTGATCAAATATTAAAAGTAATAAAAAGAATATTAAAATCAAATTTTCTAACTTGTTTTAGATCTGCTTTACGATGAATATCTGGATCTTCAGGGTGTTGGTTGTCCTCAAGAGCAGCATTGTGAGAATAACATGCAAACTTATCATATTGTTTAGCAATCTTCTCCACGCTAATGGGTGTCACGGTTCGGAAATGGTACTGTTGGCAGTAGGTAAAGCGTGCATTTGGCTCCTGCATACAACAAGCAATTAAATTTGATGGATGTGTGCAAAATTTACAACCTGTGACAGTCGTTTTTGCATTTGTTTTTTGGCCGACACATTTGAGTTAAACGTCTGAATACTGTAATTGTGTGCTGGTCTACAAACTACATCACCATCATCATCTTCCAGTGGTCTAGGTACACTAAGCTACAGAGGATGATTATCAAGCATGTGAACAAGCTAATGATGGATTCCTACATCTTTAAACATTCTGCTTAGTCGAGGATCGTCGCTTAACGATCGACCTCTCTTCTGTTTCCATGAAGATGCTTCAGCAAGAGCCTTAGTTTTTAGCTGTCAATAACCAATATCTTGCTCATGGTGTGTATGTTATAGGAACATTTGTGGCTTACTATATTATCATGGATGTGATTCTTTGTGTGAGGCTGTGATGTTTTCAGTCGAAGATGTACTTCATATTGTTTGTTGTAATTATCTAATGGAGTCCATCGATTGTGACCCATCACTTGACTATTCTCAACAACTGTTGGCGATTGTGTTTCACACAATGACTCCAATTTACTATCCTTCTTCTCTTTGGCTATACATTTTGCAGCAGTAAGTATTTATACAGTAGTTCTAATATTTTTTACTTTCCAGTTCCTCTACAAGTGCTGGCACAGCAAATTCTATGCTTAGTTCTTGTATCATAGCCATGCTTGGGAATAAATTTGTCCTCGCAGCATCAGATAGTTTCGTGGCCTGTAACAGCTGTACAAAGCAGTTTATACACTACTCATATCAATGTCATTATTATCATACCCCACTGATGCACATTAGACCCTGGAAGGCACATAGTGGAATCTTATTCCATATGTATGGTTGTGGCATCTGCACTAGCTGATGAAGTGGCTGATGCAATCGGATACAGCAGATCTCCACGTCCAGTTGACCATAAAGACGTTCACTGAATGCATACTCAGAGTTGTACAGTACTTCGACTACACCTGATGCTGTCAAAACAACACACACTATACAACATCACATGTGCAATGTTGTTATTATACATTGTGAGGGGTGCCTAGGGATGCTCTTCCAGATGTGTAGGATTCCATGATGACTTAGTCCCTCCAATACAATGATGTGAACCTCTCCGTCCATTAGATGAAAACCTGTTACTATGTCTAGTGACTCACTGTTGATTTGCTCCCTGAGAAAGATGACCATAAAGGATTGATTATTAGCATTATAGGATGACGCACCTTTTCAGTTTATATGTTGACAATATTGCGAGTGCATCATCTTCTGGCATGTCACCTAACCTGAGAGCTTTGATGTTAATACTGTTGACCAGTGATAACAATTCTTGTACTAAATTCTTATGCTTGTAGGCAAGGATGAACACCATACGACCAAATGGACACTGTAAAATGACTTTAAAAAACTTTTATGATTAAAAGCTTCCTACCGATTCTTTGGATTCTGGTATGGGGTATGAAGTTAGAGGATAAGTCAGTTCTATCTCTAGTGACAGTTCAGTACCACACTGGAGATAGTCACCAGTAGGTAATATTTCACACACTAAAGGAGATCTACCTAGTATAAAATACATTATAGATTTGTCTACCTTCTCTTGTCGGTGGCTTGAGCAGATCAGAACTTTTTTCTGGTCCACGTGGTCCAGCCATTACTGCCACTGTACTGGAGATGAAAGTCTCTCCCTGCAGTAAACCTGACAGATCACACAATGCCACACCATAAGAATCCCATGGCTTCCATGTGTCCACAAAAGGGTTTACTTTAACACAACGACCTGGAAAATTTGTAATCCACGTTTTGCTGCTTTATTCATAATAACAACCAACCTTCCACAAAAGAAGTAGTTCCAAGAACATTGTCTTCTTTTTCTTTACCAAACATCATTGCTTGAGTATTGCACTTCAACTTTCTGTCCCTATCGTGGAGCTCAAACTGAAGCGGAGGTCCCCTCAGATATTCACTGAGTATCATTTTGTCTATGATTCCTAGTAAGAACACCCTGCTCTGTTCCCAGACCAGACTAGAAGCTTGTGGTTCTCCAGATGTCCTAAAGGTTTCGTTGTGACCAATAAATTTATAACTAACGTAAGCTGGATCACATCTAATACAATACAAGCAGTTAAACAATATACATTAAAAGCTGACGCACTTCTCCTGTAGTTCGGTGTAGTCAGTAGGAATGTAGGGTAAATTATGTGCTGATAGCATGGTAATTGTCATGGGGTTTAACTCTCTTTGTAATTTTTCTGACATCAGCGGTGACTTTAGTGAAATTGTCAGACGACAATTCACTAGGCTCTGTATTGGCTCAGTCATTTCAATGCTTAGTGATTTCTTATTTGCAAACAAGTTGGCCATACACAGTGATAATACAAGAATACCATTCCTTTCAGATTCCTCACGTGCTCGTTCAGCTAAACGACTCGCTTCTGTCTTCAGAACCAATGGAGATTCTAAATCAAACAATATGTTAAATTAAAGACACACATTTCTTCTATTAGTTGACCTTTAATATTTTTTGCAGGACTGATTGGTGTAGGTGATTGCCTAGAAACAACAGACATTTTCGACCACGACTGTCCATCAGAATCTGACAAAAAGTTCAAGCAAGGTTACTGTCGACTGCATTAATAGAATATTTTACTGTTGTGCTACCTGTGAGCTTCTGTGGAGATGGTGAAGTCAGCAGAGACAAGTTGCTGAGTTCAGTTCCCCGTAACAGGTGCGTTTCTGCTACCCATGACTTAGCAAATGACCTACTATGCTCTTGTGCTACTTTGAGATAATTACTATGGCGTGCACCACATTCATCGTCACTGTCTGATTTCTTTGATGCTGGAAGACGAAATGCTTTTGGCTGGTCAAATCTTGCCCTTGGGGACACTTTATTTTTACCATCCCATATTCGTAAGTGGAAAACATGATTGTACAGATCCAGGAGTAAATTTTTGGTTACTTTGATGGAATGCCTGTAAGGACTTAAGGATAAACTTTGTTATATTAAGTAACTAGTGGCTTACGTGTGCTTCCATCCATAGCTTATGTTAGCTCCCTCTTGAAACGTTTTCACCACACGTGAATCCACATCGGTGTATATTTTTGACACGACTCCAAACGTCACCACATCAGTTTTGTAGACAGCTTGATCTGGTAGCAGCTGGTATTCCATGTGAAAATAACAACTGGGCTTTGGTGCATCGTAAACGCGTTTCCTCTTGTTGTCGCGGACAGTTTCGTGAAATTCCGGCACCTTGTCGGCTAAGCAATGCAAACTACACATACCAACAGTACGAGAACGCAGTCAATACTTACAACTTTCTACGGTCTGTTCTATTGTAATGATTATGGTTGTTTTGTGACAATCCTCTTCTGTTTTAGTGTTCATTTCAATTAGTGCCCATTGCTTGTTGTTTCCATAGCAACAACACTTGCACGACCAGAATCACGGGGCATGACTACTTTATTACGTCGGATGCTATCCAGTTATTGGATAATCCTTGCCTTCAAAGACTGAGCAAAGGAGATCCATCATGCTAAAAGTTTATCAGAATACAGCTAATTAAGTTAGCTAGCTATATAACTATCAGGGCTAGACTCGACCTTCTACAATGATGCATAGATACAAACCTAGCTATGCTGATTCAACTGAGAGACAGAGATGGGAAATATTGAGACTGAGTTGATACAACATAACCATGTTAATGTGGTGCAATTCATAGCTACTACAAAATCCAATGATAGCTATCTGGTAGGGATTATATTGAAGGAGCTGGCACAATCATGAAGTTATGAAAAACAAGTGGTCTGGCCACACAACCAGCAATATTATTGGTTAAGTCTAAATTCATGATGAAATAGAAACATTTTAAACTACAAGTTCTCTAACAGCCAAATTGCTTTATTAACAGCAGCATCAGCTTCAGCGTCTACTGCGGCAATTGGATGGCTATTTTTTGGATACATTAATAATCTGAAAATATATACCACATTTAAAATATACTGGAGCTATATAATACTTAATTCTCACTTGGTCTTAGTACCAGCAGCCTTTAAATAAAAATATAATTCCTTTCCTTGTGATGGCGGAACTCGTAAATCTACTTCACCAAGTTCTATTAATACTGGAGCCTTAATCTGAATGACTTCAGATTATGCGCTCTTGAGTTATACAGTTCATGTACTAACCTTATCAGCATGTATTATGGGAGATTTGTTTAACATACTATCAAAACTGTTGGAACTTTGGATAGCCGCCAAATCATATGGTACACCAGCCTCAGTGCAACACCTGTGTATGTGTGTGTACGTATGTTTACATGTGTAAATGGTATGTGTGTACGTATGTTTACATGTGTAAATGGTATGTGTGTATATGTGTATGTATGTGTGTGTGTGTGTGTGTGTGTGTGTGTGTGTGTGTGTGTGTGTGTGTGTGTGTGTGTGTGTGTGTGTGTACGTATGTACGTGTGTACGTGTGTACGTATGTGTGTGTGTGTGTGTGTACGTATGTACGTGTGTACGTGTGTACGTATGTGTGTGTGTGTGTGTGTACGTATGTACGTGTGTACGTATGTGTGTGTGTGTGTGTGTACGTATGTACGTGTGTACGTGTGTACGTATGTGTGTGTGTGTGTGTGTACGTATGTGTGTGTGTGTGTGTGTACGTATGTACGTGTGTACGTGTGTACGTATGTGTGTGTGTGTGTGTGTGTGTGTACGTGTGTACGTGTGTACGTGTGTACGTGTGTACGTGTGTACGTGTGTACGTGTGTACGTGTGTACGTGTGTACGTGTGTACGTGTGTACGTGTGTACGTGTGTACGTGTGTACGTGTGTACGTGTGTACGTGTGTACGTGTGTACGTGTGTACGTGTGTACGTGTGTACGTGTGTACGTGTGTACGTGTGTACGTGTGTACGTGTGTACGTGTGTACGTGTGTACGTGTGTACGTGTGTACGTGTGTACGTGTGTACGTGTGTACGTGTGTACGTGTGTACGTGTGTACGTGTGTACGTGTGTACGTGTGTACGTGTGTACGTGTGTACGTGTGTACGTGTGTACGTGTGTACGTGTGTACGTGTGTACGTGTGTACGTGTGTACGTGTGTACGTGTGTACGTGTGTACGTGTGTACGTGTGTACGTGTGTACGTGTGTACGTGTGTACGTGTGTACGTGTGTACGTGTGTACGTGTGTACGTGTGTACGTGTGTACGTGTGTACGTGTGTACGTGTGTACGTGTGTACGTGTGTACGTGTGTACGTGTGTACGTGTGTACGTGTGTACGTGTGTACGTGTGTACGTGTGTACGTGTGTACGTGTGTACGTGTGTACGTGTGTACGTGTGTACGTGTGTACGTGTGTACGTGTGTACGTGTGTACGTGTGTACGTGTGTACGTGTGTACGTGTGTACGTGTGTACGTGTGTACGTGTGTACGTGTGTACGTGTGTACGTGTGTACGTGTGTACGTGTGTACGTGTGTACGTGTGTACGTGTGTACGTGTGTACGTGTGTACGTGTGTACGTGTGTACGTGTGTACGTGTGTACGTGTGTACGTGTGTACGTGTGTACGTGTGTACGTGTGTACGTGTGTACGTGTGTACGTGTGTACGTGTGTACGTGTGTACGTGTGTACGTGTGTACGTGTGTACGTGTGTACGTGTGTACGTGTGTACGTGTGTACGTGTGTACGTGTGTACGTGTGTACGTGTGTACGTGTGTACGTATGTACGTATGTACGTATGTATGTATGTATGTATGCGTACGGTATGTGTGTGTATGTACGTGTGTGTATGGTATATGTGTATGTATGTATGTGTACAGTATGTGTGTATGATGTATGTGTACGTGTGTATATGGTATGCGTGCATGTGTGTGTAAATTCGTGTGTGGTGTGTAGTGTGTGTATGTCGTGTTAAAATGTATAAATGCAACGGCATCCCCACACACACATACCAGTCAGGAATATCTGATGTAGTGAACATCCCTATAGGATAGTAAAATATATACACAACACATTGTCAAAATGGCTGACTCTTACTGGCCATATCCACAACTGGATTTCTAACAGTAGCTGCTTTGTAAAAGTCCTTGAGTAGAAGTCCATTAATAATCATACAACAGCAAACAACACTTACAGGATACTGCCCGACTAAATGAAGGCTAATAAATCCACCATGAGATCCACCAGAAACTACAACCTTGTTCTCATCAGCTTTGCCCAGTTTTATCACATGTAATGCTGCAGACTACCAATCATAAGATGTATAATAACAACAAGTTTAGTAGAGGACATCACTGACATGGACATCACTGATTTCTTGAGTTCCAACTTTTCCCAGCAAACTGTCTACACCATCTTTACCAAAGCCCGGAGTGCCACGATAGTTGACTATAATACAATATGAATATAATACAGTATGAAACAATAACAACAATTTACCCATTAAGACGACAAAGCCAAGGCTGGCCATAAACACAACATTCTGATGGAAATCACAACTAAATGCAGAGTGTGGACCACCTGGCAACAAGCCATGTGATAATGACATCATAATGCATCACCTGTACTGACTTACCATGAGGAAAAACAAATAATGGTGGCAGTGGTGATACACTCTCTACATTTGCCACCAATATGGCTTCATATTCTACCTGATCTGTTACAAAAAATCACTACACCATGCATGTAAAGGTTATACACACAAACGTACCACCATCTGTTGGCTTTAGTGAAATGATGTCCCATGTAAGATTACTGGTGAGATCACAACTTGCACTGACTAATATGACAAGCGGTCTCATTCCTTAAGTACCACAAATACTAGCTATATTAGTCTTGCATAGCCAGACCACTTTTTTCCATTTTTTTGTGGCGGCCACCACAAACAGAAACGGAAAAAAGCAGTCCAGCTACATGAGACTATAGCAATATTGCTGACCTATGGTAGTCCAGGTAGAAAGGGTTAGGCCATTTTGTGCCAGCACACCCACCACCTATAACATCATTTTAAAATTAAACTTTTTAACATGTGATGTGTACCACTGAGTGTGCATGGGTGGGGCTACTGCTGCAAGCTAGGATGACATGTCCCCACACATCCAGTATCAGTTTACTGTTCTTGTCACCTTCAGCAAGGTCAACTATTTGTCAGAATTGCCTGCTATTTTACCTTCAATCTTCAACCGATCCACTGACTTGGAGTTGGTATCCACACATAACATCTCCTTCAATGCCACATGATAGGATTGTATAATGAAAACAATAGAGCTAACCAGCTTGCTGTACCACTGGGATGAGAAATACACAATATTTCCATTCTCATTCCAACAACGTTGCGGTAATTCATAACTATAAATTCCAGGAAATTTGTTACCTATAGTAATCATTGTTACCATAGTATATATTATTTATTCACTCATTACCACTACTTGGCTGCCTCACTATCTCCACAATAGTTTCAATACTCTTAGCATTATTCCATGTAATCTTAATAATTATGTTATAAGCAATTATTATTGTTGATCTAACCAATGTGTACCATATTTAGTCGAGCACAGTTATGGTGTGGTCCTCCACATATCGACTCCAGGTAAATCTACAAATATTGATATCACTAAAGTGGATTAATATTGTAACACACTAGTTTGGTCCCTTGTGGGTTAAATCTCGGCATACAGATTGAACCTTTCCCGTCGGTTAGTCTTGCTAAATAATTTCATTTTGGTATTTATAAAATTACATCTGTTAATTCTCCATACTGCATATTCCATTCTCCAGACTGGTATGATACAAAGCTGATCTATAGAACAACACAAAAGCATCAATGACTGTATGTGTCATGTTAAGGATGATAAAGACCTTCTGTTTGTGCAGTAAACGATTCCCAAACGACGTGGTAAGTTATCCCAACCCACAAATACCACTCCTGACTCATCACGACACCAAACAGCCTAAAACATAAATAAAAATATTAGTTTATTATCTTGTAATTCTCTACCTGTCCCATTGAGATATCAGCATAATCTCCAGTAGTAACAACAGAACAAATTTCTGTGCTCAAGTCCAAAACAACAGCCACGGGATTCTTTACCCCAACCTCTTGCTCACCCCAATCCTCCGTAAACACATATTCAGCTCCCTAGCAACCCAATGGGAAACATGATATTGTTATCATTAATGGCTGCTAACCGCAGCTGCTTACTCGTTTTGCTGGGGGAGGACCATCTTCATCATCTACATTATAAAGAAAAAGATGCAATGATCAAGGATGATATAATTCTTACTGTCTTGCGTCTCAAAATATGAAACTGTTTTTGGTTCCATTTTCTCAGCAACGTATAATAACTTGTTACCACTTGGTGAGAGTAAAAATGAACTAAATGTCACTGCAATAAACCATGGCATAGATGAAATACAACTGAACAACTAAATCTTGTTCACCATCACTCAGGATCTTGCCATGTTGCTTCTTAAACTTCTTTACAGCAATGACTGCCTGACAAAACTGATCATTCCAAACCTGTCAGCGCAATAAGTCAAGTGCAATACTTCTATTGGTCACCTCAATGTATTGACTTTCTTCTGGTGAGTCCTTTTTTCCTTTAACCAACAGTGCTGCTTTCTTACCATCATCACTAATAGCTTTTAGTTCACTGTAGTAAACACTTTCATGCTAAGGGTTATCAAATATTGTTTAAAATGTTACATTCTAGAGGTGTCTTCTGGTAGTGACTCGTTATTTTTCTCCACCTTGCCATTATCCTCTAACTTTATGTAATAACTCTTGTTAAAAGTGATCTTTTTGCTTCTTGTCAGGTCCTTCTGCAACCAATCCACGCTTACACGTGACACGGAATCTTTAATATGCTCTATTCTTCCTCTAGCAATCGTTGGTACACTGGCTACCTTCTTATACACGTCACAAATATGATCTACGTCTGCAGTCATTTTGGGGGACGCTTAATATAATCAATTTATATTACGCGCGAAAGGCAAAATTAATTCACGCGCTTGGATTTCATAACTAAATTTAACGAGGGCCTCACTAAAGCTGGCTGAAATAGCTCATAGTTTCAGTCGTACATGTCAATGGTGCTTTGCACAAGTCACGGTAGCTTCTGTTGCGTATTATTTTCGAAAGTATGTAACCATCTCATGGGGAGTATAGCTAGCTAGCTAATAAATTATGCAAAATAAAATATAATATTTATATATTGAATGTCATCTTAAACTGTTGAGGAATTTTTCTTCTTCTCCCCTTAATAGTAACTTCTCACTGTCTAATTTTGGTCCTGCTCTCTCCTACATTAAGTGAAAATGTTAAGTGGGTGAGGCGATGTATGAGATTAGGAGATTACAAGAACGCATTTATAATGATGACATTACCCTCTACAATAGTGTTGCTTTAAAACAGCTTAACTATATAATGACACTAGCCGGATAGCATTAATATATTGTACACTACAACATAATATTATTATATCACTAAAGGATTTTATAAAGTGTGCATTTATACACAATCATGAAATATGCATGCACTAGGATCGGCTCAAAATCTCATAATCCCTTATCCCTGTAAACAAAACAACACCAAGCACTAACCTTAAACATGCCTGCCTTTTTAAAGCTGGTGCCATTACATTTTCTAGTAAAGAAGAGACACAGTTTAAAAATGGCCAGGTAGCAATGAAGTAGTAGTTTTACTTGCAAGGTTTTGAGGGATATCTGTCGTATGATACAGCGTGCGTGTTACATGATGAACAAGCGAAAAATCTCTTTTCAGTTCTCTTGTGTGTGAGATGGTGCCCATCCTTTTTGCACCGCTCGCTGGCATGTTCTGCTGTATAACCACACTGGGGGGTGGGGATGACAATATATGTACAATACATTAATAGTAATAATGACACACCTCCTTACAGGTGACCACTTTTACAGACAACTTCTCTATCTTCTGCATCTTCACTTCCATGGCTTCTTTCTGTTCTAACTGCTCAAAATAGAAATTCTCTTTTGCCCGTTCCTCCTGCAAAGTACCAAAGTCACTTAAGAGATAGCAACAATCCATATATACTTCTTTAGCTTCCCAATCGTGAGTTGAGTTTTTACTCATCACTCGTTCAATTTCATCCCAACTCATTTTATTGCCACTGCTGCTATCATTACTAGCTATGGTAAATCTAAGTGTAGCGGATGGTCAGCAAGATATACTCACTGCTTTCCTTCTTCTCTTTATTGCATTCTTTTACTCTCTCTGCTATCATTTCTTTTTTCTTACTTGTTTTCTGCCCAGGAATGACATTTGGGTCTTCTCTTTTAATGGGATTAGATTCCACCAATGCAATAGCTTTTAGCTACAAGTACAGTTGTCATGTTAAGGGATGTGGGTTAAATGAGTATAAATACTTTGGCTATCGAGCTGGCCGATTTCTTAGTGGATGATAAGTCAATATCTGCTCCAGGAAATGAGCCACGCCCCAAACACGGTGCAATCGGAGGTGAACTCACAATATTGCCACTCCCACTTTGTTCCTGGATAACCTCAGCTGCTGACACAACTTGCATCTTCTTTTCATCTGGCAAAAGGATACAATTATTGTGCTTAATGGTTTCAATAGTATACCTAATGAAACTGGCTTGTCTTTATTTCTATACTGGTTGAAGTTGCGAGCTCCTGCAGTTTGAAGTTGCAACAATTCCTTGCTGAAATGAGTAAGTGAATTGATGCCATAAAAATGAACCAGTGACTTACAAAACAGCTGATTCTTCTGTTGTTGGGTGACTAGAAACTTTCTCCTTTGTATTTAGCTCTTGACTCATGTGAGCTGCTGTCTCCGTGGCACCAGGAGTAAACAGGCGGTTAATTTTTTTCTTTCTTGGAGCAGTTTCAGGTTGTTTGGGGGCTTGAACAAAATCACCACCATAGAATACGTTATCATTACCAATCCTCTGCTTTAACTTGCGAATGCCATTCACAGTGGGCCCATACCTGTGGAAGATTAGCATCACACACATGCACGCAACACTCTAATACAACACACAGAGTAGATAAACTCACCCACTCTGAAACTCCATCCGAGAAGCCATCTTGGATCGGTATTCTTGACTGATGTGATACTCACAACAACTACCTTCAGATCTATTGACACAACAGAAGTATGCAAACTGAACTATTATCGTACACACGGTAATTTTCATATTTTTTTACTGATCAAATTGAATACACAACATTACTGCTTCTTTTTTGAGGAATGCTCAACAAGCTTACAATGAAATCCACAAAACTTTTATGTCCCTCGAAAATCACCATGTGTATGGTATTACAATTGTACCTCTTTGCAAAATTTGTACACTGCTTTCCAGTGGCTTTGACAGTTCCTTTACATTGGGTGAAATCATGTGACATTCCCATTCGCATTAGCTTATCAGCATTAGATATGGAGAGAGTATATTTTCCAGGCCCAGCCCGATCATCTGGTCTCAAGCTTGCATTCAAAATGGCGACCACCTCTCCTGGTTGTAGCTTCCAGTGAACCTTACAGGCATCACTGAATAGAAACAATGGAAGAACAGCACTCTGAGATGACAGGTCAGATATTCGAAGCATGCAGAACCTTCCTCCCTGCAAACAGAGAGTTTACAATTCACTAATGTTTACTTGAGATTGATTGCTAGACCTTTGCAGTGTCTTTAGGGGGCATCTTACTGACTACCACACCGATAGTGACCCAGTCTCCAGCAATGTCTCCATCCTTAACATGAGAACACACGACCGGTACTCTAATCATCTTTCTGCTGGCCATTCTCTCCTTCATGGTCTGCGATGACACCAGTGGGTTTCTGAATGACATCATGATGTGATCATATATGCATCACATCATTTCAACTACCTTATCCTAAGTCCTGAATATGACTCAGTAGCACATTCCTTCTCAGTAGCCTTTTCATTGGCTAAACATTTCTTAGCATTATCTTGCTGTTGCTTGCGATGATTCTCACAGCTCAGCAGTTCCTTACCAGTTCTCTTCAATGCTACACCAGAAGCTGTAGAAGTTGTTAGAACATTTAGTTGAAAATCAACAAACCATTTTTGTTGCGGGCTTGATGTGCTACTCTTGTCCCATTGACATGTGTTCTTATTGGAGTATGATCAGTTCCCTCACCTAACAATATATCATCAATATGACAACGCATAGACTAGTTAACAATTTTCTGAAAATCAGTGGAATGAATTAAAAGCCTAGGTAAAGTGCTTAGGGCACAATAGTCAATACCTGTCCCAATGATCAATAAAAAATATGGTGGTAAAAGTTTTGAAAAATTGGTGAATTCAAGGCTTCATTTTGTTGCATATTGTAGAAATCAAAATCTGTACACTGCTTGGGTTGGCTAATAGCTTTCTTTAGAATTTACCTTTTATGACTGGTTTTTCTTGTGATCCAGATTTCTCCTTTAGCATTTGCTCCATTTTCAACATTTTCTCTTTCATTGCTTTCAACTCAGCTACAAAATAATTTTTTAAACTTATTCTAGGAATGCATCGCCGTCACTCACCTTCCAGCAATGTAGTTTTGTTATCCTTTTCATTTTCTTGTCGTGACTGCTCCTTACGCCTCTTCTTGTGCGCTTGTGTCTCTTGAGAAAGCCTCCTCTTTTTATTTTTAGCAACAGTATCTAGTTCTTCGTCAAATGCTCCACTTTCTGTTCTACCCTTTGGTTTTTCGACCTTCGTGCTACACCGTAACGAAACTTCCTCCCCTGCTTCGTCGTTATCATCACTCATTAGAGATGTGAGATAGTCTAACTCATCTCCGTCATTATCAAAACAGTGCATATCTGAAAATGGTAATGCTAAAGTATGTGACAAGAGTGTTGACCTACCGTCATCTCCATGAAAAGTATCCATTATTTTCGAAACTTTCCGCGCCACGTTCGCGCACTTAGAATTTCGTCATGTGTTATGCACGTGCGACCAGCTTTTGTCTTTTAGATACCTGGAGTACGGAGGAATGGCAGCTGTTAAAGCTGTAGATATCTTTAAAAGAATTGGAAGTCGCCTGAGTGAGGGGGATGTATTCAGAAAGGCGTTTATCGGAGGAGCATGGAAGGAAGCCAACTCAAAGCAAACCTTTCCAGTTCACAATCCCGCTACTTGGGATGTCATTGCAGAAGTTTCTGATATGAATAAAGATGATGTGTTGGAGGCAATTTCTCAGGCGCATGCTTCCCAAAGGTTATGGCGCACGACTACAGCTAAAGTAAGTAGTTAAAATTATAATAATATTCATTTTGTATGCAATTACTATTCTCTTGGTATATATTTAGGAGAGGGCAAATGTTCTAAAGAATTTTCATGCTCGTTTGTTAAGTGTAAAAGACGACATTGCTCAGCTCATAACATTAGAACAGGTATCTACTTAATCACTATTCTGCTTAAGACACTAGGTGTATTGATAGGGTAAACCACTAACTGAGGCACAAGCAGAGGTAGTGTATGCTGCATCTTTTGTGGAATGGTTTGCTGAAGAAAGCAAGAGGGTGTATGGTGACATCATACCAGCCCTAGTTAGTAATCGTAAGACATTGGTCTCTAAGCAACCAGTGGGTGTGGCTGCTCTTATTGTTCCAGTAAGCCATGTCATTCATGCTAGTTCATTTTGAAGTTGACACTATTGTCTAGTGGAATTTTCCCATTGCTATGTTATTACGTAAAGCATCTGCTGCTTTAGCTGCTGGTTGCAGTGTGGTGGCCAAACCTTCAGAAGAGACTCCATTGACTTCAATAGCTGTAGCAGAGGTATGCAGTGGTATGACCAGACTGTTGTATGCACTTGAACTTATTCTGTGACCCCTTGTTGTAAAACAGTCTGGTGACTGACACAAGGTTGACTTGTGCTATAGATCATGTGATTAATGATCACTTGCATTCAAAAACTGGAGCTTACCAGTTAGATATTGTACTTGGTAGATACGTATTTCTGTTTCACTAACTGCTGAGAAGGGAGGCTAAGCACAATAATGGATCTTTGAAGCAGGAGATCTCGGGGTCACAGCCTCCTAGAAGTTATAGGGTATTTTATTTTGTAAAGTACAGAAATGCCACCTAATGCAAGATTTAGAGTACCGTAGAACAGGAAACTATGACAGGTTTGGCGAATCCTGACTCAGAACATTTTGATAAATTGTAGATTGTAAAATTCCCACCCTGTAGGCCTTCTACAACTAATGCAGTGAGAGACAATTACTTTAGAAATAGTTAACAGTATTCCCTAATGTAGCAGAAGGCTTAAATCTGCCACTTGCTCATTTTATTCAGCCTTACAAATACTCTTATATTTAGAAATAGCTTGACCAGAACTGTAACAGGTCTGGCTTTACCAACTAGATTATGTACAAACATTACAGTGTTATTACCTGTTTTTACAGCTGTTGTCACAAAGTGGTGTCCCAGCTGGGTTGTTCAATTTGATCACTTGTAGTAGATCTGGCGTACCCATAGTGGGTGATACCATCTGTGAAAGCAATGAGATTGCCAAAGTTTCTTTCACTGGCTCCACAAATGTTGGAAAGGTAACCTATTCCATTACATGTACCCTTGAAAATAAGCAAATGAAAAGTGCATTTTTGTGTTGTCAGTTATTAATGGGAAAATGTTCCAATACTATCAAACGATTATCACTGGAACTCGGAGGGAATGCTCCTCTGATTGTCTTCAATTCTGCTGATGTGGAGACGGCTGTGAGGGGCACAATAGCTGCTAAGTTTAGAAACACTGGGCAGGTAGGTAAGATGGCCATCCAGAGGCAGCATATAATACAATACTTGTCACCACCAGACCTGTATTGCTGCTAATCGCATACTTGTACAAGATGGAATTATGAATGAGTACATAGATAAGCTTTCAAAGAGAGTTGATGAACTTAAATTAGGACCGGGTTTTACTGAAGGTGTTAATCAGGGACCATTGATAAACCATCCAGCTATAGATAAGGTAGGTTACTACATATTAGCTTGTGTTAAGCTTGTACCTGTCCTGTAGGTGTCTGGATTAGTCAGTGATGCTACATCAAAAGGTGCTGAAATTGTCACTGGGGGAGGTATCGATAATAACCTGGGAGGCTGTTTCTACAAGCCTTCAGTGATAGCTAATATGAATGGTGACATGTTGATGAATCATGAGGAAATATTCGGCCCCATTGCAGCCATTACCAAGTAAGTGTGTTAAGCTTACATGATATGTAGTCATATGTGTGAAGATTTTATGAGGAAGATGAAGCTATTGCACTGGCCAATAACACTCCTTATGGACTAGCAGGTGTGTATGTGTGTGTGTATGTGTGTGTGTGTGTAAATGCCAACTGACCATGTCTCACTTAATGGTAGAGGTACCTGCATGGTGCACAATTATGGGCATGACTGTGAGGCACGCATATGTACATTATACACAATCAATAGTATCATCTCACACTCTTTCTAGCATATTTCTTCTCCACGGACATGAAGCAAATATGGCGGGTGGCTGAGCAGCTGGAGTGTGGTGTGCTTGGCATCAACGAAGGATCAGTGGTAGGGGAGAGCATTCCATTCGGGGGCATCAAACAGTCAGGCTTTGGAAGGGAAGGATCAAAGTATGGAATCAATGATTATGTTGACATTAAATACATGTGTATGGGAGATCTGTCGTGAATTGAATTTGTAATGCTCACACTTAATGACGTCATTGTCAATAAAGTTTTTTTTTAACAATTTTGTTTAAAAATCACATAATTTATTTGTAGCGGTTAGGCTAAGTTTGATTTTCGCCTTTGTTTAATAACCATATATGGTATGGCTGCAGAAGAGAATAATGCCATGGCAATCAGTGGACGGTGTCGAAGCCATCCAATAGCAATTGCAGTCAAGGTCACTGACGATGCTAACAAGACATTGGCTATCAATAGTCCGCAGTTGACCATCTCCCTGATTATCGGAACGTTTTCTACCAAGGAGAGGCCATTATTACATATGACAGTCCAGCGGACCATGATACACACTAACCCAAACATCTTCCTAAATTTGTGACTACAAGAAATCCAATGAAACTAGCACACCAACCAATTCCACGGCAGAGCCACGTCATCATAACATTTGAAGAGTGTTCCTTGCCTAGCATCTCCTACTCTTTATGCTACCATCACTGGTGTATAAATGTGCAGAGGTCTAACCTCGTGTGATTCCACACCAAAGTGCAACAAAAGTAGCTCCTCCCCCAGATCTGCACTGTGGTAGGTGGTCAGCTGTCCTCCCAGTGACTGACGAGCTATTATACTGACCTGCAGGAAAAGGAGAAATGAGTGGATAAATTTTCCTACTCAGCTAATAAAGTAAGCAATATTTCTTACATAATTTGGGTTGGCTGGGTCACACATCCCAGCAAAATCATACTTGATCCGTACATCTCCAATCTCAGAAAACCAATGGTTATGGCTGTAATAGATGTAATCATCATAAATCTTGACCCCTTCTTGTTCCATTTCAGGAGTAAGCGACAACTGAACAGTCTCCCACTCAGATATTAAATCAACTAGAGCTACAAATGAACAAAAGCATTATGTTTCAAAGGAGTGAACATGGTGTTAGCCCTCTAATAATAGATACTACAATGCAACTAGGGCTCAAATGAATATTTCGACAATTCAGCAAATATTTGTATTCAGGAATATTCGAATACGTATAATGACACCATTGTCTCATGCTTGATCATATGTACACAAGTGAATTAAAAATCACTACTATTCCTAAATGATATGTATGTTGCTGTGCACCTGGAGAAAGCTGAAAAGATCCAACCATTGTCTGTTGAGCTATCCACTCCTTATGGTTAATAGGAAATGTACTAAATAATAATAATAAAATAAATAATTACAAGGGGAATAGGGGGGTTGGTCTGGTGAGATTGGTACAGTTACTACAAGGGCAACAAAAATGAAAAGTACAACTATTGTTAATGTCAAAATTGTCCAGAAAGTGGCTCCAAAAATAACGGGTTAATACAACAGATCATTATGATACAGTAATGGTCATGATATATTATTACCTTGGGTTTGCATGAAACCAACTTTCAGCAAAATACCTGCTGTTAACCAACTCCGTTCTCCATTCCCTACCTATACAAAACGAGTTACATTTTCATGTGACCTTTCAATACTTAACTATAGTGATAGGTCGTTTTATGCTTTGTCTCTCCATCTTCTTCATAGTCTTGTGTATGAGTGTACTCCACCCACTGGTACATTTCTACTCTTCGTCGTAATCTTACGGCCGGCACACTCACACCATATTGGGTATCCACCAATGGCTATAAATATCAATATTACATTGACTACTGGCTGATGGATAGGTAACATCTTTGGAGCCCTACAACTACTGTGATAACGGCTTGTAGAGCCAAATTTGATAAATATTGTAATGTATGTAGTCTCTTAGGCCAGCCATTATGTGTGGGGGTATCTGGTAAACTGTTTATGCCTTAAAAATTAAACCTTCCCAAGTTTTTGTGGATATCACCAAAAATTTAGACACAGCCAATCAGATTTATTGTGTGTGTGTTATGATGCAACTCTTAAGATCAAACGTTTCCAAAAATACCAGTAAATGCCATCTAAAGCAACAAAACTAGTAATTTATATGGTGGTTAACCAGCAATACTTGCAATACACCATGAAATGACAGGCCTTTTACATTATACCATAGATTATATATAATCTATGATTATACTGTTACCTCATCAGTTGTCAAGGTGCCAGTTAGATGCACAAGGTCACCACTGTTACTATCAAACACCAGCTCAGTATTATGTAGTGGACGACATTTAGAAAGAGCTTCATCCAATAACTGAGCTCGACGTACTGTTCTACCCTAAAAAGTACAGTTATTGAAGACACCCTTGGTAAGGTATAATAATATATGGTCAGGCCATAGATAATATACGCCCAATAGTACAGTCTGGTATATTGATAGATAATACATAAGGGGAGTATATTATCTATGGTATATTAAATTAATATCTGGAGCGCCCTCCTTTTATTTTTCAAGTGGCGCATAGAAGGTCATGGTATTACCTCATTCCATAGAAGAAAAATAACAGCTGCGCAAACCATAAGTATCCCAAAGGTACATCCCAAATCACTCGAACACATTTCCAGAATCACAGACTCTGTAAAATACCAAACCCACAATCGATCTTGAATATGTATGTGTTCAAGTCGTGGAAAGGTGAGAACTAACATCTATCAACACTTTTACAATGGTAGATTATTATGAATACTTTGTTTCCTTTTAGTTTTGTGTCAAAATGGGAGTTTGATATCAATCGAGATTATCTAGCTGGCAGAAGTGACGCATCAGTTTGCCATTCAAATCCTAAAGTACGACCTGGATTTAAGAACAATGGGATAGACCGCCAGGTAGATTTCTCTCCTCGTTATCATCAAATTTTAATGCACAAAGAAGTTACGAATACAACCAAACGTTGTGAAACTAGCTCAAGTTCTCGACAGCCACCAAACAGATCTTACACTGTTCGACTGGAATCCAATGATTTGTATAAACGAAGACTCTTAGAGATTGTAAAGCGAAGAAGAATGTCTAAGCAGCCAATGAAGGATTTCAAAGTGAGCATGCATTGTTCTAGGAAAGATGACGACTGTGTCCAATTGGCTCAAGATTGGCTATCGCGTGTAGATCATCCTTACAAGAACCCAAAGCCTCATGACTTCAGACCAGTATGTTCATATACTATCAGTAACACCACACCAATAGTTGGCCAAAGGCAGCACCTATTGTATATATGTGCTTTGATCATTTGATGTGAATTACATGGATACATGAAAGCTATATATTCTGCGAATGCCTGATTTTCAGGTTTTTCGCAATTTTATTTTCACAAATGGTCTTGATTAAAACCAACTATACCATTAATCCACAGGATAATATTATAATATTGGAGAGAAAGCCAAAGATGAGATTTCTTAGCACTCCTGATCCTGGAAGGATACGTTCATATAGCAGATACTGTCGTAGTCAACCTCCATCAGGTATTTAGGGCATACTTGTGATGATGTTATAGTTCAATGCAACACTTAGCCACTTCAACAAGAAGAATGAGCGACACTGACACATTCATTACAAAGATGACTCCTAGTACGAAGCACAGCAATGACCTCTACTTCAACAAAGGGGTACAAAAATTTATTGTTTTGTGTATACATTTACTGTATGGCCGTTGTAGCGTTACTCCCCTGCATTCAGTGCCTATAATGCTTACTTGGATCGCATACTAAAGAACATCAAACATTGACTGATATTTATCATGTGTGTGTTTGTGTGTGCATGTTTAGAGAGAGATCCAGTTACTTTGCCAGTACTCCCTGCAGTGCATGTAATAAAATCTACAACTTCAGTGAAGTGCTTGCTATGTACCTTTCTTGCATTATTTACACACTGCTGGTAATTCCGTACTGCATCTGAGCAGTCCAGGCTCCTGCCTGGATTTTGTTTATAACATTGCAATATTTGTTGTTTAAGATCTTTGCAGATGGGTACTAGTCTTGCCATTGGCGTTGTCCTAGCATCAATAATACTATGATGCTCCACAAGTTCACACACACGGCTTACTCAAACTTTCGTTTAACTTCTTCAGCAGCATGATTAAAATTCTCAGCACTTATTTGTTGATATTCCGCATTCTGTAGTGTCCAATAGTATACTGGTGACGTTATAAAGTTCTTGGTACTTTTTTATGTTCCTCATTAAGTCTGTTCTTGTACCATGACAACTCTTCCGTATATTCCTTAGATGGTTTAGGTGCTGAGACGTATAAGAAATCACTACAGACCCTGAGCACCTGGTTAACATGTTTCTACTGACCTTCGTCGTCTTCTCTGCCCGTGGTCATGTTGTACACGTGCCTCACGAAATCCTCGGTCACCTTTTACAACATACAGTTGCAATGAAATGCTCACTCCACTTACTCACCTTACTTTAACTGAAGGGCCGACTGATTCATTACCATCTTCCTCCTCGAGAGTAACCTCTCTTTCTGAGGATCCACCGGCTCCCATTACTAATTTTTCTAAATAGTGCCCAACGCTTGAATTTAAAGCGCACCACAGAATGGAGAAGGAATGGTTCAATGTCACGTTCATTTATCGATCGCACGATTCAAAGGATGTTTATCTTGCAGGAGATTTCTGCGGTTGGGACGTTACCTGCCATCAGATGAAGCCCTGTGACGAGGGATATTCGGTTACGTTGCTACTTGGGGAGGGATTCTACGAGTATAAATTTTATGTGGATGGTCGTTGGGTTGCTGATGATCACAATCCTCATCATGAGCACACCTATGGTAACTCCATTATGTTTGTGCATATGGACCCGGGAATCCACGGGATGCGTGAACAGCATCCTCCCCACAGGGATCATGGCAGGGCCCAAGGAGATTATTTTCACGTGATCTGCCCAGCAGTTCCTGAAGAATTAGCCACCCAAGGAGTTCGAACTAGACTAGTATTCGTCTATCTCCCACCATCATATAATGATGGAAATGAAAACAAGTACCCAGTGTTGTATGTTCATGATGGGCAGAATGTGTTCTCAACGCCTGGTTACCATGGTGGTCCAATTGCTGGTGGGCTTTATTTGGATGAAAAACTAGACTATCTATGGGGACAAGGCTTGACAGAATTCATCGCAGTGGCCATACCCAATAGTGATTATGTTTGCTGTGGAAACAGGAAACGCGAGTACTGCCCTGCGGTTTTGTGTGACACCACCAAACACCCCTTCACAAGGTACATCATCGATGTTGTGAAGACAGAAATTGATACCAAATATAGGACTCTGCCAGATCCAGCCAACACATACACCTACGGAGCTTCAATGGGCGGGGTCATTAGCTTCTGCTTAGCATTATGCTGTCCTGACACATTCAGCTGTGCCCTCTGTATATCACCCTCATTCTGGTTTGTAGACAAGACAGAATCTACTTGTTATGATTTAGTCAGGAGTTTCAACAAGCAGAAACCTAACTGTAGAGTGTACATTGACTCTGGTGATGGCATAGGAGACAACATGTTTTACACAAAAGAAATGGCTTTACTGTTGGAGGAAGAAGACTGGAAAGAAGGAACAGATTTCTTATATTATCTAGACAAATGTTGTGACCAGCGTGAGAATGGAGTGACACATTCTGAAGCTGTTTGGAAAGATAGATTGCACATTGGCTTAAATTTTGCTTTTAATAAAAAATAGAGATGTTCATTTTTACATTTTAAGTTTTTTCAGTATTTAGTATTTTTAAATCGAGCTATTGTACCGCATAATCAAAAAGAAAAATTACAACCATTTTTTTGTTATTGCAATATTGTTTGGATTTCATAGTAAATAGTATCAATTTGAAATGCTAAATTTTCTAGTTACACACAAGTCCAGAGTTCACTATGATAATTTGTTATGAACTCATGACAGGTCCAACAATTTCTATTAGTGTATAAATAGTGATTCTAAAAGGCAATGTGTCATGCTTACTTTTAGTAATGGTGTCTGGGATCATCCATCCCATATTATATAGACTCTTTGAGTTAGAATATGGGCTATGTCAGGTCACAACTAGTTTATAGTAAAGGTATTGATAGGTACAGATAATAGAAACAAAAAGCCCATTTTTATTTTCAGTAGCTTCAATGGTTGACAAAACTTACCTGAAGCTCAATACATTAAATACACCAGCCCATCAACACAACATGACTATTAGCTTCAGTTCTTAAAAATGAATTTAAAAGGGATTAGACCAAAATATAGTGGTCAGATAATGTGATAACCTTTATAATATTATGCTACTTTAATTACCAAATCAAATAAAAGTGTTGATCACAATAACACATGAGCAGCTTTGATTAGAATCAGCATACATTATATAAATTGTTTATCTTCACAATAATAACTTATAGTCCACATGTATGACAGGGTTGTTCACAAAAACACTATGAAGTTAGCCATTTATAGACACCGTATCCGACAGCACACACTACACCGATTTGTACGAGGGTTGGCCACTGGTAATCATCATGCACCTTGTGTTTAAGGATGCCAGCCTGCAGATAATGAAACACACAGTAACTTTTATGTTATTATAAGTGAAGTGTTGTGTAATGAAAACTTTAACCAAATATGGAACTAAAGGAGGTATATTTAAAAAACATTAACATTCTTGGAATTAATAGACACACAAATACATACATATGGCTGCTCGGACTCACCCATCCATCATGTGTCAGTATCCAATCCCCTAATCTGTCAAACAAGAAGATGCTCAACCATCCTATCAAGCATTCAATGTAGTCCACCATGTCACGGAGGACGTAGTCGATTGCTAATCGACCAGAGAATGCCATCAGAACAATTATATGTTCCCATTTGATGTTGTTGCAGCTAAACAACTCTTTAGCAACATCAAAAAAATTTCGTGATGCATTTGATTTGTTGCTTTTAAGTCTTTCACAGCAAAACTTTAGTTTACCTTCATACTGTTTCTCATATTTGTAGCATAGCTTTTTTAAAAGTTCTAAAATTTCCTCAGTTTTCTTTGATGGAACAAAATCATTCTTTGAAGAGCAAGGCAATACAATCCCTTGTTCTAGGCAGCGGTAAGTGATATATTCCCGTGATAGGAAATCTGTTTCGTCCTTTAGTAAATCTTTAGGACTTTCTCTAACCCTCTTAGGAGATACTTTAGCATTTGGAAAACTTGGGCAGCTTAATTCTATCGGCGGACTAGTCTGCGACTGATTCACAATACATGTTGAAGACATAGACGCCTGCATTACACTTCTGGATCTGTCAATACGTCGAGTCACGATAAGTACATCCGAAACACTGGATTCAAACGCTCCTGTAATAGGTGTAAAATATCTTCAAAATCAATCCCAACAACACGTCTATATATCATATGATTTAGAGGCCGTTGCATGCATAAATACTAACATGGTTTGCATTACGTGGCGCTTATAGCGCGCGCACCCACAAGCTGCCATTTGAGCTATCATGGTGTTTTTTTATATCATGCACAAACATACGCCCATAACTGAAGTTGTAAAACAGTGCGACTTACTATTTGAAAAGTGTGAAACTTCTTCACCACATATACCCCGTCAATTCTCTCAGATTATGTTGTTTGACAAAAGCTCGTCAAGCAAACAATGATTAAGTTCACGTTTCTTGTTGTTAGAGACCGACGACTGCGTTTAGCTGGTACGAAGTTTTTACTGTTAATGATATCCGGCCCGTTTACGCATGCGCGAAATTCAAAACAATCACCTGCTGAGAAAATTCTTCAGCCTTATATATTATCTTGTCGGAAATAGTATATATACAAAACATGATAAGTGCAAGAATTTACTTTACAGAAATTTATATATAAGTTGATGCATCACTCTCTGAACTTCTTGTCTTCTGACTATATTCTTTTAAAGGCATTTGCTGGCGTTGCGGTGTAGCTACATGATAATAATCCTTAGTGTAACCAAAGGGACCTGAAGATTCACCACTGGTCACAGTGGTGCTGTCACTGAACATTGGCCTATCTATGCTAAAGCCAGATGTCAATGTCGACCCATCAGGATTGCTGGTGGGGGGTGGATAACCGTGTGCCATTAGGTGAGATCTAGTATTGTCTGTGGCAGAAAACATGGGACTTCTTGTCCTAGAAGATGCTGCTTCATCTGGTTGATTAATATCACTGAATGGTGCAGTTTCACTAGAGAAGAGTGGTATATTGGAGGTCCTATGAATGAAAATATAAGAAGCCAAAATTTTATACACCTGGCTACTGTATAATATTATATTCCTCACTTGTGACTTTTTACATCATAGTTTGAGAACGTTGCAGTGGAAGGAGCTGAAGATGCTATTTCACTGTCATCTGTATCACGGACTAGAATTGCATGATAAAATCAGCTGGCCAAAATGTGTGATTGTGCTTACAAGAATATCTTCCAGAGGAGTAAACCTGGTGACATTTCCTAGATATCAAAGTTGCTATGAGAAATCCAAATGCTATTAGAAAAAGTCCAAATAGAACAAAGATCACTAAAAACCACAGGGTATCTGGAGCATCTTCTTTGGGCATCACAGGTTCACCAACTACAGTACATATACAGCTATGGCCTGCAGCGTCATGTGACAAATCACAACTAACCTTCAAATACAATTACCTCACTACAGCCATACTGGTTGAAAGCTGAAATACGAAAGTCAGCGTAGATCATGCCATTGCTGGCACTCAGATGGTAGTCAGTGACATTAGCCGGCAACACAGCCAGCTGCAACCATTTGCGTTCTATGGAGAAGGCAAGTACCAGTATATTGTTTTATACCACCGCATGATGACAACAAATTTACCATATACGCTGTAGCCTTCTATCTTGAAGCCGTACAATTCACTGCCTCCGTCAGGAGGAATGTCCCATTGGAGAGACACTGCATTGGTTAACAGTCTGCTACCATTGAAGGTTAAGATGTGTGTAGGAGAACCTACACAGTTAATAAGCTAAGTAAGCACCATTTACTACAAGCTACTACCACTGCCAGCTATGGTGTATATAGCCCATTGTCACATACCGATGGGAGTGGACACTGTGTAAACTAAAGGTAGTCCAGAGCCATTCAGATTGACTGCTGATATATTGAACAAGTACAATTGTCCCCTGTCCAATCCACCAATGGTGGCATTGAGTTGATAACCAGGTAAGACTATCAATATGTCCCTATCGTTTTCTCTGGCAGGATGACGGTACACAATCTGATATTCAGTTACGTTTAGAATTGTGATAAGAGGTGGCTCAGTCCACCGTAATGTGACTGCTGTAGAGTTAACAATGTTGCTACCGACCATACCAGGTGGATCGGGAGGCTGTGGAGCTGTACAAGATACACATATTCGGTGACCATGAGATAATCTATAATGTACAAAGCCTAAAGATTGAATTACTGATAATGTTACATTACCAAAAACAAGCAACAACATGAGCTGGGTTGAGTGCTGGTGCACTCAAACACTACATAACAAGCATTAAATAATACAAACAATAGCTGAATTACCATGCTGTAAGGTTGTCCCAGTAGCAGCAGCACTATAGGGGCCTATCCCGACCTTGGTGCTAGCAGCCACCATCACACGATATACTGAGGAATCCATCAAACCTTGTAATACTAGAGAAGTGCTGTTATCATCTGTCACAACCATCACTGGGGACTGTAGGGTGCCATCCAATTGATATACAACTGAGTAGTTTGTGATTATTCCATTACGACCACGACCATCTGGTAATCGGATTACTGGAGCCTATCAGGGATACAAATGTGCGCTAACAAATGCAACACATAATATACTCAATTATGATACATTGTGCCCTTGAGTGTATATTGGAAGGACTTGTTAGCGATTTGTGTAGTTCAGTAGCTACAGTACATACAATTCTCTTATAAATTAGGTTCAACATAAAATATAACTTGTAGGTAACAATATACTTTAGTCTTAATTTACAATAGTAAAACATTAGTCACTCCCAATAATATGATCACATACCATCCATGACACAAAGAGTTCTGTTGACTCTGATCTAGTCTCAACACTGAGCATGGAGGGTGCAGTGGTAGGCGCTACATTAAGGGACAGGGGTGACAATAACATACAAGTACGTAGAGGTTTACATACCTACCTGCTTCGAGTGTGACAGCAACCATGGAAGACAAGCTGGGAGGTCCACTACCAGCCACGTTCTCTGCCATAACCCGAAATTGATAACCCGTGTATGGACTAAGAGAAGCCACATGACTCATCAGTGAATTACTAGTGTTAACGCTGATCCAACTGGTATCATCTTGTACCAGAGAACTCCCAAACAAGCTGACCAATCTTTGCTCAATATTGTAATGAGTGGACGGATTACCACCGTCAGGTGAAGGGAGAGTCCATGTGACCACAACATATGTTGACCGGATTTCACTAACTGCTGGCATGCCAACAACCCCAGGAAGATCTATATACACAAAATCAATGAGTAATGTGATGATACAATATGCTAAGAAAGGACACAGGAAAGGATGAGGTAATTGGTTACACAATATTTTCATTTATATAATGTTGGGGGACATGTAAGTGTGGGTATATAGAAAACTTACAGATCACAGAAATTATTCCATTTCCTATAGGAAATTGTAGATCATCTGCCATATTATCGGTTACTGACAAGTTTGCTAAACACTCGTACACTCCCTCATCTTCTGCTTGGACATTTGTGACGGTGATGTTGCCTTGTCTTATCATGTATCGTGGGGAAGACACGTCTAAGTGGTTATTGTTTAGCAACCAAAAGTATTCCACTTCTGCGCCAGTAACAACTATGCCACATGGAATGGTAACACTATTGTTCTGTACAACTGTAATGTTAGTTGGTTGGTAAAGGATATTTGGTTGATCTAAATACATAAAAGCACACAAAAATTTTTGCAAACAATAGCTAGTACAAGTATCTTTCACTATAATGTAATGTAACAATTGTGTAAATTTGTGTAATGACGAAACTTTTGTGTAAAAACAGGTAACTGTTTTGTTCTTTTATTTTGAAATGTAACCACAACTTGTTACCACAATGCATACTTACCCAGTACTTGTAATACACTGTCATCACTGCTAATAGAGCGTGCAATGTTACTGGCATTGCATCTGTAGACACCAACGTCTGACTTCTGTAGGGAAGTGATTTGAAGGCTGCCACTGTTCTCTAACATTGTGAACCCTACCATGATGATAGCATGTAACGCATGATCACATGAATGCTGTGGAGGAGTATGACTACAGATCATGATACTGTGCTCATTCATTCACACACATGCGCATGCTTGTGCACACACACCCACACACACAACACATGTACACCGATACACGCACACATGCGCGCGCACGCACACACACATACGTACACACACTCATTATATATGTACATACACATGCATGTATGCACACACACATACATTACATATGTGCATACACACCGCACACACGCACGCACACACACACACACACACACACTTACTGGGTGATGATGATGTATCAAAGACAATTTCATCTTTTAACCAAACATACTGTGGAGATGGTGCTCCAGTGGCATTACACATTAACACAACTGTGCTATTAATGATGCCCAACAGATCCATTGGTCTACCATCAGGTAGAAAAGATGGTGGTTTGGCTGTAGCATAGAGCAATGAGAGGTTCAACTACAACATCACGCCCCACTTACTTGTCAAATTCACATTATTATTAGAGGCATCTTGTCCACCAATGTTGTGACTAGCAATACATTGGTATATTCCACTATGGCTGAGTTGACCGTCCGTGATGTTCAATTGATTCTCGCTTACACTGTAAACATCATTGTTGTTTACAATAACAGTGTTATGTCGCCACTCCCATGTGATAGGGGAACTCCCCTCAGCCATACAACTCAGCTGCACAGTATCACCAACAAGAGCTTCCATATATTGCACACCAGCGGTTATCCTAGGTGGGACTAAGGGCAAAAATATTTTCACTGAAAATTTCTCATTGAATCTACATGTCTTAATCATAGTTTGTTACTGTTTCACGCAAAACATTACCCCTAGCAAACTGAATATCGTAGATATGAATGTCTACAGTTTAAGTTTCAATAAGTCATAATCATGAGATATGACATTCTAAAATCATGATTTTCCTATGTGAAGGGACACCCTCGATCCCTCACATAGAAAAGGTATGATCTTTAAAGACTTACATATACTTATTGAAATAATATAATATTCAGGTTGTTAACATGATGATATGACATCATTATGATGTCATATCATCATGGGTCATGATCATACTCATACCTATCACTGACACAGTAGCAGTAGTGGTGATATTATCAAACCCATCCTGTATTGATATGCATGTATATACTCCAGCATCAGACGACTGTACATCATCTACTATTAGAACCCGTCCTGACTGCTCTGTTGTAGAAGATATAACAATATTATCTTTCTGCCATGATATCCTGGGTACTGGCCTATGTGAGAAACGAAAAACATGTGTGTGTGTGTGTGTGCGCGCGCGCGCGCGCGCGCGTGCGTGCGTGCGTGTGTGAGTGAGTGTGCATGTGCAATATCTGACTTACTGTCCAATCACAAAACACTGCAGCTTGACAGTCATGCCAACAACCGCTTCAATATCTTGAGGCTTTACTAAAAAGCTGTGTTGCAATAAAACAATGGCACCTTGAGCTTCTACAGTAAGATGGTCCATTTACATAACTATGATGTCATTACATGTATATACACCCATGCTAACACACACACACAAACAAACAAACACACACACACAAATCCACACACAAATCCACACACAAACACACACACCTGCATTGATAATAGCAATTCTCTGAGAATGAGTCATATCAGGTACAAGATCATTGGATACTATACAATCGTAAGTGTTAGCATCTGCCTCGACAAAATGACTTATTATCAATAAAGAATTTGTTTCATTAGAATAAATAGAAAATCGATTGTTGGTTGTTATCGTTAAAACATTTGTTGTGCCGCTTAACCACTCCACTGTAACAGCAGGGACGCTAGCAGGAAGAGGACAACTCAGAATAGAGAAATTTCCAACCAGAACAGATATGATAGGAGGAGGATTGGATGAAGGTTGTAGATCAACAATATCTGTTAAAAAGTGAATTAAACCAAATCACACTCCCACAAATCACATAATTAAGTACTGTCTACACTCTAGCATAATGGATTACACAGTGAAATCTTATACACCATTTTGTAGCCCACTTACATGCCACGGTAAGCATGACTCCAAGGCTCCTAACCGAACCCAGTGAGCTGCTATTAGCTTCACAATAATAACTCCCCTCATCAGTCGCTCGAACTACTCCAGTAATTATCAATTCTGTCTCATTGTTTCTAGTAGTTAAGTGCTGTCCATCAAGTGTAATCTTCATATCATCTTTAAACCATGAGATTGTGACTGGTGACAAAGATGATACATTACACTTGAGAGTGTGGTTACTGCTGGGTGCTACCAGAGCAGTTGATGGAGCCTCCAAAAATTGTATTGCTACAGAAATACATGATCACCCACGTGTTCAACTAGTCAGTAATGTATTGTATGGGTTTAACAAGTACGATAAACAAACTCTGACAATGTAGCCTAATAATAAACTACGTTTTTACTAAAGAGCTTACACTGCAAACGAGATTCCTCCACCAGAAATATAAAAAACGTTAAGATAGTGCTACGCCACATTATCGCGTCCCTACTCTTTTCACATTAAGAACACATGCGCATTCATAGATAGTGTTATTAAAATATTGCGCGCTATGATGGCAGAGGACACAATAGATAAAGTGATAATAGATCTTTTTGCAGCTTTGAAAGAGCTTGGGGAACTACGTCGTAGATATGATAATGTGATCGGAAATGTAAAATGAAAATGTGTATCATTATACTTATTATTGACTAATTTCCGGATACTCTCCGTTTAGTAGCAATATTATAATGTATTGTAGGGTTATCTACACTTGGCCAAAACTCGTTATTCCATGGGAGCTGGTAGTGTTAGTAAGTTACAGTATGATGCAACAATGTCACCTAACTGCCTGGTTGATATCGAACAACCAGGGTAAGTAATGGAGTTACATTTATCAATGGATTACCACTTGATTGCAGTGAAGAAGAGTTGACTTCATTTGTACGTACAGAACCATATTCCTCGCCTATTAGTGAAACAGCAACTGATAAAGAAACTCATTTACGAAGAAGGTTGGTAGATGAAAAACAAGTGGAAACAATTGGCCAGTCGCAATCAGTACCAATGACTAATAAATCAGTAAAGGACCCACTAAAATGGTTTGGTGTGCTGGTTCCACCTTCCTTAAGAACAGCTCAGAAGAACTTCAAAGAAGGTGCAATACTTGAATTGATACATTTTAAGAAGTCTATTTACTTTTCTGTCCTTTTTAGCTATTGAAATCTCTTGCCAGTTAGCCAGCACTCAGGCCAAAGTGGAGTATTACAGAAACTTGTATTTGACTTTGATTGCAAATAAAAATAGCTAAAAATATAAATTGAACGGCGCTTAATATTTAAAGTATTTTTATCAGCGCTTGTTTGGGACGTTAGTAATGGCAGTTCCTCATCTTGGAAAAATGGTTGCTTTAGCAGCGGCGGGAACGTTTTGTATCGCTACGTTTCCTCATGCTGTCCCTGAAACATTCAAAAAATTGTAGGTGCGTATACATGATTTCAGTGCACGTGATCTAGTTTATACATGTGCAGGATGGAGATGGAAGGTACACCGGCTCCACAAGAATTGGAGAGTCACGTGCGCAAAATAGCTGCAGCCATGGTAACTCATTATGTACTGTGTGAAACTGGTAGATAAGCCATCATACTTGATGCAGCATCTACAAAATCCTGAACGTATTAAAGTATTCATCACTTCACGCTTTAGCTGTTAGACACTAGACATAAAACTTCAATTTCTTTCATGTATACTTTATTTCAGGTATGAGTGGAGGTACTACTTGGTTACCCAGAGGTGCCATACTAGGATTATCAAGGTGCGATCGGATAGCTATATATATATCTACATTTGCACAACCTCCATATTAGGACCTTACTATTTGATAATAAAGAAGATGTAAAAAATTCAGGAATTACACTTAATGGTAGATACAGACTACTGGATGAACTGTTAATATGCGACTGGCTCTGCGAAAACCCTCCATATGCAAATTTTCATTTTTAGAACTTCATAACTGTTTCTTGTAATGTAGAAATTTGCGTATTTGTTGACAAATTATCCAGCTACATTTAATATAAAGCATTTAAAAATTGATACAGCTAATCTTGTGAAGCTGTAAAATGTGGAGGGTTTTGGCAGAGCCAGTCACATAATATATTGTTGCTTTCATGACAGGGGAGCTAGTTAACTGGGACAGTGATACCGGTGAGATACTGCAGCATTGTCTTCTCCAGTCAACAAATCATATTAATTTTTGTATTGGTAATTCACATTCATCGTAAAGAGATAATCATTGAATTGCTAATCTATCCCATTTAGCTCATGAATTAGCTCATGTCAAGTCGTTTGATTTCATTTATTACTCGTTGCTACCCCCAGCAATCATCACGGTGTCGTATTTCTTGTTAATGGCTGCCACTCCATGTAAGCGCCATGGCTGTCAATAATTTGATTGTTCTTTACATGTATTCACAGTGTTGCCCATACAGCTTGAGAGAATTGCGTTACCAGCCATGTTTGGTTTTGGAATGATATTGTATCTTCAAGTGCAGACCACTTTGAGTTCGTTGATCGTATGCTTGGATTGTGCCTGCAGGATTGGTCTTGTTTGTGTGTGTAGATTTCTATATAGAGCACAAAGCAGATAGAATAGCTGCAGAGACACATAGGAGTTTTGCTGAAGGAGGTGTTGAAATGATGACCAAGGGAATACAACTAAATTCAATTTTAAAGTAGGAATTCTCGTAATTGATTAGCTACATACATTACATAATTGTTTTACTGTAGTACAGAATTGGGCTCTTCACGATTGCCTTTTGGGCTAGGTAGTTCTCATCCCACCTTTTCTAGTAAGGCTAAGAATTTGTTATAATAATAATAATAATAATTATTGTTATTGTTCTAACAGAACGGCTTTGTGGATTGCAGGAATTAATGGGACATAACAGCAAGAAACATCCAACTTAATTCACAAATGTGTGTTTTATTAGAGTAAGATACTGTATGGCATTAAATTCAAGTTGTAAAATTTTTTTATTCATTGATTAAAAAATTTAAACATCAAACTTTTTATAGGATAACACCTTAATGAGAGGGTCCACTTTAGGTCCATCTAGAGGGGGTGGTTCAGGAATTTGTCCAACACTATCTGAGCGAAACACTGTTCCCTTTTCAACATATGGAGTGACACCTTCCTTGTCTTGCTTGACAGCCACTACAGCATCAGGATCGGACAAGCTTGTAAACCACTGGTCTCTTCGTTTTGCTTTTTTCTGTGGCAAACCTTTCAGTGGGTCCACAATCCTCCTGTTGTCCAAATTTAATGACTCCTGAAAGTGTCTTAACCATGTATCTAATTCTTTTCTATAAGTGTATAAATAGCTAGTAGAAATTAATCTTTACAAAGACTCACTTTGTGTCGGAATAAAGGTATAAAGTCTTGTACTCATATTCTATGCAAAATGTGAGATGAGATTTGGAGTGTCCAGGTAGTGTGTATATCTGTTTGCATTTCGACATCAGCAAAACGTGCAGTGGTATTTCTCCATTATTAATACTTGCTTCGTTTTTGTAGTAGGAGAGCGTCACACCCTCAGACCCCGTGTGGGACAACACAAACCATCGCTTCTTCCACAACTATAAATGGTATACATGCATGAAAAAACTGATGTCTACTCAGGATGTGGTTATACCCTCCCATAACCCAAAAGTCTTTAAAAAATATATCACATAATATAGCTAGCTAGGTATATATGAGTTATACAACTACTACTGGTATAGTCTATCATTATTGACCTCCTGACTTATACTTATTTTAGTCTACAAATTAGCAAATTAATATTGAAGCTGCACATGTCAGTACTTACAATACAAACATTTACTACGTGGGCTTCATTTATACTGCATCTGTGGGATCAACTCTGGAAGCCTTAAGACTACAAAATACCCAACCACATGCAGGGTTGATGATGGTTGTTATAAGGCTGTTGTCATGTTAGTAGTAGTAGAAAACAGAAATTATGAAGTCAACCCCTACACAGCATGTCTTGTAGTGCAGTTGTATAGTACCTTAATGGCTGACGATGAAGCGTCTGTAATACTATCTGCAACTTTGTGCTTAGTAAGATAGCCTTGGTGGATTATTTTGAATTGTTCAAAAGCAGTCGGACTGACTGCTCTCCATGAGTCATTGCTATCGTCACTATCTGATGATCTGTGAAGCATCTTTTGTACAGTAGCTTCTACATGGGATCACATGAGCTGTTAACTACTAGCTACTACCAGTCACCATAGCTACATTATTAATGTGTAGTGTCATGTTTGCGGTGCATATAACACTAAATACTATACTAGTACTGGTGTGATTAAAGGAACACAAAACAGTCTCTATAATTGACACAACTATGGATATCTGGTGTCATTTGATACGACTCGTAATTATGAACTGTTGTGGCGTTCGATAGGTACTCGATAGTGACACAACATACACAGCTACCATATATATTATACATTATTATTAACTTACGATTCGCTAGAAGACGCTTCAATATAAACAAACCACGTTCTCTTGTTTATAGTTAGTAGTTTCAATACACCAAGAACTGAGCCACGTGAGAAATGTCGTAATTAATAAAACGAACACGTACGTAAATATACGGAATTGTAAATGTAGCTACGAAATGATTCATCATAATTATTTGTCATATACTTCTCTAAATAATTTATTGTTCTCTAGAACCCTTCTCTACACTTGAAGACCTTTTTTTCTAAGAAAAGCATCTGAACTTGGATCTCTCCCAAGAAATGCTCTCAGCATTTCAGAAGCATCCTAAATATGGAAATTGCAGATATCATTATGCCAAGGTTTGTTATCATATGCTTGTTATCATATGCTAAACCTTTGTGCCTCCCACATCCAAAATGCACCGTCGATAGTCAGCTCCAGTTTTAGGATTCATTATTCCTTCCTTGAGAAATCGTGCCTCAAACATATCATCTGAAAACACTTCACTCCACTAAAGATACATCATGATGGAAAAACATGCATAGATTGATGTGAACAACCATGTAGCCATAATACTGTGCGTCATATCCACCTCCAAGGTGACCAAATGTCGCTGGCATACACGTGTCTACACAGGAAATAACACGGCAGACATTAAACTCCCTCCTCTAACTTCAATTACAAGAAACCATAAGTTATTGTAATGTGAAACTTATAAAACAATCAGCATCCTATTTGGTGAGCTATATATTAACAATTCACACTTCATACCAGCAGTGACATGTATTCCTAACAATGAAAGCATCAATTCAGAATATACGGCTTCAGGGTCTGTCTGAAAATATTAGCAACCACGTCGATATACTGAACCATTGCGCCTTAGATTACACTTACCTCTGGCATGCAGTGTATCCGTTGATCCAGAGTAGCCAACACAATCTACAAAAGAACAATAGAGTTATGCAAGATGTTGTATATGAGAAAGAAGTCTTAAATGCGACAAAAGAACACACAATTTAATTCATGAAAACTGCTTGTTCTCGGAATGTTGTGACATTCTGAGAACAAACAGTTTTCAATGAATTAAATTGATCATATCAATATTTCACTCTTTGAAAGACTAGACATGTGCAGGTGTAATGTTACTAGTTACTTGGAAAGGAAACATACTTGTCGCATGTTAAGTAAACCAGCATTGGCATTGCGCGAAGCCACAAGTGTTGTGATCATATCATCGGGCAGTGGGGAACCATCTAAAACAGATGGATATAGCATACTGATCATAAATCAACAATAAACAACCAACTCACCCTGATAATGGCCTGACATCTTTCTCAGCGGCTCAGTCTCCCAGCACCAGTTTTCAAGCATTTGAGACGGTGCCTCCACAAAGTCTCTTTCAACATGTGTACCACTGAAAATTGACCACAATAATGCAGTACAAAAGCTGATAATGTAAATATTTGACTGCGATAGGAAATTACCATACATCACCATATAAAATATCATTTCCATACCTGAAACGGCTAATCTTAACATTAGAACATATCTGATGCATCACATGACCAAATTCATGGAAATATGTCTCCACTTCACGATGGTTCAGTAGAGAAGGTTTATCAGCTGTCGGCTTGGTGAAGTTGGCCACCATGGCAGCAATGGCTGGCTGAACACATACAAGTTAACCGACTGACTGATAAAACATGATCAAACATTTTTTACCTGTCTAGTCCCATCCGAACGACAACATCCAGGCTTAATAAGGAGAAAAGAAATTGAAATTTGAATTATTGAAAATGCTATTTTTGGCATTCCTACATCTTTATGAATTGACATAACATACATATATACACACAGCTACATACACAGAATAAATATAGATTTCCATGTACCAAATATGTAACGTACTTGTAAGCCAAAACAAGCGGCATGACCATATTTGCCCTCTCTTGGGTACAAGTCAAGGTAGAACTGACCAAGAAGCCTTCCAACTGTCACATCATGAACATCAAACTAATGAGCATTATTTACACAATGAGAAACATTGAAATAAACTGTTGTTCTTACCAGCTGAACATCAGCATTCCATGCTTCTGCATCCTTCACCTCGGAAAATTTTAACCCGAGGAGTTGTTGATAAATTTCCAGCAAACCTACATCATGACAAGTAAAGAAATACATTAGGCTACATCAGTTTTGCCTTTGGTCACTGTAGGTAATGGGAAGTAAGGTCGATATTTCTCCTGATCTACAGCATAATTCTTCTCCTTTACCATGTTACAATAGTAGGAGAAGTCCCATGCATTGACTCTGCCATCATCAGTCAGGCCGCACTGCTGGCACTGATTGTGGGCAGACAAAATGATACGAAAAGGTGAATGACATTCTAACACTAACTTCTTCTGATTTGTAACGTGATAATTCCTTCAGCTCTTTATCTACCAATGGCTTAAGCTTGGCAGCCAAATCTGCTAGAAACTTCTCAACAGCTTTTGCTGATTTTGCCATACGTACCTGTATGCAGAGCAAGCAAACAATATTTTATTAACCTGTCCTTACACGCTAACTTCAGTAATGAAATCAGAATGTGTCTTGTATCCAAGTAAAGATGCACGCTTAAATAAGAACACATAAGTTAAATACACTGTGTTTTGTTATTGGTCACAAACTTCATTTCTCATCTTGATGAGCTGCTTCAAAATAGGCTCATTCTCTGCTTTACACCTGCACCACATAATATAATATTATCTACAATTTTTGTGGTATGATTTTGGTAACCAATCATAAACACAATAAATGTAATGTTTCGTGATGATTAAATGGCACAAATGATCTGTAAAGCATAACATGAAAAATTCTTTTTTATTTAACCGCAGTATATCCATGCCACTGTGTGTGTGTACAGTATAGCACATACACATGTACGTACCGTGAATTAAAGCCACGTTCCAAGGTAGCTCTGGTATGAGGATTGCTGCCCTTCTGGACTGCTGGTATATAATGAGGATACTTCAGTGTAACTATGCATTTGCCAGCTTCTGTTCTCTCAAGAGCCTTAACAAAATCTTCTGGCAGACCACCTTATAAGAGAATATTGTATTAACACCTTAACTACATCAATGTCCAGCTTTACTCAATTCTTCCTCAGAAAATTCAAATGAAGTTTTTTCTTCGCTTAAATTCTTGCCAAATTCTATTTCCAGTTGGGTAAGTTTTTTCTTTAGTTCTTTCACCTTCTCTTGTAGCTCTGTGGGAAGGTGTAAGCCTAAAAAATACCACCAATCAATCGACATTTAATTCCAATTTGAATAGACCATTTCGTTTCCCATCACGCAGCAACCTTTCCAACAACCGTTGCTCTTCTGGTTCAAGTGAAAGGTCCCTCTTCTGCAAATAAACAATAAATAAATGCACAAAAGTAACTTGTTTGTAGACCTGAAATTCCAACACAGATTTGAACACATCTTGTCTCATGCTAAGAAACAAGGGAAACAAACAGATGACACAGTAATGAATTGATGTTGTTGTAACACATTTTATTATAAGGTGAAAATAAGCATACAAATGCCATGAATTTGGTCACTCGCTATTTGCAGGTTGTCGTCCCCCACTATCTTATCATTCCTAAACTACTGTTGTGTAATCTAATTTGCCTTAAAAATACTTTTGTCCATGTAGGTCATAACGAGCTCTTTATCTTTTTAACAGGTAAGCAACCAAGAGATTAAATATTTCTGTGGGCAGTGACATACCTCATTTCAACACAAAATTCCGACAGCTCTTTATCAATGGCACAGCTGGTATCCCGTAATTCAGAATCTTTAAATCGTTCTTGCATAAGGAAATTGTTTACTAAATGTGTTTCATACCTTCAGAGACATGCTGAAGGAAGGTCAGCGCTGGCTCGGTTGTGGCAAAGTCTCTCTCCTCCTCTGCAATTGCCTGTTTACATAGACAGTGCATTCACTTGGTCTCTACCCTTTGTTATATTTCAGCAAGCAACATGATATATTTTTTCACAGTACATTACCAATACAGACTACAAAACAAAGTTGTAGGGTTGCATTTGTAAAACATATTGGAAACAAACCTTTCACGTGACAAAATAAAGGAAGCATAATATTCATAATAGGGTACATTCATAACAAGTAAAATATTAAGACAGTAAGTTACGTGGCTTCTCCATGATTTATGCCCATTCCAAAAGCACAAAACCTCAGTGATTCGTGATACGCTCCAAATGGTGGAACATTTGATATCAATAACTACACAATACTATCTACAAGATACAACTATCATATTACATCATTCTATTCCAGTGCTATTAATACTTGCTCTACATGACTGTTATGGATATTAAGTTAAGGTGGGGACAAGTAGCTAGTTAGCCTCACGTAGCAGACCACTTTTTTCTTTTATATTACCCTAATATATGTAAAAGAAAAAAAAGCGGTGTGGCTAAGTGAGACTAGTAGTAGCTAGTCTGTTGTAGCCAGTTACCATACAGGGCCTTATCACTGCCAGCGATAAGGCCCTGTGCGCTAAACAGAGTCTGGTTACGACAGACTATGAGGGCATGGTTGTCTCTGAGCAATTTGCATAAGGATGGGGCGTGCGCTAAACTAGCCGCATATAATGTAATCGTACTATAGGCAAGCTAACATTCAAACTTGCCTTTAAAGTGTTTTCATAGTTAACATCACCAGGTGGTAAAGATCCTATTATATCGTAGGTGGCCCTAGATCGCTTCATCAACTCAGCGGACAACTGCTTAACTCTGTCTTTGTCGTAATCTGACCATTTCAAAATAGCTTTACCACCTTCAGTAGCCATTATAGATTGCTTGCTGTGCAGAAGCTAATCCACAAGGAATATACAGTTAGTTTTAGTTATTTAATTCAGTCACGTGTAACTGTTAAATTCTAAATAGTACTTACTTGTTTTCTAAATAGTCCCCACCGGCTATGGCAGACCACGCCGCTGGCTCTTCTGGGACATCCGCTCAGCAACCAGCGAAGCAACATCCGATGATTTACACTTGTGGAGGTAGTTACGTAACTGGAGCACCTTAATAACACAACCATCATTAATTCTGCAGTAAATTAAATTTTATGTACTAGTCATAGATATTCAACCTATGGTACGCTTGAACACCTTCAAGTATTCAAATCACGTGATGTTTAAAAATGGTACCAAATCTGGTGAAGTGTTATTGTTTCATTTTGATGGGGCATGTAATTTTGCATGGTCAGACTGATTTTTTCTGTTTTTACCACCCCGAAGGAAAAGCAGTCTGGTAACATGAGACTAATGTAATTTCAGCCAAAAATTCATGATATTAATATTAGCATCCAGTAACCCAGAGGATATCTCCTAGAGTTGTAATGATATCGATCTAATGACTGATTTTGATATGCAAAATTTTAAAACAACCAATCTGATATGGTAAATGGGTAAACCCCTTTACATGCTCACCATTATTACCTTTTATTAGGTGAACACATAGTGACATAGTATATCTCTTGCACTCAGTTCTCGATGTCCAAAAAGTGCTGCCTTTACCTACACGGTTCTAGTCCAATACTTCCACAAGTATTGATATAACTATTATCAATCACACACTTTACTATCATTTGTTCATGTGTATATCCACATAACCACGAGTGCTGATAGGTTAAGTAGTTTGTATGTAACTGAGGAGGCAAATACTTGTATTGTATGTGTATATTCTCTAATCACATTTTTTGCATGTTTGCCTGGTTTATCCAGGCTCACCCCATGGCCTGCTGGCTCCAGTCAGTAGCTCATTAACTGGTGGTATTGATAGTAAACTATATCATTACTATATAATACCTATTCATTATATCTACTTTCCACTTCAAAGAAATTGCACCATGTGTGCTGTCTATTTGAACCAGATGTTTGCCCATATCTATCATTTCATAGAATGTCATCAAGAGAATGAGATAAGACCAAAGGATGCTATCAGATGTAGGGAGTGTGGTCATCGCATAATGTACAAGAAACGGACAAAAAGAAGTATCCTTTATTCATTTGTTTTATATACATATAATGTACTTCCAGCACTAATGGTAAGCCTTTTAGCTGTGCCCTCTTTTAATAAAAAAAACAAATCATGTGTAGTAGTCAGTTAGTTACTCTGGCATGCAGTTCTAAAAAGGATCTTATATTTTATGCATCATGTAATGATAACCAAAGCCAGCTTAGGTTGTATGCTCCTGATTCACTAGAAGATGATCATGTGATAGCATTGATAGTGCAATTTGATATAGTTAATTTATTTAATGGATCATCTGTGAACTATTGTGTAAATTTAATTTGGTTATTAAAATGCCCACAACCACATGGCAGCATGTAGGATAATCTAACTGTATTGCATTAGTAATTTGACATCATAGGTCATCTCATTTCATGGCTTTTGATTAGGGTAAATGAAAATTAAATATGTCATATGTCATATTGCATTACACCTACTACCATAGCAATCTTGATACATCATAAGCTGTCACACTCTACACACACATACTCAGTTGTTATGTGTCTCCTTGACTAACCTTTAGTGGTTGTATTCAATGCCAGATGATCACACATTCAACCTTATCGCAAAAGTCTACTCTACTGTTATGTCATATAAACAAATCACATGAAATGTTGTTACTTGTTAGCACTTAACCAATTACAATAATGTTACATTACAAACCAGTACAATTATTGTTCTATATATTAATTGTTTAGATAAACAAAGTATATACAAGGGATGTTAAATGTAAACATGTACACACACACACATATGTTTATGTGACAAACGGTTTATACTAAGGAGCGAAGGATAGTGGTATCGCTATTTTTGTCATAACTCATTCGGGTGGATTGATAGTATTGCCAGTCCTCTTCAATTGGCACTTGAAAGTTGGTATTCAAAGGCCTTTTGTTCATGTGTATGCCATTCTGCTCTACAGATGGAATAGGTCTACCGCCTGTATTTAAGACGTACGGCCTGTAATTAGGATTAATATTGGTCTTCACATAGTTGTTAGGAACATTTGTCCTCCTGGGTGGCTGAGATTGTAGTGAGTGTGATTCTGTCTTGTGTTGATACTGCATTGGTTGCTGCTGCTGCTGCTGCTGCTGCTGCTGCTGTTTATACTGCATTGGTTGCTGTTGCTGCTGTTGTACTGGGAAAGAACCAAACTTTCTGTTGTCATTCTGTACAGTTGTGGGCATTCTTGCAGCGGGTGCATTATTAATTCGGGGACGTAGAGAAGTTTGGGCCAATTGCTGTTGTGGTGGGAATCCATGCTGGCTTCGTCTCCTAGCACTACCTTTCAATGGAAGTGTATATGACCTTTCTTTTTCTTCTTCTTGCTGCTGTTGTTGTTGGTGATTCTTTAGGGCCTTCCTGTACACGTAGAGAGGAGAGGTTGGATCCAGTGAACTTAGGTTCTCGGTGGATGCCCCTTTCTTGAAATTATCAGTGAATACAGTACTGGCACCCCTATTGTAGAGATCCTCAATGGACGCACCTCGCCTTGGTGCTTTGACAACATTACTGCGCTGATCCATTGAGTAGCTGCGATCCATTGGCCCCCTATTACCACCATTCACGTGGTTTCCATTGCTGAAAGTCCGTCGCCGTTCTAATGAATTACGGTCACCAGGTTTAAAGACACCCTGTGATTTTGCCAAGTTAATAGCCCTCATCTTCCTGTCCCACGGGTCCTCATAGATGTGTTGATCAGCCATTGAATCTCTCCACTGTGAAGGCTCTGAATGAACAGGAGACATTGAGCCACCTACCGAACCATTACTCATGCCATGGTTAGGCCAATTCTGAAATATTTTTGTCATTGATTCTTCAGTGCCACTCTTTTTGATAGAAGTGCTGGTTGTAACCATGGAGCTGTCACTGTCACGCATCATTGAAAAAGCACTTGCTCCGGAAAAGTTTTTAGGTTTGGAGGGAGATAGAGGGTTTCCTCTGGTGGGAGATAATGGGTTTCCCTTGCGTTCAAGTGCTTCCTTGTTCAAATCATCCAGGCTAAATGTAGTGAGACCCTTTTTATTCATCACTTTTTCAAGCTCTTCAGGAAACGTAACTCTTGGTGGACTACGCTTCTTTTGCTGCTCAGTACCCTCCTTGTTTTGCTTGACATCTACCGTAGAGGTTGGTAGTTTGAGACTGGGTGGATTTACAGTTACTGGAGATGGTAATGTTTTGTTACTATTTAGTTCAGCAGTTTTGTTGTATGATGTTGATCTGAGAGGTGGCGAGGGCTTGGGCGGCTTCGGTTTCACTGGGGGAGGAACTTTCTTAACATTAGAGCCTCCTTCTTGAGGAACTTCACCTTTCACTTCATCAATTTTGGCTTTGCCTGCTGCCTTTGATGGCTTTATACAGTGAGATTCATCAACACTATCAGGATGAAAGTCTACTTCATTAGCGCTTTGTACATGTCCATTCTGATGTATTACATCACCGTTAGGTACTTCATGGTGAGCAAATTGACTCTGAGGATGATCTGAATTTGCTGTGGAAATAACATGACCAGTGGTTGATGATGTGAGCCCATGTGCACCCTCTGGTGGAGACTGAAACGTGGCAAAAACTGTTGTGTGGTCGATTTGAATCGGGGCCTCGTTAGAAGTGTTGTTGGGCGACACCGCAATGTTCTGGCCAAGTTCTTCATCTAGAGCATACAATGCATCGATAATTGCTTGGTTGACTTCTGGTGGTTTCTCTCCACTTGGCGGTGGAGGAGGAGGTTCTGATGGTGGAGAGTGAGAACGGGATAGTCTCCTACCGCCATGTGCAATGGTCTTCCTCCTTTTGTTCATTCTCTTCCTCTTCACCACATTTGCTGGCAACTCAAACCCCTTATCCTTCACCACTTTCTCTTCAGTTAAGTTAGTGGCACTAGTAGTTTTCGTAAGAGTTGACGTGCCTTTATTCTGATCAATTGGTGCTGCTGCTAACCCCACATCAATAACCCTGGTGGTAACTAGAGAATCTGAAAGACTTCTCTTGTGTTTTCGGAATTGAGCAAGATAATCATTATCACTGCCACTACCAAACGAGACAAGTAATTCACGACCCTTGTCACCAGTACTCTCAAAAGCAGAATCAGGTGGAGTCTCATCAGTCAGAATGTTCATTTCATCAGAACGAGGCGGTACTGGAGGTGCCTGTCTAGTTGGCTTAACATTGCTCTTCCTCACAACAGCATAAATCCCCTGTGGTTGTTGTTCTTGGTGCTGATTTTCTTGCTGTTTTTCATCTTCTAAATTAGCCAGTGGCGAACTACCAGGTGGGTTGGCAACAATGGCGTATATTCCATGTTCTCTCTTCTTAAATTCATCTAGTGAGTTGTGCAGTTGATAAACCCACTCATGAAGTTCATACCTGCCCAACAATAATGCAACTTAAAAAATTTCACAACTTGCTGTTATATTTACCCACAAACAAGACAGTCTCATTATAAACAAACATACCAGTAGTTGTAGTGAATGTTAAACAAACTCTTAAAATAATCTATTAAAGATTTATTTGCACAAACCATCATCTCTACACAGTAAACAATACTAAGAAGCCTGTGCTCATTACCATATCACATAATTATCATCATGGTTATGCAGCAACCAACATGCCAAATACTTTAATGGCATGAAATATTGACAACACAAGCCCTACATATTGTCAGCCTATTCAACCTATCAGGTTGCAGATTAGATCACAACATAACTTAGAGTGAGGTTAGCTGTGAAGACTGAAGGGAATCACTCAACATGACTCATTAGTACATTCTGTGTTAGCTAAAGTAATTGGCTAATGACCTATTGTCACCTTGACTTCCACCTTACCTCATATCCCCTAAGACTTCTAAAAGAAAATATTGTGCTAACTGGAAAGACTAAAAGAGAAGTGTTAAAGTAGCCTGGTAACTGTTCAACAGAAATGGAGTTCTTACTGGTAATGAAGCAATTCAATAGATCCCACCTATTAGATATTTTGGGATATTCCTACAAGCACGTATAAATATTTGTTATCCAATATTCCGAATGGCTCAGATATTTTTAAAACCCGTGTATAAACACATCTGGTCGGGTGATTGTTGTAAGTAATGAATGTGATAGCCATAAGTACATCCCCCACACTAGCGCAAACTGGCTGGCCTCATAATCAATTAGACCCAGCCTACCAGAATGTGGGAGTGGAGCTCTAAATATTTACCGCTGGCCATTCTACTGGCCACATCACATATTGATGTTGTTGTAGTAGCCACCCATATCACTCAAGTGAGGCACGCACAAACAAGAAATGCAAATTTGTATAGGCCTCCGATTTGTATAATATACGTTACCTGCTCTCCGCGGCAATGATGTATCGCTGCTTCGCTGTGTTCACGACCATGGCGTTCTTTGATGTGGAGCCTTGTTGTCCTATCACACTGAACGATAAGCAGTCATCAAATCTGATAAAGCCAACGTTCTTCTCTCTGGCGATGTACTGTTCTTCGCTCTTGAAATAAGTAAACGCCAGCTGGGTGCCATCCTCGATGAACAAAAACCAATACTTGCTCCATTTCTGGAAGACAGATAAGCTTAAACACTCATTTACACGTATTAGTATCATGCTCACTTTACGTTGAAAGGCTCCCTTCTTCGTTGTAAGGAGTAACAAGTAGCCTTGCTTGATAATATCGTACAGCACCATGCTACTGCCAATGTAATAATTCCAGCAGTGTGCCTAAATTAACTTTGTACAATAAATGTATCTGGTTAACAGCAGAAACTCCTAAAGCGAAGCTTCAAAAAAATAAATGCACATTCCATACATAATCGGGCCTATTAAATCCGAGGAGCGAGTTACGTTTACGTAAAGAATACGTAATTTTCCGTTGTATTGCGGTTAATTAGCAGCTCCAAAGTGACCTCAGAATGGCTGGTGGGACGCAATGGTTATGGAGCATCATCTGGTTCTTCGTTTTAATACTCTTCGCGTGGCACCTTGGATTACTAGCGGGCATACTGTACTGCATCATATCGCCGTTCGCCGCGTGTTTTAACTGCGCCAAAGTAATAGAGCAATTCCTCTTGAAAGGAGTCCGACTTCCGTATAGTGTGGCCGTGCTTATGGTGCAAGGAAAATCCTGCTCTTAAATTTACCCCTTATTTTTGGAATCAGAAATCCGCATTACAAGATGAAACATTGTTTTAATAAATTGTTGATGAATAATTTTGTATAATTATTATATTGTTCACTAAACAATTTGTTGCTTTAACTGTCACCAAATTTTGATGATGTTATGTATTGTAACCACTGACACTTAGGCGTGATTGGACCCCTGTACAGTACCTATACACATGTCTGCTATAAGGGAAACCATTATTTTGTTTTTATTGTGTATAATCATCTTAAATGTATCACAACATCATCAGAGTTTTCTAGCAGATTCTCCACAGTTTGGTGTGACCATCCTGTGCAGGGCAAGTGAAGTGAAGCATTATTCAAACAAAGTGACTTACCAAGTGCACAGCAGATTTCATCAAAGTCATGCAATCCATCCAGGTACCTTCACAGATGAGCTAATACCAATTGTTGTGAATGGTGGTCATCTTACTTGGCAAGCTGTTGGAGGTTGGGATCTGGTGGTTGGTCTTGCCGTAGTCGAGTTGGGTACTTTTTGCAGTGATGCACAAGATCGTGGGTGAGACCAAACTGTATCATCCGCCTATGAATTCAGTACAGACTGGCTGGCATTATCATGCATTCAGACAAAATATGATTTACTATTTCCTATCATTACACAAATAATATTAATACTGAAAGTTATTTTAACACACTACAAAGGACTTAGCAAACCTTTCGTCAATTCCCAGCCTTGATGGCTCATGCCTGTAACATAAATCCTTAATGGTCAGGCCAGGCTCCAGACTGCAGTACAGTTGAAACACATCCTTCAATTTGGGAATGCACCCTAACAAAAAAATATCAAAACACATTTTCAGTTTTAATATATTCATTAACAGTAATACCTGCAATGGCTACATATTCTAGACAGTTCGACTGCAGTGTGGCATCATCGAGCAAACGTCTGATGTTTGGAGTAGGTACGTAGACATTACAGTACTGATAAAGAAGATGATGGCGTCATGTTAAAATTCATTGACCATGACTACCGTTACACTCGCGTACCTGAAAAATTGATATCAATTTGACGTATCCGTAAACACTGATTTCAGCAGATAACATCATAAATAATATTACAGCATACATCCGTCAACTCACAACAAATGTTGCACACAAAGACTGACTATCCCAACGTCAACATCTGACTCTTGAGAAATCTTCAAAATATGATTAAACCCATCGATGTAAGGTACAATCTACACATTTAAAAGAACATCTGCAATTTGATTGACTAGTCATAATATTTTAAGACTACACAATTCTGCCAGTACCTGTTGCAGAGTGAGATCCACTCTGGTGGCTTCCATGTCATCTGCAGAACATACAAATATTGGAACTTGATGTCCATGCACCGCGGGTGGTGGCGCAATTATGGGAGTGATCTTCAAATTGAGCGTATTAACATCATCTATGTGGTATATATTGCACACATTCCATTCGTGCATTTTTACTTCTTCACGTTACAAAAGTACACCAATAAATGTACCACTGTTTAGATTATCAATTATCCTTAAGTGTGTGTTTAACTAAATAAATTCAATAAATATTCCTGTCTTTAATATCAATTATGTCAAGTCAATGAGCCAAGGGTTGAATACACATGACCATCTCACCTATGGGAATACTACATAGTCCATAGTTGTTCAGCTGGTTGAACGTTTGAGCTAAAATTTCTGGTAGCCTGCTACGTCTGCTGGTGTCCGAAAGGAAACCGTTTTCCAACTGGTAACACAAGTATGTGCAACATGGTAAAAACTATGCCAAATTCATAGATTTTTTACTACCTCATATATTGTGAAGGTTGCTCCTAGCTTTCTCACTACTGATTCGAATGGAGCTGTATCACAATCCTTGTCAAACACAAAGCCAAAGTTAAAAATAAGGGTGTTCCGGTCATATTTCTTGTCAGTGATGCCACGTGGGCATCCCATAATCACATAATCCATTACAGTGCTGCACATGTAAGATTATGTATGTATATCCACCACTGCACGTGAGACGACCTTACACTGTCATTAATCTGCCATAGAGCTGTGGTTTCGTTATGATGTACTCGTGCGCTAAGTCGAACGCCTCCTTAAGCGCGAATGACTCGGGAAACTATTATAAATGATAAATATAAAAATTATATCACTCTCGTACCTGGTAAGTAATTTTAGGCCCTGCAGTGGTATGAAATTCACTGAAAAATAAGCATTTAATGTAGTCGCCCATCTCGTCTCTCGCTGTATCCACAATCAATATAAAATCTTTTATCACGTGATGCATGTCATGTATAACAATAAAACAGTGTATAGTCACGATGATTACTGAGTGGGCGCTATTTGTACATTAATTCTTTGTTGATTATCAAGACATTCTTTTAATTTGTTCTCTGTTATCGTGAGTCTCTCCTCCAGTATAGATACAGTCTAGACACACACACAGAGTCATAACACAATTTATGATTATGATTTCTTACTTGTGTCAAGATGTCGAGCTGGCCGACAATGTGTTCAAGAGTGTTAGCAAGTTGAGGTGGCATTGTCATTGGCTCCATTGGTTTAGTCATAGGGATTTTCCCATTCTGAACTTCACTGTGACCAGTGGTAAGCCCCTATGTTATAATAAGCTCAATGTGATACGACTGCCAATTGCCATTATAGCAGAGATTACCTGACCAGGCCTAGGCCGAGCGAATAGAGCAGGAGCTACATCAATAACATTTGGAGTTTGACCAAACATATCCTTTGGACCACCAGTAGGGTCTACCTAATGTTTCATGCTGGATGACTTCTTAAAGACAATTAGACAACAATAATGAACAACCTCTAATGGTGTTCTGCTGGGGGGCAAATCATGTTCATGTCTTTTCACTGGTGTAGGCTTCATACGCTTAGCTTGTAACACTAGTAAAAATAATAAAAAGTACTCCAAGCATTAGCAATAAGTTTAATACTGCCTAACAAAACCCTACGCTGCCCTAACCTTCTCGATAATCCACTGAGTCAAAGTTAGTCTTCCACACTAGCACCTGTTGGTCATATTTTATATAGATTATCATAGATAAAGCATTTGTGTACTTGTTCATCTAAACCGACTGATGCAAAAAATTCACCAGTGTGAGAAAACGTAACACCCATTACTGGACCCTGTACAGGTTGTCATAACAATAAAACAAGAGACAGTCTTTATGAAAACCTTGTGACCATGCAAAGTATAAAATGGCCGTCCTTCAAGCAAATCCAACACCTACAACACAATTATGAACATGATAAAAACTACATCAAAAAATTACAAAACTTACTTTCAAAGTTTTGTCAGTTGAGCCAGACAATAGGTAGTTACCAGATGGATGGAAATGAATACTGTTCACTGGTCCATTGTGTACTATAATGTGCAGTATATCAATGAAGTGTTTACAAAGAAAATATAATCACCTTGATAATGCTGTAGCAACTTGTTTACTCTAATATCCCATATCTAGCACAATATTAAAAGCAGTTATATTTGCTAAACATTTATACCTTTACAACATTGTCAGTAGTCCCAACTCCTAGACAATTACCATCAGGGTGAAAAGCCACAGCATTGACCATTCTATGCATGAAGACACTGTTAAAAATATAACTATTATTATTCAATGCTGTACCCGCTGGGCTCGTAAAATGTGTGGACATTCTCTTTAGTCTGACGGTCCCATAGCCTGACTGTTTTGTCATCTCCACCAGAAGCTATCAACCGACCATCTGGTGAAAATCTAGTGATAAAAAAATAAAATCAACATGTTAGGAAAAGTCATTCTTGACTTTGCAGATCGGACCCAATTGCTATGACCATTTAATGAAAATTGGAATTTCTGTCTGTGTACAGTCCAGACCTGATCAAAGATAACAAAGAAATTGACACAAGCATAAGAAAAAGGACCAGTCACCTTCACAGTTTTATCATCTGAAGCGCTCAACATTGAAACACCATCATTGGCAAAATCTACACTTCGTACACTCGCAGAATGAGCAGAGAAGACAGTTGATTCTCCTTTACTGTATGCATTGTGTAATCATTATTATCATCAACATGTCTACTTACACGCTGGGAATCCAAAGCCGTACCGTTTTGTCTCGTGAAGCAGAGGCCACAAGATGACCAGATGGTGAGAAGGAAACGCAAAGCACAGCATCCTGTATCAGCGCAAGACAACATAATTATACAACAGATGATTTATATATTTTACTTTATGCCCTACAAATCTGTATGCCCTTGCTTGTGGTCTAAAATGCCACACCATCAGGCAAGAGTCCATTGAACCAGTTGCTGTATTAAATAAGAGCATGTACATTTATCAGAGACGTGTTATACTGCACACACCAAGTTGTTTCATATTCGGGTTAAATGAAACGCTAGTGACAGCATCTCGGTGGCCCTTGAAGTGACGTTCCAAGGTCGGATCATCCTAACACAACATTACAGGTTTCTTTATGCGCTACCACACTTAATTTGTTGTGACCTTACCGGACTGGTCATTCTGCCAGCCACTCAAGTCGTCTTCGAATCGAAGCTGAGTCCTATTTACAAAATTAATTTTCTCCCACTTTCGAAATTTAGCGGCAGCTCCAGGAACCTACTCCGTTACATCTCCGTAATTTAAAAATTGAATGCATAAGTGGTGAGCATTCCTTGATATAGTTAATAGACGTATATTATAAGCTGTATTGCCGATGTATTGCATTCAGGATCAAGTGC